>OY757936.1:74835386-75020857 GCA_963585895.1 Sepioteuthis lessoniana | reverse complement strand
CACAACATACACATACATACATATATATACACACACATACATACATACATATATATACACACACATAACTACATACATATATATACACACACATACATACATACATATATATCACACACATACATACATACATATATATACACACACATACATACTATACATATATATACACACACATACATACATACAAATATATACACACACATACATACATAAATACATACACATCACATACATACATAATAACACAACACATACATACATACATATAAATACACACACATAACATACATATAAATACACACACATACATACATATATATACACACACATACATACATATATATACACACACAACATAACATAATATATACACACACATACATAACATATAATATATACACACACATACATACATCATAAATATACACACACATACATACATAACATATCATACACACACATACATACATACATACACACACATACATACATATATATACACACAACATACATACAATATATACACACACATACATACATATATATACACACACATACATACATATTATACACACACATACATACATATATATACACACACATACATACATATATATACACACACATACATACATACATACATATATATACACACACATACATACATACATACATATATATACACACACATACATACATACATACATATACATACACACACATACATACATACATACATATACACACACATACATACATACATACATATATATACACACACATACATACATACATACATATATATATACACACACACATACATACATATATATATACACACACACATACATACATATATATATATACACACACGCATACTCATATATATATATATACACACGCACATACTCATATATATATATACACACGCACATACTCATATATATATATACACACGCACATACTCATATATATATATACACACGCACATACTCATATATATATATATATACACACATACATATTCATGTATACTTACGCACATATATATATACCTACCTACACAGATGCAATTCTATCTCTGGTTCCTTTTTATCTTTTTTTTCAGTAGCATATCTGAACAAGGACGGTTTAATCATAAATATATTTTTCAATACTAATGTTAGTCCCCCTTTATTCAGAAGACCTCTCCTTACTCAATGAGTTAAACTTTTAAAAAATATTCATTTCGTATGATTTCACAAATAAATAAAAAGTATTTTGCTTTTCTATACTATTACAATAAATAAAATAGTGATTATATAAGATATTACGATATATAAGTACCACATTAAGATGATTCCCAATTTTTTAACATGCATATATATTACTTACATTTATTTACCTATCACAATTAAGAAGAAGAAAATCCTCAATTGTAGGAAGTTAAATAAAATATTGATACTCCAATTTCAATGTTAATATTTTTAAATTAAACAAGGATAAGTTAATTAATGAACAAATCATTTTCATATAATACTCATATCGTAAACAGGACCCATATTTTTTGAAATCTAAAAACGATATAAAAATTGATATTTTTGAAAATATTAGCCACAAAAAATTTTCATGTGTTTTTTTGAGTTTGTTCAAATTTGCCTTCAAAATAATCATGGAATTTCACTGGATACAGCTATTACACTTTGATCCTTAGCAGAAGTTTTCATGTATTTGAAAATATTCTTTTAAATTTCCAATGGGAACTATACTGGTTGAACCAGAATTTTGATTTTTAGGTGTACTGAAAGCGCCTACAACATTAATAGCAGAAACAAAAATTTGGATTCTTTTTAAAAGATACAGACAGGAATTTCACAGGTGATAGTAACCTTTTTTCCATTGCTTGGAATTGGCAGAGAACTTGGCAACAAGTTGATGGGAAATACATTTTTTAGGTCATATTTTATTGCAAAAAGGAACCTGAAATTCTTACAAATTTCAAGGAAGTGCAGCAGACAAAGAGGAGCAGCAGCAGCAGCAGCAGTAGAGAGCTAATAATGGTGAAGCCATCCTATTGTCTGTAATGAGCAAACAAAAGGGATAGCAATGGCATTACCATCTGCACCAATTTGATTAAAGAATTCCAGTGACTACAAAATGTTCTCACAGAGACATACTAGTGGAAGTACTCAGTAATTGATGGGCAAAAAAGAATTTTAAGAAATTTTGATATATATTTTCACAAGATTTAGTGGATACAGAAGTATGAACATGACATGAACAATTGTGTATTTTACACAATAGTTTTAAAACTATTTTCATTTTTTTTTTTTTTTTTTTTTTTTTAGATGAATCTCTGTCAAACTTATCATTTGAACTGGTATTATCCTTCATCTTGGGTACCTTAAATAGTATAATGGTTTGCAAGATAGATCAGCAGACAATTGTTAGCAAGTTCAATTCACTCCATACTTCATTGTTTTACTTCCAAGCTAAGCTTAGTAAATAACTATTATCCTTCATCTTCCTAATTCTACTTGTTTTGTCAATCATTATTATTCATAATTTTAACTAGTATTATCCTTCATCTTCCTAATTCTCCATGATTTTTATCACAACTCATTGAGGTTGTCACTTCTACAATATTAAAGGGCTATGCACATCATAAAGAAAAAATAAACTTTCAGTGAGATTTGAATTCAAAACTCTTTTTGACGATGTGTAGTCAATTATGTTTTTTAAAATAGCATATCTGAACTACCTGGGACTTGTCAGAAAAAATATTTTTTATGACTTTGCATTCAGAAGACCTTCCTCTACTCAGGCAATGCATCAGAATTGAAAATTATTGATTTTGTATGTATATACACAAATTACTAATGTCTTATTATTATTATTGTTCACTAAGGTGAGGAAAGTAGAAATCAAGTTTCAATATGAACACAATTTTGAAATTCAAAAACAAAGAAAAATTCTGATTAGTCCAACATATAGCTGGCCAAATAAAAAAAAATAGCCTTCTGACCTCATGAATATTAATAAGGTTAAAAAGCATTTTTGGATTTCATATTACAGCCTTTATCTAACTACTACATAGTGGGAGATTACAAAGATGTTAAAAGAGTAGAAGAAAGATTGTCAATTCTTTTCAATATGAAGAAGGAAAGACACTTCTCACAAAAAAAAAAAAAAAACCCACCAATCTTTTATTTCAAGTGTTACCTGCTTCAAACCAGTAAGAAGGAGTATGTGGTGTTCTTATTCAGTGGAGGAAAAAATTCTTCTTCAATAAACCCTCGACTCGCTCCCAATGTAGAAGAAAGTTTCAAATCAGTCAACTTAGCTTTTTGCTGTCTAGGTATCAACAGTCACTCTTTGAATCAACCCAATTCTCATGTGACTGCCAAGAGGAGATTGACTTTTTGACCTTTCCCAGTCAGTCATATCCAACATAGCTGTTTGGTGAAACCACCATATTACACTCACCCCAGTTGATCAGAAAGGGCATATTTTGCTTTCCAATGACTTTAAAATTTGAACTCAGAGTTCAACATCATTTAATCTATGTTGGAACCAAAGATCAATTCAAAATTCTTGAAAAAGTAGCTTTTGGACTGACAAATCAACCTTGAGTGAACCTAATGTATTGGTCATCGTCATATGAAATAGAATTGGCAATTCAAATTCAAATCTTGCACAAGGCTGTTTGCATTTCACTTCGCACTAATGCCTTTGAGAAAAGCACTAATGCCATTGGGAAAATATGGGTAGAGAGTAGGACAGACTGGGTTTTTTAGCCTTAGTTAGGCAACAAGTTAAGGAGAAGAAAAACTATGAATTTAAACCAACTCTACTCCACTTAAAGATTGACCTTGTGTCACATTTTGTTTGAGATGGAAGTTTAAGTAAATACTTACAAACCTTAGTGTAATGTTCTGTCCACATGTACATGTTGGTTGGGTTTTATGGCATATCAACCCTTGTCGGTTATCTAATGCCAAATCCTTTTTATAGATATATGTGATTTGTAAATGAATAGCTTGTAGGTAAAATTTTAAATAAGCTAGAGTTCATTTGTTTGCACACAGTTAAATGGTTTCCACTATTGCTATCAAATGTTAATAATTCGATTTAATACAAATTATTTGCATACAGTTAAATGGTTTCAAGTATTGCTATATATTACTGATAGTTCAATCTAATATCAGGCATTTGTTTGCACACAGTTAAATGATTAAAGAGTTCGATCTGACCCATAGGTGGGACCCTAACAGGTACTACCACTCCAGTGGACCTGGGAGTAATAGCAATGAAAGGGGTACTTCACATTCCCCAAATCTCCAGGACTGAAGCCTCACCATTAGACGTAGTTTACTATCATGCCTAGAACACTGCTCAATGTCATGTTTTGCTTTATATGTAAAATAGATAATGAAACATAAGTTGTGTGATGGTTATTGTTGAGGAAAACAGAATTGGAGACCCAAATTCAAATCTTAGATAAACCTTTTATACTTTTTACTTTATTCTAATGCCTTTAAGAAATGTATGAATCCTCCTTCTCCCTCACACATACACACCAAACTTAGCCTTGGTAAGGCAACCAGTCTAGGAGAAAGAAAAATTCTGACTTCAAAACCAGGGATCAGGGAGCTAGCAATCTACCCCAGAAAACAGAGAGTACTTCCCATGACACCTTCCCAATCAAAATGGTTAGAAGAAACAGAAACCTATAAGTAGATTAATTGCCGAACAGACACTGAGTAAATTAAAATAATTTCTAGAATTATCATTAATCCATCAGTTAATTTTGTTTAGGTTCAGCCACATTTAACATCGCAGTTAATTAAGCCCAAAGAGGAAAACGAATCAAGAAAACAATTTATTTGCATCTGTTATCAAGATAATAAAATCTTTTTCTTCTAAACAAAATACAGAGCAGACATTTTTTTTAATTATTTGAGGAGCGGGGGCAGAGACATGTATGTATTTAATGGAGTGAGTTAGGTTAGCCCATGTGTATTATTTTCATTCACTAGGCATCATTAAATTAAGTGATGCAACTTAAAACACTTTCATACAACTGACATGGCATTCCAACATTATGCAACTTTCCTTCACTAAGCTATGCCAATGAATACACAAACACCAAACCTTTTCTTTTTTTTAGAGAAAGGAGAATTTTTTTTTTTCTTAGAGAAAGGAGAATGTTTTTTGTTTAGTAAAAGGAGGGTAATTATACTTTTTTATTTAAAAAAAGAAAGATAATTATTTTAGACAAAAGAAGATAATTTTTATCTAGAGAAAGGATTATGACTTTCTATTTTATAGAAAAGAATAGAACAGATTAATAGC
Source organism: Sepioteuthis lessoniana (assembly GCA_963585895.1). NCBI lineage: Eukaryota > Metazoa > Mollusca > Cephalopoda > Myopsida > Loliginidae > Sepioteuthis > Sepioteuthis lessoniana. Next base: position 75,015,520 of record OY757936.1, on the reverse strand, counting down.
TGACCTAAACAAAGTATTTAGCTACATCTTCTTGGTTGTCGTATGTGTCATATGGTGAGTTAAATGAGGAAATCAATGCAATTTACACTGGCATTCATGCCGAGCTAAAATATATGAAATCAGCTTAGCTTTAGAAATTCTGGCATTAAGTAGCCAAAAGATTTTACCTCTGTTTAACATAGAAACGAGTCACTTAAAATATGTACATGGGTATAAGATCCCAGCAATTTTACCTAAAAAGGTAAAATTGCTGGGATCTTATACCCATGTACATATTTGTAAGTATATGGTTTAAATGACTTCCGCTTCTATATTTGATGACCTAACTAAAATTTTCTGCTGCTTTTTTTTTTCTTTTATTAACCAATAGCCACTATTTATAATGAGGCTGCTATTGAAAGTCAAAGTGTAAAATAATTAAGAGCTTTTGGCTTTAATCATTGGCTGGAGGACAAATAAGTGCAGGTCAATTGAAGCAAAACGTACCAAATAACCAGCAATCAGGCCAGACAACTATATTGGTGATTCACAACACCCGAAGATGCATTTAAGTACAAAATGTTATTCAAGTCATAAGTGACCATCATGTCTGACATTCAAGTCAAAGGTGACCATCATGTCTGACATTCAAGTCATAGGTGACCATCATTACTGACATTCAAGTCATAGGGGACCATCATTACTGACATTCAACAGAATCAAGGAATCAGTAGAGCTGTCACATTGAGAAAAAAATTTCAAAAAAAAAAAAAAAAATCTAGTTCTATTTTATATTTCAGGTTGCCTTCAGGCCTCTACAAAGTTTTAAATGGAATGTAAAGACCACAGGGTCAGCCTCGACACCCAAGGGTCAGTCATCATGGCCAAGTAAACTGCAAGTGTCCTTCTCCTAGGTAGCCATCACCCATGACTATAGGTCTACCTCCTCTGAAAATGACTGTTGACTCTACAAAAGAGGTTCATCTGACTCTTTTTTGTCTTGCTGGATGTCTAGCCACCCTCCTAACCAAATAAGCATGGTAAAAAAATCTGGTTTAGTTGTCAATCACTTGACCATGAGGTAATTGGTATTGGGTTACAAAGTATCAGTAACACTTAAGAGTTAAAGAAGTGCTGACTGTGACATTCTATGATGAGAGTATTTATGTACTAAAAGGACAAGAGCATTGATCTTAATGGGGACTATATGACAAAGTAACATAGTAGTGCTAGTAACATATGCACAATGTTTTACTGATGTTTGTACTTTACTTTTAAGACATCCTTGGTATAAACTAGATAAAAGATAGACTAAATAAATTAGAATAGATATTCAAAACTTGGTTTGTATCATAACGACCAAAACTAAAACTATTACACAAAGATTGTAAATTGTCACATATTTACAATCACTGTTATTGATAATATTCACTAGATTTATCCTCCATCTTCCTAATTCTCCTTGCTTTATCAATCATTATTATTCATAATTTTCACTCGTATTATCCTTCATCTTCCTAATTCTCCTTGCTTTGTCAATCATTATTAATTTTCACTCGTATTATCCTCCACCTTTCTAATTTTACTTGTTTTGTCAATCATTATTAATAATTACGATCATTTAAGTATTTATATTATAAAATCATTAAAAAATCAATATTTTTCAAAACTGATTAATTGCCTGAGTAGATTTAAACTTCTCTTTGCTAAACAAAAACGTTTCCTATTTTTCTGATGGAACACAGGTGCCAAAAAATCAAATTATCTTACAAAAAGATTATTCACATTTAAAATCAAACACTTACTCAGTTTCTAGATAATTTTTTAAACTGGATAAAATAATTGCATTGCATTATTGTGAAGCCAGGACAAACAGACCAAAAATAAAAATGTCTTAAGTGAAACTCAAATTGAAAACAAACCAGCTGCAGTCAATCTCTTAAATAACATAAACAAGTTCAACAGTTATTATCATCAAGAAATGGATTTGTCATGCTAAGTTCAAAACCTGGATGAAGCTGTTTGCATTTCCCTTTGTCTTAAATAACTTTTGGTATGGCTTGAATCCATCTTTCCTGGGACTGTGAGTAAATATTAGGGTTGAACGTGCTTTTCAGCCTTGGTACAGTAACCAGCTAAGGAGAAGAAAAATGAATTCATACCAGCTGTACTCAGCTTAAAAATTGATTTTGTGTTGCATCCTACCAATGGTGGAGAGTTTGGATAAATAATACCTAATGTAGATGATTACTTTAGTTAGTACTGGTCTAATCTTTGTACATTGTAAATCAATATTAGTAGTTTCCTCTCATAAATACAAATGTATGGTTGATGTTAATGGAAGATTGTTGCTTTTATTTTTTTTTAAACAAAAGAAGCTGAAAGTAAAACACATCAGTGAAGCAATAAAAGTCACTAAAGATAAGAATGTTCACAAAACAAGAAAATGATTTTATTCACCATGGTACCATATAAACATACATCTACTCTGTCTATTCCCTTCCTACACACTTGAGATCCAAAAGGGTTAGAGAGAAAGAAAGATGAAAGGGGTTGACTATATACATCAAAAGTACTCAACAATCTGTGTGTCAAGTCAGAAAAGAGAAGTAGCAATTTCAAAAGAAATGGTGATTTAGTGCCAAAACCATCTATTTCAAGCAACTCAACTGGATGAATGTTCCACAGTTTTCCCCCAACCCTAGATGGATGGATGTTCTACAGCCTTCAAGCAACCCTAGATGGATGGATGTTCTACAGCCTTCAAGCAACTCCAGATGAATAGATGTTCTGTAGCTTTCAGGCAACCCTGAATTGATGGATATTTTGCAACTTTCAAGGATTTCCAGATGGATGAATTTTCCGCAGTTTTCAAGTAACCCCTGAATGGATGAATGTTCTGCAGCTTTCAAGCAACCCTGGCAAGATGAATGCTCCAAATCTTTCAAGCAACCCAACCCGGATGGATGTTCTGCACCTTCAAGCAACTTTTATTTCTAGGACCAATGCTGCTACACCACAATCCTCAGTTATCATTTTATTTGGCTTTTCTCAACACCCAACAATTGCCCATCAACCTGGTAATGTTAGGCCCACAATGTTACACAATAAAAATCAAATTCATTTACTGTTATTTACTAAAATCTTAGTCTAGCACAAAGTACCTGTTGTTGGTAGGTGGTAACCCATCTCAGAACTGAAATTCTCACTGTTGCTTAACTTTGATAGCCTGATCAAAACTAGTGCTTACAGAATGACTTGACTATAAATCTAAAAATTTATTCTAATTCATACAAGAGAAAAAAAAAAAATACATTTGTACCCAGAGAATTGTCAAAGCCCACAGCAGAAACAAGAGATCAAGATGTATGTGCTAAACAAAAAATTCTAAATCATCCACAAGAGTCATGTGGCTTCCATGACAAATTTTACGAAATATAATGGTTGCTCATTTTAATGGTATTAGACATCAAAGTCTTTATAGAAAATTTTTAGATTGAGACTACTTATGACTATTGTATCTAATATAATATATGAACTACGAACATAACTCATGTAGATAAACAAAAACTGCCACATATCAAGCAGAAAAAACAGAATGAAAGTCATGTGGTTAAATTTGAGCAGCTGTAAATAATCTCTATGGCTTAATCAGTAAGGTAGCTGCCCTATATAGTGATCTTCATTTTCAAAATTGCTCAATAAATGTAGCCTTGTTTTAAATAAACAGATAAAAATAGAATATAATAATAGATTACTGAAGGTTAGTGATGATCATTATCACAAACTGAGTGAAGAAAAATCTGATTAGAAAATAAAGGTCTTAAACATCGTGGGTTAGTCTACACTTTAAAATTCCCAATTTGTTGTTATTTTCTATTTTTCCAACAATCATCCGTGTTGATTCCTCCGACAAAATAATCTTCTTGGCATAAAAGTAAAAAAACAATCAAGTTATTGGAGCCATCAAATGGAAAGTCCTGTTGGATTTATATTGGAATTTAACAGGAAGATTCACTGAGATACAAATCTCAACACAATAGAGGGGAGTGGGTAGAGGAAATGAAAAGAAGAGAAAAATAAGAAGAACATAAAAACTGAAGAGAAAACGAAAATAAGGGGAGGGTAAAAAAGAAGGAATGAAAAGGGAAAAGGATAAAGAAAAGAGAGAAAAAAAAAAGGAAAAATGCAAAAGAAAGGAGAGAGTAATGGTAGATAAGGAGAAGGGGAAGATGGAAGAGTGAAAAAAAGGAATGCATAAGTATAGAGAGGAATTGATAGGAAGAGAAGAAAGGAAGGAGATGAGGGAGAGGGGGAAAGGTAATAGAGAAAGAAAGACAAAGAAGAAATGGAAGTCAAAGAGAGATAAAAAGGAAGAATATATAAGAAAGAAGAGATGGGAGGGGTTAGATGATAGGAAAAAGAGAGAGAGAGAAAGAAAATCAATAAAAACTGGAAGAAAAAGATAAAACAAAATTTGGGCTGTCTATAAATTGTAACAAACTTGTTTTTCCAGGTCTTTGAAAAACAACCACCCAACCAATCACCTAACACACATCAACAGTGACTGACTCGGATCAGCAATGATATTATCTAAAATGTATTTCAGCCAACTGATAAAATTGAACCAAAGTCCAATGCTCTAACGACAAAACTATTTTCCAACTCGTTTTAAAACTGGACCAAAAGCCTTGGCCAAATTCCTAGATAATTCACTAAGTCTTTACTTAATTATTTCATTTGTATGCGCTGAATCCAGCAATGCTTGTCTCCGTACCTTCCATATAATTCCACCTCACCTTTTCAAAGTTTCTCTCACATTCCAGGAGGGAACAACAATCTTAAACTTTAGATACTTGATTAAAGACTATAGATATTGTTTACTACACCATAACCATTATATAGCAGTCAATGTGCCACAATACTCCATTTATTCATTCTTCAGAATTAAATCACACCCTTTTTGCTAAAAATACATTTAAGAATGTCCTAGCAAAAGCATGACAAATTATATAAATTGACCCACCAGATACTGACCACACTCTTCAATTAACGTGATAGATGACTTCTTGGACACTAAAATTGTTTTTATTTATCTAGATACCATCATAAATGACCAGATTATATATGGATAGATGGAAGGAATGCAGTTATGTTAGAAAGTTGAAAACACAAGAGCATCGGTTGATTCAAATCCTTACATAATTACTTGAGTAAACAAAAGAAAGAAAACAAAAATAGGGAATCAGATGGAAAGGAGACATTGAAAAAATTATATTCATGAACACTGTCAGCAAAACTGATCTAAATCAACATTTTAAGGTATAAAAATTAATGAGTTAAAATGATTATTCAGGATAATTTGAGTCAGGATGTTGAGTCCAACAAAAGTCAAGGACAAATATCTTGTTTTGAAAGAATCTTCACTGCTTCAAAATAGATAAACTCAAAAGAATAGCTCTTCAAAAAATCCTACCCCTGGAGTCACCACTGACAGTAATATTTGGTAAGAGCAATACATTTAAAGTTATCTAAGAGAATAATGCAATTTCCAGTCCCATTTGCAACAGAATGATAATTTTGTAAGGTCAACGTTAGCAATGGTTATCATTTTTTTGATCATCTTAATTCTATATGTCCGATAGGATATTCTGACTGCGCCTCCGCAGAGGGGTAAAACATCCCCCCTTCAACAAGGCTACCTGTTGGCTGTGGATGGTGACCAGTAATGAAGACAGGATCCTGATGGCTGGGTAGTTCATGAATTGGCAAAGTGGTCATGTAACCTGCAACACTCCACTTGGGCCTTTACTGGGCTATATAAGCAGTTGGATAACCCCAATCCAATCAATTGTTTGGTCATGTCAAGCTCTAGCACTTATATGATTGTTCCAAATATATTCTTCAATTTAATCTTGTGAAAAACAACCACCTAACCCTTTTTATCTTACAAGTTCTAGATGGTGGCTGAAGGTCAATTGCATTGAGAAATACAAGACTTTGTCCAAGGCATGACAATAAATTGTATCTGATGGTGAGGTTGCAGTCCTAGAGTTTAGAAAATCTAGAGTACACCTTTATGACCATTACATTCATGTCAACTCTGACCTGAAGTAGTACCTTTTAGGCTCCAGCTAAGTAAAAAGTAAAGTTGGCAACTTTAATCAAGGGTGACCCGAAGGCTCCCTTTTCGATAGTTACTACACCACAGTGTAGAGGAGGGAGCTACTCTTATCCCTGGATTGCTCCACTTTACCCTTGATCCTTACCTTATAATGCTGACTGTCAAGCAAGGAGGCATCAAGTACTATTTTTTGAGTCTTTGGTATGACTCGACCTGGGATTGAACCCAGGTCTACCGGACCATTGGCAAACACTGTAACCATCATGCCAGAGTCAAATAAACCTGTTCAATCATTTACTAAAGATTATTATTAGTCATTTGAAACCATATAGCTGTGCACTAATTGTTCGTATTAGATAGGAATACTTGATAAATAGAATTACTAATGTTAAATAGAAGTACTTGAAACCATTTAACTGTGTGCAAACAAATGAGCTCAAACTCATTTTAAAATAATGTTGCCTACAAACTATTCACTTACAAATTATACATAGCAGAATTCGGTATTAAATAACCATTAAGAGTTGATATGCCATTAAAGTAAATAACACTTATTCAGAATTAAATATAGGTTAACTTCCTACTACTGGCTCATTGGCCTAGTGGGTAGAGTGCCTGCCAATGATCTGGGAGACCTGGGTTCAATCCCAGATCGCGTCATACCAAAGACTTTAAAAATGGTAATTGATACCTCCTAGCTTAACACTCAGCATTATAAAGTACATATTGAAGGTAAATTGGAGCAATCCAGGGAAAGGAGTAGCACCCTTCCCTACACCTCGGTGTAGTAGCTATTTAAAAGGGAGACTTCTGGTCGCCTTCGACTAAGGGAGACTACTCTACTTACTTATTCCTTCCTAAACAGAAGTGTCAGTATCATAAACCACTGTTAAAAAAGGGAATACAATGGGTTCATGGAATGTCTAGTATATATTATATAGAAGTAAATAATGGAAATGAATCGAACAATATAGAGAAAAATAGAAAAACAAGATCATCTAAAAAGAAGAATTTAATATAAAAGAAAGTCAACATTATGGCGTTTCAGTTGTGAATTGAATTACTATGACCAGAAAATCCGCCAAACACCTACGCACTACATACGGAAACACTGGACAGCTGTTTCGATCTTATTAGGTCACATCAGCAGTGTATACCGTAATCTCCCCAACTGGAGATCAAACCAGCGACCACAAATTGCAGTGCCGAAACTCTACAATTGAGCCACCAGTTCATATCACACGCAAGTGATACCAAATTAACTAGTCATTCACAATATTAATTCCTCTACTTAAAAAATAAAAAATATGAACGTTTCAGTTCTAATGAACCATCATCAGGACTTAGGATGATTTTGAGTGACATTAAATCACTAATGGATATTTAGCAAAATACAAAATGAGGAAATTTTATATATACAGAGAAAGGGTAGGTTGGTTGGTTGTTTGGGTTTTATGGCATATCAACCTTTGTAAGTTATTTAATGCCAAATCCATTTTTATATAAGTTCTAATTCAAACAATTCAATTAAGCATAAGTACACAGTTCAATTGTCAAAAACATTTCTATTTCAAGAAATTCAGTTTAGCATAAGTACACAGTTGAGTTATATTTAACCCATAGATAGGGCCCCACCAAGTGCTACCTCTCTGGGCCAAAGTGGACCAAGGAGCAATGGCAATGAAGAGGTGCTCTGCATTCCCCAAACTCCAGCATCACTGGAATCTCACCATCAGATTGTTTGGTGTCATATCAAGGATACTCGTAGAGGGGTACCCCTATGCAAAGATGCAGTCGGTGTATTCAACAACCCCCCACCCAAACAGTCTTGATCTTAAACAGTCATGTGACATATTTTTAAACATGAACACTGATTTATGGATTAAATGGTTATCCCTTTCTCTGTATATATATTTCCTCCTTGTTTTGAATTTTATTAAACATCCATCAGTGATTTTAACGTCACTCGATATCATCTTTCCTAGTCTTGACAATGTTTCATTAGAACCGAAACATTATAAAATTGACTTTCTTTTATATTAAATTCTCCTTTTTGGATTACCTTTTTTTTCTATTTCTCTCTCTCATATATATATATATAAGAAATATGACATGAAAACCAATTTGATGGATTGTTTATATATTTATTATGACATTTCACCCTGTATGACCAAGAAAGTTCAGCCCACATAACACAATTGTTTTTCAAGTTTATTTAACCCTTCAAAATAAATGTATAATGACTTTACCCTTGAATTACATGGAAATTCAATTCTTTTCAGTGTACTGACATGTCATCTGACATCACTGAATTTACACTTTGTTACTAGAAAGTCAAGAATACAACAAAGGTTTATACAAATAGGCTGCATATTGATCTGGTATTATCAGAAGGTGACAGAAAACTAAGGAAGTCTGGTGATATTGTAAGATACTGCTTGGTCACTCTGGTAATGATACTTTGACTTAAAAACTATGCCTAACCCCAGAGTGATGATGAACTCTGTTGGCCAAACAGTTGCACGGGGGGGGGGGGGGGTTTACAGCAGCATGGAAATATATTATAACCCTTTGAAATGAGATTTTTTAAAAATTCCATTTTGGTTGGATAAAGAAGAACTTTTTATCAACCCTTAATATATCATTAAAATGATTTATCATCTTTTTAAATAGTTTTTATTTAATAAATTTTACTCATAATTTTATAAACTATTTATGTTTTTTGGGTTCTTTTTTCTGTCATGAATATTTTTAGTAGAATACAATGAACTTTTTCCAAGTTTAGTAAGTCACACAAGTTTAGCTAGTGTTACATTTTAATAAATGAAGTCAAATTAGTTGGTGTCCCAGTTTAGTATATAAAAACAATTTCTACAATGACCCAACAGCTGAAAGAAATTTTGAAACAAATATCAAAAAAAAAATAAATAAATAAATAAAAATAAATAAATAAATCTGATCTCTCTAAGACTAATATTTTGTGTTTCAATATTGCATTAGTATATATATATATATATATATATATATATATATATAAAGATGGTTGCTGTAGGTCCAAAGAAAGAATAAGGATATATTTTAAAATAAAAAGGTCCACGAAGAGATTTGTATTTTTTAAATTTATTTATTTTGTTCTTACATACATGTTATATATATATATATATATATATGTATGTATGTTTCCAGCTTGTTGCTTTCATCAGAGAACATATGTGGTACAAAATAAATAAATTTAAAAAATACAAATCTCTTCGTGGACCTTCTTATTTTAATATATATATAACCTAAAATATTAAAAGAGCTTCAGTACTAATTACTGGCCATGTCTCAGAGTTTCACATACAGTGGAATTGTACAATCATTAAAAGAATAGTAGTACTGAGTTATAAAGTAAGTAAAGTTAGCGACCATAGTCGAGGGTGACCCGAAGGCTCCCTTTTCGATAGCTACTACACCAAGGTGTAGGGGAGGGCGCTACTCCATTCCCTGGATTGCTCCACTTTACCCTTGAACCGTACCTTATAATGCTGAGTGTTAAGCAAGGTGGTATCAAGTTCCATTTTTAAAGTCTTTGGTATGACTCGACCTGGGATTGAACCCAGGTCTCCCGGGCCATTGGCGAACACTCTAACCGCTGGGCCCTTTTATAGTAATTTTATAAGAAGGAATGTGTGTGAAACAAATTGGGGAGGAGGGAATAAGGAAGGAAAGGAAAAAGAAGAGAGAGAAGAAATAATTTATCTCCTTCTTTTACTTCCACTTTATTCTTTTTCCTTGTTTCTAGACTTAACTACCATATTTTGCATTGAATTATGAAAATTAATCTGAGATATTTGTCTACTGGTGCCAGAGGTCAGTTCTTTTGAAAGCATATCTCTTACTTTTCATGAAAGAGCAATGGAGAAATGGGTTTTAACTAATAAAACAAATGACCTTGTGTCATACAAGACGTTTCTGTGATCCATCACTTTCCCAATATCATGGATATGCACCTGGATTTTGGCATAGACCTAGACAAGACCATATGAAAGATCAGCAGTTGCCCATGCTGCAAATCTCCCCTGTTCACAACACTAATGTTGTCCAAAAGAATAACAAGATGCTATACAACTGGGTATGAATGTCACCTCATGCCAAGTTGCTAGAACAAAGTTGGACACAAGGCCAGACTGCTTTAAGGACTCTAGTTCATTGTTTTGCCACTCCTTTATGACATGTTATCCTATCATGCTGGTAGGAGATTTAAAGTGAGAGTTTTTTCTCCTAGATTGGTTTCACTTACCAAGGTTAGAGTCAGAATATCCTACTATTTACCTATAATTGAAGTGAGAAAATATAGATTCATGCCTTTCTCAAGGGCATTACTGCTGGAGTTCAGTGACCATTTTCAGGTCTTTGAGTCACCAGGCCAAGAAATTCCACTTTCATGTTGTCTCTCAGTGCAATGGAAAGGTTATCTGATGGTGCTCACTATTCTCCAAGTAACAAGTGACAGATTGTACTGGTTTACATGATACCAGTAGTAAAGAACCCTGACCTGACTCAATACCATAAGAGGTTTGAGTAGAGTTTTTCTTCTAGATTGGTTTGCTTACCTATAAATCTAGAAGAAGGAAAACTCTGAATTCAAAACCTGTTAAACTCTGCTTAAAAATTGACCTTGTGTCATATCCTGCCCGAGCGGAGGGGTTGGTAAATAGTACCTATAAATCTAGAAAGCCCAGTCTACCCAACTATTTACCAACAGATATGGATTCATACTTTTCTCAAGCACATTAGTGCACAGTGAAATATGAACTAAATCATTCAGAATTAGAATTCTACTTATCAAACCCATTTTCTATGATGATCATCATCTGTGTCTCAAAACAAGACAACCATTGTAAATATCTACAGGTACTTGATTGGTTAATACTACAGTGAGTGTAATAAAAGGCTTAACTTTTTTTTAGATGGTCACAGAGATAATGGTTTTTAAACTAGGAATCTTCAAGCTTTTTTTTTTTTTTTTTGGTCACATTGACCACTTTGACTAATTTTAGAAAGATTATATCCCCCACTCCAGCATAAAGTTTTTATAGTTCTACGATACAGCATTTGGTAAAGTTATGCCTCTTAGCATTCTTCAGATAAAAATTCAAAACACCCCCCCTCACTGGTGGGTGGTAGCACCCACTTGAAACCACCAGTTTTAAATCAATAAAACAGATAACCTTGTACTATATTTCTGTTAAGCTTGCAAAAAATATCTATATGCATTTCATTATTTAATACTGCATTGCGAGCTATAAAAAGGCTTAATTTAACTTTTGAGGCTGATGCTATTAACATGTTTTGAATTATTTTATATTAGTGTCAGTTATAAATAGTTTTCAATTTTATTTCATTACATTTGCAGATTTACTTATGTCTAATTACATCTGAGTAAAAAGTCACATTCATGGAACAAGGCATCTTAAAAACTGTTGGCTGGTTATTACTTCAAACACAAAATGCAGATTGTATCTTTTCATCTAAGAAAAACCCAATAAACATCTATGTATTACTAAAATTCTCATTACTTTTTCGTGAATGTGGATGAGTGTGTATATATAAATACACACATACATACATATATGTTTATAAACAGATTTCTAGAAAGTGGAATAACCCTTTTGTTGCTACTCTGACCTGGAGTGGTAGTACTTGTTGGGCCTACATCTGTGGGTCAAATAGATATGTTTGAAAATTATTAGTATTAGATATGAATACTTAAAACCATATATGTATTTTCCCACAAGACACTTGTGATATGATGGATATCATTAAAGGGAATTAACTCAGCAACCCAAGTTCAAACCTGGACAAGGCTGTTTGCATTTTACATAGCACTAATATCCTTGGGAAAAGTATTAATTCAACTATTCTCCCTCCAGCTATAGGTAAATAGTTGGGCAGTCTGATTTCTTTAACCTTGGTATGGCAACTAGCCTAGAAGGAAAACTGAATACATATATATATATTTACCTAACACCACTACATGAGCAGGATATGACACAAGGTCAAGTTTTTAAGTAGAATTTAACAGGTTTTATTTCAGAGTTTTCCTTCTCCGAGTCAGGTTACCATACCAAAATTAAAGAGCCCAATCTTCCCTACTATTTACCAATAGCTGGAGGAAGAATAGTTGGATTCATACCTTTCCTAAGGGTATTAGCACTAAGAGAAAAACCAACAGCTTCATTCAGGATTTGAACTCTGTTTACCATGTCCATTTCCTATGACAATAACCAATAACTATTACCCTAATAGTGCCTCCATATAATTGTGTATAAATTATTAGTATTAGAATGAAATACTTGAAACCAGATAACTGTGTACAAACAATTGATTATTACTACATAGGAATGGTTACTTGAAACCATATAATTCCTTGTAAAAAAAAAAAAAAAAAAAAAAAAGTGATTGTCACACTAAGTAACCTAATAAAGGATGACATGCCATAAAACTAACCAAATCTCCCCAAATTGAACATGAACTGTATTGGATCTCTCTCAGGTCTCTGTCTCTCTGTCTCTCAAATAGTCTATATTGTTGATATTGTAATTTTGAATGTATAAAACATATTGTTGCAGAACAATAGTTTGTTTTCTTTTATTTAGTTGAATATGGTCAACAGTATTAAGAGTTAATGTTTAGCAGTGAGAGACATTTGTGGTTTTTCTACTTTTGTAGAGATGCACCAACCTAAACTCCCTTAAATGAATAAGGGCCAATTGTGTGTGTGTGTGTGTGTGTGTGTGTGTGTGTTGTGTGTGTATTAATAATGTAGTTTGTTATATTTATAAAGAGCAATCACGATTGGTGATAGAGCATATATAGATCCAAGTTAGAATAGTGTAGAAACAGAGTCAACAGTGCCAGTCAATTCCTATGCAATCATCAGAACAAGAGCAGATTATTCCATAGATAGGAAATTGACTATCACCAAGTAGCATTGACTCTGTATCTATGCTATTCTAGCACACACACACACACACATATATATATATATATATATATATATATATATACAAACACTTACAGAGCCAAAAGTAATCTACCTAGTTTTCATCTAAACGGATCATCAGGATAATTCTGACTCAGAATTATCATGACGATCTGGTTAGGTAAAACCAAGGTAGATTACTTCTGGCTCTGTAGGTATTCATATATTGCTCTACTTAATGTATTGAGCACTCTTACATTTCAGCTTTAGGTATTTTGTTAGTGTTTATTCTTTTGACTAGACATTGTGATATTGATTGATTATTTTCAAGCAATACAAACATCTTTCCTCTTTTCTTTTTTTATGGAATTTTTTTCCACAGATATCAGGTTGTGTAATATTCTTTTATTTCCAAATTGCACTATCTGGATTTTTTTTATACTGTCAGAATAATAGAATTAGTATAAAACCAAAAATAAAATATATATATACACACACACACACACACACACACACAAGTATTAAGATACTGGGTAATGTAAATAATTTTTTTTTTAACAATTATTTCATTTACCATTTTAACTTAGAGTCAAGTCATACTGAAAACAGTGGTTCTCATTTGACTGACGAAGTTAAGCAACAATGATCCCATTCACTTTTGTGATGGGTGACCACTTGGCAAAAGTAGATACACCAGCTTCAGGTTGCTTTCAGTATCAGACTAAGAAAATATTAAAAAATAACAAGTCATTCTTATATCACCATTTCTCACTAGCTCACGGAAATTATACAGCAATAAGCCTCTTCAGTACAGCAAATTAAAATCATTCACTCCTTCCAAAACAAAAGCAGTAATTTCATCATAGACTACTTTTACAACAGGAACCCAAGAATATATCTACCATTTTGGCCCAGAGGCATTTGTTATCTTTCAGGCAACTCTATGATTCCACATTCACAGAATGTTTTATCTTTCTTAGCAAAGATATCTTTTGCAATCTTTCAGAGAACTTGAAAAATCAGAAAAAAATAGTAAATCAAAAGATACAATGTTTGATAAATACTGCAAAAATGAAAATTTCTCAGCCAAACTGTAACAGGTCACATTGTCCTGATGGATTTTACTCTTAACTCATTCTAGATTCTTTTTATCTATTGCTGCCTTCAATTTTCTTAATTGGGAGCTATACTTGTTCAAATTAATCGTTTGCTCCTCCAGCAAGGTCATTGTAGAGGATTCTTCAAGCCAACCATTTACACATCATTAACTTCTTTAGGTAAACTTGACCTTTGCTGTCATCAATTATTATTGATATTTTGCCTTTCATTTTGTTGTAAAGTATCTACTTTTCAGTGCACATCACAATCTATTTCAAAAATAGAACATTTTTATTATTTAAGTAGCAATTTACACAGGGAATATTATCAAGTAGTTTTTTTCTCACTTATGTGAAATCAGTACATGAAGGTAATTAAAACAAGTGAAAAGAATTTTTCAACACTTGGAGATTTTGAGTATGTTGGCTATCTCCATTCATATAATACTGATTTTCAAATTAATGTTTTGATTTGATCAATATTAACCTTAAAACTATGACTTATGACCAAGTCATTCTGAAAGCACTGGTTCTAGACAGATCACTAAAGTGAAGCAGCAATGAACCAGTTCAATATTTAAATAATCGCTTAGCAACGTTAGGAACTAAAAAAACAAACTCAGACCAGTGCATCAGACAAAGCAAAACTTAAAAAATAATAGTATTAACTTGAACTGATCTACCAGACCATAAAATCTTCCATTTCTAACTTCACTTTTGACAAATTTGATTACCTTCTTTAGAATATACACAATTTTTTTCTTTTGTATTTGAATCATATATTTACACTTCTCAAAATAAAGAATATGCTAAAATTGTAGCTTACTTTCTTCTATATTCAATATCAAAATCACTAAACAAAAATATGAAAATAGGGATTTTTTTAATGCACAATGATCACATGACAACAGACTAGAAAGTAAAAATTTTTTTAACTAAATTAATGAAAGCATAAATGCTCCTACTGCTATCTAATTACAAAAACAAACAAAAAAAAACTTATGGTCAGCCTGTGATATATGAACAATTGAATTTTTTTTATTTGCTTATATATATGAGAAAAAAGAAGTTATGAAAAACTAAGAATGAAAAGCCAAGATAAGACAATTGCTTACATCAAGCAACTTGTCGGTCTTTCCAATATTTTCGGGGAGTGTCCTCGTGGTGTAATGGTTAAAGCGATGGACTGCAGAATCGTCGTAAGCGAGTTCGTACTCCAGTCGCACTATTACGTTCACTTTCGGGAAAATACCCTTGGGAAAAGTATGAACCCCCTTATCCTCCAAGCTATGGGTTAAATAGTACTACTACTGTTCTTCTAGGAGAATAGCTTTGGCATTAAATAACCCACAAAGGTTGATATGCCATTAAACAAAGAAACCAAACCAATATTTTCTTAATTTTCTTATAAAAACAGCAAAATAAATCCTCATAGAAAATTCATTTTATTCTTGATCAACCATTTTATGTTCTCTCTCAAATTGCAAGTTGAAATATTTCAGATATCTTCAAATCTTGGAATTATATATTCATATAAATATTATGAATCATTTGTCATGTTTAAGTAGACTGATGATTAGGCATTCTGCTATCATTAAATCTTTCAAAATGAAAAAGATTTTAGTTCTGATCTCTTTCCACAGAAAGCCCTGTCAATGGGGCTTAGAATATGGTGACTGTGTCCCTTGCAGAGGGGTAAGACTCCCTCCTCAAAAAAGGGGTGTCCTGAGTATGACACTAAACTGATAGTAAGGCTTCAGTTCTTACCTATTATTAATAATTTTCAAACAGATCTATTTGATCTAGGGATGAACTTCACAATCAGATACAATTTAGTATAATGTCCAAGACACCAATTCCTTTGGGCTGTGTCAACTATATGTCATTTTCCAAGGATGAATGAGTTTTATAAATCTTACAAATCTAGCAGTCATTACCTTGCCAACATTTTTCAGAAATAAAAGAATTTGCTCAGAACTATATCAGCCATTTCAAGATGACATACTAATGTAAGCAAAGATTTCCAGCTATAAAACTGATTAAAAACAGAATGATATTGACATTGTCAAATCAAAATATCAAAAAAATCTCTTTTGTTCACAATAAGTCATTTAACTTCTAAAACCAAATATTTAGAATATGGCAACTGCATTCCTTGTTAACAGATAAAAAAAAAATCCAACTAGTACAAAAAAAGAGATTGATACTCCAAAACTGGAGCCTCACTCCTGGATGCTGATTGTTGTCATACCCAGAACACCTCTTTTTTGGGGGGGCGGGGGAAGGATGTCTTATCTCTCGGTAGGGAAAAATATATATTGGTTAAATCTATATTTATTTGAATGGAATGAACTTTAATTCAGATATACACATCTGTGTGTTTGTGTGTATAATTATAATAACAGTTATATGGTTTCATCACAGCCTTAAAATAGCTATATTTATTTTTAAAAATGCTTTAAGTGTCCCAGAACACCTATCCTGCAAGTTTCACTTTGTTCATCCTGGATGAAACCTTATGTCTCCTCTTAGCCTAAATCCTACCCATAGCTTTAGTGTATACCTAGTCCCCAAAACTCATTTCCATCACTGGATATAAAACCATGTAATGAAAATTCAAACCACAAACAACGGTCTACAAGCCATGTTTTATAACCTTTACCTCATGCAAGGCAGCTAAAAAGAATCTTTTCTGGCATTCATCAATCTTTCAAGTCAATGGTTCCACACCTGGATCTTAGTACAGGACTAGGCAAAGATCAGTAGTTGCCCACGTTGCAGGTCTCACATTTTCACAACACTGATATTGTCAAACTTGACATTACTGCTACCACATGACTTGCCAGAATGAGGTCAAATGTTGGATTGCCTAAAGGACTCTTGCTTCTGACTTGGGCAACCCACTGTGAGAATCTAAGAAATGATCAAATGACCACAGACTTGGATTCAAAATTTATTCCTCTATTCAATTACCATCTCAAAGAGAATATAATTGGCTTTTACAATAACAACACTATAACTAGCTCTTTCCTAAATATATCAGGAATACCCTTAAATTATTACAATAAAAAATTGTGGGTAGAAATTTAATTCTTTCGCATAGTTTACAGTCTTTTAAATTCTATTTTCATTCAGAGTATAAGAAAGATGAGGAGATAAAAATCCATTCTGTACTTGCAGAAAAAAAAATTGTAAATGCAAAATCTGTTTTCACTGACAGCAAATAAATCTCCAGTTCCATGGCTTTGAAATGTGCAAAAAATAAATAAATAAATAAATAAATAAAAATTATGATGCATACTCAGATTACCAACCAAAGTCTAACATTTCTAACATTTTATATAAGAGAGAGAGAGAGGGAGGGAGGGAATAATTTAGATCTCATTCCTAACATTTTATATAAGGGAAGAGAGAGAGAGAGATAATTTAAATCTTATGATTTTGAAAGATGACGTTTTATAAAATATATATTATAAAATCTGCCAAGATTACGTACAATGAACATCAATAGACCTAATGAAAGAAAATGGTTTCACACTAAAAATGGTAAGAAGCAGATGATATCCTGCAGAAACTATCACAGATGCAGGGTATGCAGATGATCTAGTACTTTATGTAAATACACCTGCAAAAGATGAATCTCTGCTGCAAAGCCTGGAACAAACAGCAGGAGGCATTGGTCTCTACATGAACTCAGATAAAACAAAGTTTGTGTGTTTTAATGAAGATGGTGATAACTCCATATTAAATATCAAACTTTTAAAAGTAGACCATTTCACATACCTAGGTAGCAATATCTCATTTAGTGAAAGCAATGTCAGTATACACATAGGAAAAACATGGACAGCTTTTGACAAGTTATTTATATGAAAATCTAATCTCTTTGATAAAATTAAAACAGGAATTCTTCCAAGCTGGCGTTGTGTCAACACTATTGTATGGATGCACCACTTTAACAAAACACTTAGAGAAAAAGCTACATGAAAACTACAATACTAATTTCAACAAATCCTGAAAGCAGCACTTTGCAAAATAGCAATTGCACAGCCACTTACCTCCCATCTCACAAACAATCCAAGAAAGATGAAGAAGACATGCTGGTCATTGCTAGAGAAGCAGGAATGAACTCATAAGCAAAGTTCTCCTGAGGGCTTTGACACATGAACGTACCAGCATCAGCACCTCAGCAAAGACTTCCATTCATCAGCTCTGTGCAGACACTGGATGCCGTCTAGAAGACCTGACAAGAGCAATTGATGATAGGAATGGAGGGTGAGAGAGTCAAAGGAATCTGAACTATAACCATGACTTGAGCTTTCATTCTCCTAGACTGGTAGCCTAACTTTACTTATAGCTGGAGGGAGAATAATTGGATTCATACCTTTCCCAAGGGTATTAGTGCTAGGTGAAATGAAATCAGCTTTGTCCAAGATTTGAATTCAGGTTGCTGTGTCCGTTTCCTAAGATAATTATTATACCATAGATGTGTGGAGATAGATAGATAAGAATGTGGGTTTGTGGACATCTAATAATAATGAAGTTTTATAAAAAATTTAAATCGACAAAATTATAAATAAAAAGATGTCAAACCTCACTAGTTCCTATGGGATAAGCAGTGATCAATACGCTCAGTATTTAGATTGGGACCACAGAGAATCAACAGGTACTGTCAGTAATCCGAGGTCACTGTGCCAGATTAGGCAAAACCAATCTAAATAACTACTATTATGAATAAATACAAATCCATATCTCACAATCTATTAATCCCAATTGCAACCACGATTAAATTTCCCTATCCCCATATCTCACTGTCTATTAATCCCAATGGCAACCACGATTAAATTTCCCTCTCCCCATATCTCACTGTCTATTAATCCCAATGGCAACCACGATTAAATTTTCCTATCCCCATATCTCACTGTCAATTAATCCCAATGGCAACCACGATTAAATTTCCCTCTCCCCATATCTCACTGTCTATTAATCCCAATGGCAACCACGATTAAATTTCCCTATCCCCATATCTCACTGTCAATTAATCCCAATGGCAACCACGATTAAATTTCCCTATCCCCATATCTCACTGTCTATTAATCCCAATGGCAACCATGATTAAATTTCCCTATCCCCATATCTCACTGTCTATTAATCCCAATGGCAACCATGATTAAATTTCCCTATCCCCATATCTCACTATTAATCCCAATTGCAACCATACATCAAATATACTTCAAGATAACTGCTCAGCTAACCTGATTTCACAAATGTTCTAAATCTAAATTTTTTGCACTAAATTCTAATAAAATATCAAATTTGATTCTTTTTCATTTCAAAGTCACCTTTTGTTTTTTATCTTGTAACTACATGTTTTTTATATATATATTCATCTACAGACAGACTGTTTCATTGTATCACAGTGTAGCTAGACAAGTAGGACACTTGAAGCTGTGATCGAAACCCACCCAACTTTACGTTAGACTTAGTATCATACCGCTCAGCCAACAAGTGAACCACATCAGCTCAGGAATTATAAGGCATTAAGTAGTAGCTTTTGTTTGTTTACATTTATACCTTAGTGGATACTAGAATGCTCAATTCATTCCAAGAGCTTTGCATTATGCTCAATATATATATATATGTGCATATTACTTATACCAATATCACAATTTCTCAATCACCAGATACAGAAATCTCTTTTTCATCATCCAATTTCTCAATATAATTATAATTGGAATCCTTCACTCCTTCCTAAACAGAAGCATAAATATCATCATGGACAGCCGTTACAATGGGAACCAATGGATTACCTCATATATTAGAGTAGACTGATATCTTGTGCAATTTTGAACGTAAAATTCAAAAATACTGTAAAAACTCTAAACATGAAAGTTGAATGAAAGCATATAGCAAATGTCAAAGAGAAAACAAATACTTCTTTTACAGTTTTTTTTCCCCTTTCTCCTTTACATTAAACAGTTCCTAACTTCTTAGATGTGTGTGTATCATTCAATAATTGAGCTGTGTTTTTTTTTTAGCCTTGTTGCATGAAAAATGATTAAAAATCTAAAAAAAGGTTGTTAGAGCAATAAAGGTAGAAAGATGTCAAGTCTACAACAAAAGTTGAAAATGTTGAATCAGTTAAAAATCACCAAAGTAGCATTGAAATGGGTGGAGAGAGGTGAGTCTAATAGCAAAAGAAAAATTAAATATTTACAAGTACTAATGTTTTAACAGCAATAGCAAAAATGGTATCTCAGGTGTGTGATAAAGTGTTTAAGTTGAGAGGGGGGAAGGAGAGAGAAAAAAAGTAACACTGAAATGGACCAGATGAATCTATTATTAAAGAGAAAATTGAATTGGGTTTTATTTTGTCTGCAACAACAAAAATGATGTTTTAAGGTAAGTTGACTTAGTAAATACGAGAGAGAGAGAGAGAGAATGATATAGAAAATAAAAGAAAGAATTGTTTCTGACTGTATTGATTATTGTATCTTTCTACATTATGTTTTTATATTTACTTTCCTGTGCAATATCTAAGTTATATTCAAATTACATTGGCCTTTTTATTTAAGGATCTTAAAGATTTCTGAATAATGCGAGGAGAGGGGAAACCAATTGATGGTTAAAGATCTGGGTCAACCGAATATTAAACCATGAAATTTACATGGATTCTTTAAATAAGGTTAACACTTTATTTTCAGTTCATCTGTTATTACCTTTCTGTGTTGTGCTACTATTTAATTTCCAAAAAAATCTCAGTGGGATTAATTAAGTACTTTAATTATTATTATATAATGTCAGACTACTATTCATCACCAAGATGAATTAATCCAACAAGGCCACACAATACTTAATCAATATATTTAATTACTTAGATTACTGGAAGCAACTTTGATCTGGGCCAAACTTGTTTGTTTATCATCTCTGAAGAATTTAAAATACTAACAGTATAGACAGCACTTCTATACTCAAAGATAAATAATACAAGCAAATAAATAAATATTTATAAACACTTAATTTATATTCTTTTGTCCTATTTTCTAAATAATTATAATAATGCTCATGGCGTAATGGTTATCATTAGAAGTGGACACAGCTATCCAAGTTCAAAACCTGAATAAAGCTGTTTGCATTTTATATAGCACTAATATCCTTGGGAAAGGTATGAATCTAACTATTCTCCTAGTTATGGGTAAATAGTAGGGCAGACTGGGTTCTTTAACCTTAGTATAACAACAAGTCTAGAAGGAAAATTCTGAATTCAAAACAGACCTGCCCAAAACATGCTAAATGAGAAAACCTACCCTCATGACTAAACCAAGTTACAGGATATGTCTTAAGGGTCAGGTTGGTTTGGTTTTATGGCATATCAACCTTAAGGGTCAGGATGTTCATCTTACCCTTTAAGTCAACAACTTTAGCTCAAATATTTGTAGACAATACCCATCGTATTGCTTTTTTTGAATTAATGTACAGGGATCAAAAAATTGATACAAGAGAGCAAAGAGAAGAGAATTAATCTGAACATAGCAATACACTATATACAACTTTGCAACAATTTTTTTAAAATATTTATTTTAATGAGTAAAAAAAAAAAAAAAATCCAAATATAGATTTAAAATTATCAGTAGAAATAAAAGATGTCTAAAAAATGAGTTCAGTTGCCAAAATGAAATTAAAAAGTGAAAAGTTTGACAGAATTCAGTTACAAACAATAAAGATTAAAAAAAAAAACACACACATCAGAAAGAATATTACTTCACCCCTGACAAGTTCTCCTGCCAATTCCAAAACTGTTACTGAGATAGAAAAATTCAATTTGTTTTACAATTTTAGAAAATTCTATTTATAGAGCAGAGAGGTAGAAAGGTTTTATAATACAACCTTAACATCAATCCTGGTCAATTTGTTAAAACTAGAACTGATTTAATAGAAAGTTCAATCTACAAATGATATATTTTAACAGCATGTCAACCTGTCTAGGGTAATTTTATGCCGAGAAATTAGGGAATCATGTACATTATACATTTATTTTTTTGTGTAGTTTCTTAAAGAGTTTTTTTGCACACAGTTATATGATATCAAGTATTTCTATCTAATACAAATAACACAGTTATATGATATCAAGGATTCTTATGTAATATTAATATTTCATACACAGTTATAAGATTTCAAGTAACTAATAATAATAATCCTTAATAAATAATTATAGCTTCAAGTAATTAGTTTTGATACAAATAATTTGCATACAGTTATGATATCAAGTATTTCTATCTAATACAAATAATTTTCACACAGTTGTATAGTTTCAATTGTTCTTATCTAATACAAATCATTTTTAAACAGTTCTATTTGAGTGGACCTGGCAGTAATGGCAATGAAGGAGTACTCTACCCTCTCCATAGCTCACAACTAGATGCAATTTAGTATCATACACAGGACACTAAGTTTACAAATGTGGAATGTCCAGTGAGGATCAAATTTACTACAGCAATAATCGTCTCCAAGATGAGTTCTTTAACAACTACTCAATAATATGGTGCTTTATTAACTGAGATTCACTAAGTCTGTTACATGACAAAAGAAAATTTCTTTTAATGATATAAATCAGGGAAATAAAAAAGAAATCTGTTTTTAACTGAATTTATTCGATTTTTTTCTTAATTTGACAGTAAGATACTTTCACTAATCTGGTAGCACTAAAGTCCTGAAAAAAAAAAAAAAAAAAAAAAAATTAAACTTGTAGCTCTCTTGCCTTGATTGGATCCACAAATGGGTGTAACTTAACACAAAAAAGATATATCATCTTCCCACCCTCCAAAATGGTAGAGTGTTACTATTTCTTTAGGAAATATAGAAGATAAATTTTCACCAATCCAGCATCAATGGGATCTAAGGAATGCTAGATAAATGAAAATTTTAAATCACTGAAGGATCATCACTAAATGATATCTAACCACTTCATTGCAATCTAAAAATGGAGAACTTGGACTGAAAAAGAGGACTTGAATTCTGAAATGATTTATTGCTGGCAGAGTGTAAAAGTCAAGTAGTACAAATTTTGTGCAGAGAAATATATTTTTACAGTTATAAATTGACTGTTGATCCAAAGAGAAGAATTAATGTTTTTGCTACCCCTTCCATCAAATTCCCATGATTATATCCACACCATAAACCTAAATATACATATGCCAACAACAGTATAAAATAGTATTCTTACGCTTTGTATCAAAACTGACATATATAAATAATAAACACTGACAAAAAGAAACTAAATGATTAAAATATGTCAATGGCTGTTATAGATTTAAATACTGATATATAGATCTAAATAGATATGATCTAATTATTACTAGAGGCTAATATGTGTTTGTTTAAGCAATATATATATGTTTTTAGTCAGACAACAAAATGGAAGACAAAATGTTTGCCCAGAGCTGATGCCAAAGGGACGCCAGTAATCAAAAAAGCCTGACCACACCCAAATAGGTGCAGATAAAATAAAAGGGTACAGCCATTTTTCTGCTTCTTTATCAACACCGAAAGATCAAATGTAAAGCTTTTCACTGATACTCCACTATACAGGGATTTTTTAAAAGTTTAACTTCATTTTAAATCGATAAAGACCAACATCTTTACAGAATTTCTTCAGGTTTTGTATAAACTTAAATGTAGGTAGATCTTCACAAATTTGGCATCATTGGGATCTGAGAGATGCCAAATTAATAGAAATTATAATGATTACTTGTAAACAAAGACCAACCACCACATCATACCTTTTAAATACCATTGAGGGAGCTTAGAATACACTAACTCTATCCCTTATAGAAGGGTAAGATCCTCCCCAAAAAGGCATACCCTAGGTATGATATTAAACAACATCTAGATTTGAAGGTTTACTTCCAGAGGTTGATAGCAAAATGATTAAAAAAAAAAAAAAAAAAAAAAAAAAAAGGTCACTGGAATGTAAATATTTCTAAATCTTAGATAACAGTAATCTTTTTAAAAAACATCTTAGATACTGAAAAATTAAAAATAATATAGAAAATAAATAAATAGATAAAAAAGTTTTTGTTTATTTTAAGTTTTTGTCATAATCAACCCTTTCAGTGATATGTATGGCTAGTTAAATTCCTAGTGCCATGTTAAATGTAAAAATAATTCCATTTGTGTGAAGACTGGGACCAACTGAAAATGAAATACAGCAGAAAATAGTTAATAATTCAACATTACCTTTGACCTTTGAATCTTAAAAGTAAATTAACACATAACTTTCTTTTTTTTTGC
The DNA here is from genome assembly GCA_963585895.1 of Sepioteuthis lessoniana. Taxonomy (NCBI): domain Eukaryota; kingdom Metazoa; phylum Mollusca; class Cephalopoda; order Myopsida; family Loliginidae; genus Sepioteuthis; species Sepioteuthis lessoniana. Next base: position 74,991,066 of record OY757936.1, on the reverse strand, counting down.
AAAAAGGCTAAAAATTAAAAAGAATTTAAAAAGAACAAAATTAGTTTTTCTACATGTAATGTAAGAACAGAGGTTTATCAATGTATAAACTGTCTATGATATTTCCCAGATAAAGATTGGGGAAATATAAATCTAAATATTCCTTTAATGACAAAATACAGGTCAAAAGGCAATTAGGTGTGTATGTGTATTACATGTCTCCAAAGAGACCTGATGATCAAATAGGTGAGAAAAATGATAGTCACCAAGCACTGTTGACTGTCTACACTATCCTTAGATCTACATAAGCCCTATCACCATTCTTTATTTATAAATATAGCAAACTGCATATTATATGTGTGTGTGTGTGTGTGTGTGTGTGTGCATGCATGCATACACACAACTTGGCTTCCTTTAATCAATTTTTAAGTGCAACCAAATCAGAAGGTCACATCCAAGTAGAAGGAAAAGTTGATTATCTCCATATAAATATATCATTTTACAAATATAAAGCAAAGTTTTTGATAACTAAAACAAATCTACTACAGTATAAATTTATAAACCAACAGTAACTACTCCCTGAATATTTGTTCCGTTTACTCAAGATTAAACGTCCAAGTGATATTACAGTAAACGATCACATAGAAATCAATACATGTACAGATTCCAAAATAAAGGATGTAACAACAGTACACAGGCCCAATCCACTGTATATCCTCCTTGGGAACAAATAGTACTGTACTGTAACATGCATATAACAATGCAACAAATCACAAGGTGACTAGATATAATATTTACCCCCCCATTAAATTTCCTATACTGTATCCAAGTCAAAATCATCATTGTCCTCCAAGGTGTTTATTTTCCATTAGAATATTTTGTCAAAGCTGGATTGTGATATTAGTTGTCTACACATAGCGTAACAGTTATAGGTGTTGGTTCCTTAAGCTTCTATGGAAACAGTCATCTGGTGGTTGCGGGTTCAATCCTGACAACAGTCAAGTAATAATACAGGAATACTTAACATTTGTACCCGCTTATGGCTAATGGAATCAGAACAGGCAACCCCAGTGGATTCAATAAAGGACGTAGTTCAAAGTTCTGAGTAGGTTCCTGAGTTCAACAAACACCTGAAGAAGACCAGAGGACATATCGGCCAAAACATTGTGGAAATAACAATAAAGACAGTCTGAAAACCCTTAATGATAAAAACTGGATTGTGATGTTTATATTAATGCAAATTAACACAAAATATGGACAATTTTCAGGTTTTTATGACTTTTAATATGACATTTGATAACTTTAAAATTTTGATTTTCATTTAATCGTTGGGCATTCCACTTCTGTTTCTTCTTGATGAACATTAAAGTTTAACTGATAGTTATTAATAAATTTTTGCTTCGTATGGTATACAGGTTGCTTACAGAACTACCAGTTAGTACATATAATAATAACAGGGATTTTATAGCACTACCTGTTAGTATAAATAGTCACCCATTTAAATACTGAATAGGCTCAATTTTGGGCATATTTCTTCTCACTTTTTTTTTTTTTTTTGTATTATGACTTAATTTATGATGAGCAATATCTTAAAACCTTCCTACTCCAAAAATTGCCCAATGCACTCCATCTTAAGTTTTTGATTTTTTTTGTATTTCTTATCAACCAATCAAAACCAACATAGCAGTCACCACAGTTAACAGAGATATTCAAAGAATTATTCAAATAACTAAATTCTTTTCGTTTTATTGTTCACAAAATGTTTTGACTAACATTCTTTAATCTTCCTCAATGGGTAACTCTGAAAGCGGCAATGAAACTCATTCTGGTTTCTTTTCTTTGTTTGGGACCAAAAAGCAAAAACTATCAAATAGAATGTTTTTCTTTTTTGACATGGAATTGCTTTCTGATGTTTTTCATAGAACATATTAAAAAAATAATAATTTAAAAGAAAAAAAATTTTTTTTCATATTTCTGTTACCATTTTTTACTTTGTAGCAACTAAAGAAAGCAACCAGAACAAGAGTATTTTCTTACAGAAATGCATATTACACCCAAAGAAGGCTGGAGAATGTACCAGTTGAAATGTTATGTGAAAGACAAAAACAAAGATTTCAACTGTCCAAAGAATTCTTCGAATGTTAATAACCCTTCTCAAAAATATAGAAATTCTTAAAACTACAGACAGTAAATTGTAAGTATCCATATATTCTAGATGGATATGTTTTGAGGCCTTAGGTCACTTAGAGTACCTGCTCTTCTTAAGTGATTATACATTTAAGTACTGAATAGATTCATCATTCCTTAACATCAGTGACATAACAAGAACCACTGAATGTACAAATACTTTATGATATTCCACTAATTACACTATATTTTGTTCCTGAATAGTGTGTGTTATTTTTTAATGGCTTATATTATAAAAGTATAGCAAATGGCCATTGTTCCCTTTAAACTTTGCTTTTGTGCCCTGGAAAACACTATGTAACAAAAATTTCATTCCTGGGTAGTATGTCTTTTTTTTGGGGTTTGTTTGTATCATAAAAGAATAGAAAAATTTTCATTATTCTCTTCAAACTTTGCTTTTTGGCTTTGAATGAAATTTAGAAAATCTATTTTCTATGCAAAAACAGCCAAATTTGAAGATTTTCATTGAAATAAGATTTGATTAAATATAGGAATCAAAATTTACATATATTATTACTAAAATTATACAAACAAAAATGTTTAGAAATTACTAAGTTTGTTTTTTTTTTTTGAGATTTGAGACAAATGTAAATCACTTTTATGAATCAGCCCCCAAATATAGTTGCCCATTATGTTTTGAAAATTTCATTACACAAATCACAAAAACAAAATTTGAAAAGAAAAATTCATCCTTTCTATTTGCTTTAGGTATAAGCAATTGGGAAATAACACTTTCTGCCCAGGAACAAAAAAAAAACAAAAATAAAACCGGTTCTGTTGTTAATGTTGAAAATAAAATAATATTTCCTGTAAACTATATAATTATTTTATATCTTAATTAGCATAGTTCTGGTCAAGATTGGCAGGACTATTTATACATGGAACAATACTTCTGCTGAGGATCAGAGTGTAGTATCTGCACCCATCAATCTGAAGCTTGGTTATTTTAAAAACTAAGATATAGATATAAAATTGACTATTTCTTAAGTATGAAATTAAATAATTTCTCAAAAATACAAACTATGAAAATTGAAATAGAAGGCTCATTCAATAAATAAGGAATTGGCAATAGGAAAAAGAACTTTTTATAGTAGCACCTTTTTCAAAGAAATCAGTAATGATGGGTCCTTTCATATCCCAGAACACTTTACTGACTGTTCTATCAGGAACTTTTTCTTTACAGGAGAGTCAGTATGTTCCTACTCCATGGACTGTCTTTTTAACTTGGGCTAACTCACATTTAGCCCATTTGTAAACCTTTTTTTTTTATTATCAAAAAATGATTTTTCATACACATCACACATTCTTGTGAAAATTTCACAGTTTGCACTTGTCAACCATCAAAAATTTGATGAGACACCTCTGTTCAAGCCTAAAGCACTGTTTGATTTACGGCCTCAAAACATTTTTACAAGATCAAATTTTTTTGTTGTAAACAAATTCCAAACACTGCAGAGTTTATATTTACGGGAAAAAAAAATTTATTTTGCTTTTTACAAAAACAAAAAAAAAACAAAAACCTTAGTTATTGAATGGCTCTCATATCTATAATATTTAGATAATTATCTAAATTATTTTTTTCTATAAAACTTTTCATTAGATTGCCAGATATATTGATCTTTGGAAAAGTGCCAAGGAACAACACTGACTTGAGGTCGAATGCACAGATACTACATTCTGGTCATAGAAGTTAAGGAAAGAGAAACAAAGAAACAAACAAAGTCAGTATTTATTTTTATAGATGATTTTTGAAAAAAAAAAAAAAAAAAGGATTTTTTTATTTTATACATGAAATAAAAGGAAAGAAAATGGGTGATATATATATATATATATATATATATATATATATATATAATGGGTGATAATTCTTATAGAAAAATTCTTTTGATACCATGGTACCTTGACTTACATTAGTAATGGAAAGCACACTTATTATAATGGTTATAATAGTAGAAAGTGGAATCAGGAAGCAGAGCTCAAATCCTAAACAAGTTTATTAACATTTAAATTTGTGCTAATGCCCTTGATAAAGACAAATCCATCTGTTCTCCTCATTAATTATGGGTAAATAGTAGGGCAGAATGGATTCTTTAGCCTTAGTTAGGAAACCAGTACTAAGCAAAAAAAAACTAAATTCAAACCAGCTCTATTCCACATAAAAATTGACCTTGTGTCACATCTTGCTGATGGTAGAGGTGTTAGGTAAACCCATACATCAGTAATTTTTTTTTTTTTTTAAGGCTGTAGGTCAAAAATCAACATATAAAGAAACTTTTTCCCCATTTGAATTAATAATTTCATTATTTCTTTGTCTTTACAATTGAAATAATTTATTTTAAAATAATTGCTAACTGGTGAGAGGGAGGAAAACAAAAGTCAAGATACCAAAGTAATTTTTTTTTAAAGTTTCTTTTTTTATTATTCAAAATGAGTAACTTTATTAATGTCATAAACAAAAGAATTACACAGAAAGTGTACACTTGTAGGAGTTTTATTTTCTCATTTCCTTTATTATATGAAAGAAAGAAAGAGAGAAAGAAAGAAAGAGAGAGAGAGAGAGAGAAGTGTAAAATGGATATCGAGAAAGACAACAAGAAAAGAGAAAACTGATAGAAAAAAAAAAAAAAAATGTTATGTAGAAAGAGAGATGAAGAAAAAATGGCTTCAGAAAGAAGTGAATAAATAAAAATTAAAAAAAAAAAGAAGAATCAAATATGCATTATCATTAGGGGGAGTACTGAGTGGGGGGGTTAACAGTTATGATGAGAAATGGACCGAGCTACCAGAGTTTAAAACCCTGGAAGAAGCTAGTTGCAATTCACATAGCGTTAATACACTAGGCGAGAAAGGTACGAATCAACTATTCTCTCCTCCTACAACTGTGGGTAGATAGTAGAGCAGAATAGGCTCTGACCTGGGTAAGGCAACCAGTCTAGGAAAAGGAAAACTCTGAAATGAAAGTAGTTGTACTCTATTCAAAAAAATTTACCTTGTGTCACATACTACTCCTGTGGGAGGATTTAGGTAAATACATAAGTATGCATTATTCCCCAAACCCTAATGTGATCAAAGAGAGCACTACTCCTTGAAGAGGTCCCCCAAAGATTTGTAACTGTATAGTAGTACAAAGTGTAAGTAAACTACCATTTATAAAACTTTTGAGGGCCCAGGAGGTAAATTTTCAAATAGCACACCCCCCTCCATGTATAAGTGATTATTTCTTTCATATAAATCAATTAAGAGTTTGATGCAAAAGTTTCTAGCATCTTGTAAGCCTAATTTGTGTATTCTATTGTATTATGTTGATGTAAAAGTTCCCGGCACTTATATGCAAATCTTTTATTCAGGCTTTATTGAGAATCATGCTTAAAAGCTGTGCATCAAGGGTTGTTGTCAATATTTTTATGCCTACTGCCCATAGGTGAGTGGAATTTGCCAGATTGGCAACTCCTACAACCCATGGAATTGTATCAAAGCTAAAACCAAATTCAATAAATACATAAACTTCAGAATATGAATAAGAAATATTCCCTTAGAAAGTGTTCACTTAAGATTTTAATAAACCCTTTCTGAAATACAAAAGAGTTAAATCAAATATCTTTAGTTCTTATCCTATTTTTAATACTTTGCAATGTCTCAACTCAGCCATACTGACAACTTTAAAGACCCTTATTTTATCACAAATATAAAAATTTTACTAATGCATAGACAATTTAATTTTTCATTATTCAAAATTTTCATTCACTTCTCCCAGAGTCAAAACCAAGTTTAATTACTTTTGACTAGATATTTTTAAGTATAAAATTTTGGTAATCCATTAGTATAAAAATAGCCTTTATTGTTGTTTGTTTGGGGTTTTTTTTAATGTTGATATATTAAAGGTTCATTTCCCAAGAAATCAGATGTAAAAGTTTCTGTTCAAACTGTACACTCATTATCAAAAGATTAATACTTCAGTACAAAACAAATTTTTATAATAACTACACAAGATGATTCTGATCAGATGTTTTATTAATCATTAGCTGATGTACCTGACTATGTAGGGTAAAAGGTCAAGATTAATTGCAGATATGGCAAAAACAACAAATATGTAGCATCATTTTCAAGTCTATTTTCTATGTAAATAAAGAACAGTGTTGATTAGGATTTTGATAGGACTGATATTCCATATAAAATCTATATAAGAGCTCTCCTAGAAAAGAAATTAGAAAAACATGGGGAAAAAAAGAGTGGGGGGAGAAAAAAAATTAAGCTGCCTGCATCCATTCATTAATTTATATCTCTTTAATGGACATCCACCCTAAAAACATCATACCACTTTTCCATGTATTTATTTCATTTTTCTGAAGAGTATCTAATAAATAATTTTTAATTGTCAAAAATTTATGGTTAAAAATTGTAATCATATTATGAAATATAAATCTACATAAGAATAATTTACTAATTATATTTTTATATCTTATAAAGTTGACAGTGTTCTGAGAAATAATTATTATAAAGACAATTTTTTCTTTCAAAATTTAAATTCTATACAACTAGTTGTGTTTTGCAGCAATATGGCTTTCCTTTACAGTAAAAGATGCCATCTTGATGAGACCCCAACTTTCCCCAAGAGGAACATTTTTCTTTTTTACAATAAATTTTTTTTAACCTTCCCTGAATCCAATAAACATACATACCAAATTTTGACTCTCTACATCAAACCATTTGGTTCATGATAGAGTGTAAGTTTAATAGAAATTACCTTAAAACTTTCCTCTGGGTCTAATAAGTATGTATAACAAATTCGAAATCTCTACACCAAGCCATTTGGTTGTTGAGAAATGATACACAAAAACTTTTACTATTTTTTAATATAGATATTATCAATCTCCAATCTCTTTAATTCAATACTTCTCTTATCAACAAACAGTTTCATCTGGAGTTTGAACTGTTTGCAACACCATTCTTCATGCTATGAACAGATTAAACCAGCCACCAAAAAATAATTGATATCAATTTATAATTAATATAATAATATATGGAAACATGTTATTGTAATATTCGATAAATTCAGGTTTTGTGTCAGGCTAAGCTTAGTAAATATTATGGTTTGTAAGTTAATCCCTCAGCTTGTAGTGTTCCTTATGGATGGTTATATAATTGCAATTAACAATTAAAAGTTGAATTAACATGACCAGAAAATCCAGCAAGCATTGCACATGACATACTGAACCACTGGACAGTTGTTTCAACCTCATTAGGTCTCATCAACAATGTATACTATGATCTCCCCCACTGGAGATCGAACCAGTGATCACAGATGGTAATTCAATTTATGATTTAATTCCTCTATTTAAAAAATAAAAAATGTATATCTAATTCCTTGGCCATGAAGTTACGATTATGTGGATCCAATCCTCTAGGTAAGACATAGACCTAGAGGTGAACATGTCCTCTGTAAGAGTATGGATGCAACTAAAAGACACATTAGGTTAATTAGCCATGCATTTACTATGACTAGTTCATTTGGCATCATTTGTGTGCAATGTGGACCAGTAGCTTCATGGAAGAGTTTCAGCTTTGCATTCTGTGGTCACTGGTTTGATCTCCAGTCAGGAAGATCACAGTATATACTGCTGAAAAGACCTAATAAAGTCAAAACAGCTGTCCAGTGGTTCTGTATGTCACGCACAATGCTTGCCAAATTTTTTGGGTCATGGTAATTCAATTTATAAAATAATTCCTCTATTTAAAAAATAAAAAATGTATAAGAAATTAAGATTCCACCCAAACAGAAATTTTAGCTAACAAAAGAAATATTTTTTAAAATTCCCCAGATATGGCAGGAAAGCAAAGAAAATAAAAATGAGAACAAATAAAAAAGGAGAGCAAAAAAAAAAAAAAAAGAAATAAGAGAGCAAAGAAAAGGAGAAAGAGAAAAGAGAGCAAAGAAGAAGAGAAAAAGGAAAAGGAGAGCAAAGAAAAGAAAAAGGAGAAAAAAGAGCAAAGAAGAAAAGAAAAAGGAAAGCAAAGAGAAAAATGAAAAGAAGAAAAAAAGAAAAGCAAAGAAAAAAGAAAAAGACAAAAAGTAAAATAAAAAAAAGAGCAAAAAAAGAAAAGTAGAGCAAAAGAAAAAAAATTTTTAAATGAAAAAGAGCATATACTGGGAAAAAAAAGAAAAAAAAGAGCAACAAATAAGATTCTTCTTTCTTACCAATGGCAAAAATCACCAATTATACATTGAAACTTCATAATTCAAGTAATTTTTCTTTAAAATATTTCTTCAGTCCATCTGTTTCCAATTTTGTAATATAATTTTTTTTCAAATCCAGCCACTGAAATAAGGCTGAAGATTTTGATATTAAAAGTCAGACTTTTTTTTTTCTTTTGCAATGAGTGTACAGTTTGAACATCTTTCAAGAGAGAGATTTTAATTTCACAGATTCTTTTCCATTTAAATAATTACTTTTTTTAAATAGTAAAATATTTTTTATGATTCTTTCTTGTGCTACTGTCTTCTCGAAATCCATGAAATTTGATAATCACATTTTAAGGAAAGAAAAAAAAAAAAAAAAGATTATTTTTGAATAAGAAAACAGAACAAAAGATTAATTATCTATCGAAATATTTATTGAACATTTATGAAAATCCGATAACAAAATCAGGCAGCAAGAAATATCTTTATAATTTGCTCTCGAAAATAATATCTAAATTTCAATTTATGCATCTACCCTGTACACATACACACAAAACTTTTACACACCTTTATACACATGTGTGCATCACTATTTCTCTCTGCACATAAACTGAATTAGCAATATTCAAATTCTCTCTTTCAGGCATACATACACAAAATGCCTAAATTATCAATGCCTTATTTCATACACACACACACGAATTCTACAATATCATACACACCTCTCTCAACACAGACCAAGCAAATAGCCCACACTACCAGTACAACACCTTTTAAACATTCAAAAGCCACAAGACAATTACTGGTATAAAAGAATTTTTAAGAAAAATACTTTCTTCAGAGCTCACCTTCATTTTTTCTGTTCAGATATATACTTCCTATTGACCACACACTTCAATTAAGCACACACACATATATATATATATATATATGATAGCTAGCTTACATTTCATATGCTGTACCTGTCATAAGTATTTGAACAGACAATATGCTTCTTATCTAATGAACATTACTCAAGAAAAATTCTTTTGCAATCAAAATAACGAGGCATGCGTTTAATTATGCTTTTTGATACTGAATACTAAATTTCTGAAAAATAAATTTAATAAAAGTATTAAAATCTAAAAATGAATAAAAATTTCATCCTAAAATCTTGCTCAGAATCAATAAAGGAAAATGAAAAAAAAAAAATTTAAGAATTTTTTTCAGAAATACTAATAAATTCCTGAAAAAAAATCTTTTTTTTTAATAGAATTTAAGTGGTAAATAGAAATTTTTCTATCCCAAAGACTTGTTCAGAATAAAAAAAAAAAAAAAAAGGAGCTCATATTGCTTTTTGGAAGTGTTACAAAGTTAGGAAATTAATTTGGATTACCCCTTGCCCTAAATCCTTAACAGCCCCTAATCAATCTTATGAACAATATTTTCTATAGCACTGATAATTTTTATAAGGGCTGCTTATAAGTATTGGACAAATCAAAACAATTGGGAACAGAGAAGGGTATTACATAAAATTTTTAGCAGAAACATCCAAATTCCGCAACTGTTCCAAATAGCAATGCAAGTTTGTCTTTTCAATCTCCCTAATCTGTTTGGAACAAAATTTTAGGATTAAAAAAATTTAAAAAGAAAAAATTTTCAGAAATTTAGCAATCAAAACCACAAAAGACAACTGCCTGGTTATGTTGTCATTTACTAAGTCTAGTTTAGTTTGTCACAAAGCCAGAAGTATGGACCACACAGTGAGAATCAGACTCACTAAAAATGATCTCCTAGCCTAGCACACTTACTATTATATCACACAAGGCACTCAAATGCCTTGATTGTGTTGATTGGAATATAATTTGGTCCTTGTATAATGTTCCAGTTTTGAACTATCAAAACCATGTGATTAAATGTAAACTGTTCAAATATTTATGAGAAATACTGTATTTTATCTAGTTACATACATGCACACAGACAAACCAGAGCAGAATTATACATTGTTTTCTTTAGCTTTACAACTTATCTTAAACTGTTTAAATTTTTTCATATTGTACAAAAGATCAGGAACAGGTAAGAACAGGTGAGAACAGGTAAATATTCTTTAGGGCCTCGTTTGTCCATCTGCCATTCTCAGCTCGTCACAGATCATGGAAAAAAGAAAAGATATGAGCCAATATTTTAAGGAGGTGCTATGTTTGGCCAAAGACACAGAAAAATATTCTTACTTTGGGTGTTAGCCAACTGAAATAAACGCAAAGAATTAAATATTTTGAAAGAGGAGAAACAGAAATATTTTACCCAACAATTCTCTGTCACCAGCAAGGTTACAAAAAAAAAAAAAAAAAATTTATTCGAGCAAAATGCATGATTTGGTTTTCTTAAAGCTAGTTTTGGTCTACCATTAGACTAGCAAGAAAAGGAAAGAAAAACAGATTTCATCAGAATAATTGAAAGAAATTTTGTTGTATTTTTTTTTTTTAAATTTTGCTAAGTTTTATTGAAAATCAATGACTTCCAGCATCAAACACAGACATAAATATATATATATATGTGCTTTCATTAGCAGTCATATATTCTCTACACAAAGTTCCAATAAAAACCAACAATAAAATGAAATCGAAGGATATTTTTAGTGTCCTCTTCCAAAACCATATGAAAAAGAAGAGATTTAGACACTTTCCTCCCAAATTTCCACAATTATAGTTGGTGCTCTTATACTTCATATATATTCTAGTTGACCTTCAAACTTTTTTTTTAAATTATTTTTTTTAGATAAGATTTAATCAGAGACAAAACAATTATATAGAGTTAGTACCAGGTCTCTGATAGTTTGGTCAGTCAAAAATACTTATAACTATAAAAATGTTCATCAATATTTAATAAACTGAGCTTATTTCAGCTCAAGGCCAGGAATGTAAAACACCCAGTGAGAACTGAACTCACTAATATCAGTATGATAGGCTAAACTTCCCAACTATTATCACTTTAAAGGCACCCAAACAGAATCTGCTATTGCTTGTGATTGTAAGATCACACCAGCTAACATCCAGGTCAGTCAAAACCCACAGTAGCCAGCCAAAATTCAGGCCAGGTCTCCATTTAGTTATGAAATAAAACTTGTATAATATTGGTAATAAAGAAATGTGTATTGATCCAGAGTGTTTACATAAACAGCAACAATAATAAGATGGAGTAAAACTAGTACTAAAATAAAAGATAGATTGAAAAAGAATCAACTGAGTGTTGTATAATAAAATGGAATAAAGTAATAATAAAGATTTTTTTTAAAAAGTGTATCAACCCAGAATATTGATAAAAATTTACAACAAATAAAATTAGAAATAATAGAAAACTCAGATTATCCCACTGGGATAAAAATATGACATTAGTAAGAAGGAAAAAAAGAACTAAAACAATGGCAAAAATTGTATCATCCCAGACTATTGTGATAAAAAGCAAAAATAAGTTTATTTTGGTATTAAATCAGTCAACAAGGGTTGGCCCACCCCTAAAGAGACCAAAATTTGATAATGTCTCAAAAGGACAACATCTATACGCTGGGATGACAAATCCAAAACAAGACAGGAGTAAAAACGGATATAAAAAAAATAAAACAGAACCCACAAACAAAAATGATCTATTTGAAGAAGTCTTTTTTGTAAAGTAGCAAATGTTTTTTTAATTTACCCAGCATGAGTTTGAATCTCACCCTCATCACCACTTTTGTAATACTTACATGTGCATAAAAAGAAAATAATTGACAACATAAATATTTCATTCAACCAAAATAACACATTAACAGAAAATAAGACAAAAAAAAAAAAAAAAAAAAAAAAAAAAAGAGATAGTTACTATCCTAACACTGCTGGCCAAGCTATAACTGAAAAGTCTTCCCCTTGAAATCCATCTGACAAATTGTCATTTAGTCCACTGACTAAAATCCTTTTATCTCATGTCCCGTTCTAAAGACACAGTACTGCTATTTATATTATCTGGAAGCTCGCTACTTAGGTCCACTGGCAATTGATGACAGTCTCTTTGGGTGTCAAAGCTAACAACAAAAGAGAATAAGACATAGGAAGATCAAGATGTTCATCCAAAATCCAAGTCCAAATCATTTGTTTACTAACATCCAATAGAGAAAGAGTAAAAACAATGATGACAAGTAAAACTAGTAATAATTGAAATAATGATAAAATGTAACATTAATAAAAAGTAAAATAACTAATGAAATAGAAATATCAAAAAATTCATCAATCCAGAATATTGTAATGAAAAGCAAATATCAGTAAAGACTGATTTCCTCATAAGATAACCCAGCAAGAGCTGACAAGCTATAAAGTAAAGTAAAGTTGGCGACCGTAGTCGAGGGCGACCAGAAGGCTCCCTTTTCAATAGCTACAACACCGAGGTGTAGGGGGAGGGCGCTACTCCTTTCCCTGGATTGCTCCACTTTACCCTTGATACGTACCTTATATTGCTGAGTGTTAAGCAAGGAGGTATCAAGTACCATTTTAAAAGTCTTTGGTATGACGTGACCTGGGATTTAACCGAGGCCTCCCGGACCGTTGGCGAACACTCTACCCACTAGGCCACTGACAAGCTATAAATATACAAAACAACCAACTAAAATAATTTCAGCTTCTCATTAATAAATGTTAATAGATGATAGGGATTGAACTCAATACTTTGTGGCCTTTATTGAATTTAATATTTTAATCCCCAGATCATTACCTGGAGCAATCAAAAAAAAAAAAAAAAAAAAAAAAAAGGAAAAGGAAAGAGAGAGAAAGGGAAAAATAAAGATTAAACCCTGACAGACTCAAATCAGCCAACATCATATATACAAATAGCTTAACAAGTAAATAAGCAGACATAAATAATTGATTAAATGAAATAAGCATCTGTTTAGATTAAAAAAGAAAGCAAAAAAATCTCTGGCAGGGTGGGAATAGATTTCTACTGGAATTCTGTTCTTAGAAAAGAAAATACAAAGCAGTTATTTTTTAAGATTTAGTTATCAACTGCTTATGGGTTATTTAATACTGAGATTTGATTCATGCGTAAATATTTGATTATAATCATAACTATTCATACCACTGGATTGGTTTATTCATTTAATGGCATACAAACTCATTATGGTTATCTAAAGGGTTATACCAAAGGTTGATTCATGAGTAAATGTCCAATAATAATTATAACTATTTATCTAAAACAAATAATTTGCACTGTTATATGATTTCAAGTATTCCTATCTAATACAAATAATTTGCATACAGTTATATGGTTTCAAGTATTCCTATCTGATTATTAATTTTCAAACAGATCTATTCGACGCATAGGTTTGGTTTATTTGCTTAAGAGCACATCAACCTCTTATGGGTTATTTGATGCTGGTATTTGATTCATTTGTAAATATTTGATTATAATCATAGCTAGATTTTCAATGTTCCATTACATTTTTTTAATTACACTTTTTTTATTTGACTAATAATAATCATTTGTTTTCAGTTATATGGTATCAAGTATTCCTATCTAATACCAATAATTTGCAAGTAATTATATGGCTTCTAGTAACTTTAATGATAATCCTTAATAAACAATTTTAGTTTCAAGTCTTCAGTATTTTTAATACAAACAATCAGTACACAGTTATATGGTTTCAGGTATTCCTATCTAATACAAACAATTTTCAAATCCATCTATTTGACCTATAGATGGGACCCAAAAAGATAGTATTATTCTGGGTCTAAGTGGACCTGGGAGGGATGGCAATGAAGAGGTGAAGAAAAAGACCTAGCAAATATAATTAGATGATAAGTACACTGACATGAATCTCATAGGAGAAATAAAAGTAAAATAAACTTTTCTGTTCCCTACCTGCTAAAAAGCCCAGTTTGCCCTACTATTTACCCATAAGTAAGAGGGAGGGGGGAAAAAAGGATTCATGCTTTTGCTAAAGGCATTAGCATCAAGTGAAATGCAGTAAACCTCCTCCAGGATTTGAACCCAGTACACCGAGTCTATTTTCTACAACAATGGCTGTTACACCACATGCTCACGACATACATTTGTTTTTAACTGGAAACTTCTATGAAGACAGTAGCCGTTGTTTAAAAAAAAAATCTACAACACAGATAACTTACAGGAATTGTATGCAACAATATTAGTCACAGAGCAACACTTTATTTGGCAACTTCTTCTTTCAAACCCACCAATAGTGCTATATGATATTTGCTATTGATGGTTCTTCCTTTCTCAAGATAATCAATGAACAAAATACCTTGCACATCCCTAAATAGATGCTAAAACCTTGCCTGCTGATGTTGCATCTTTGGTCACTTTGGATGATTTTCACCTGCTGCTGTCCACTCAGCTGACTGCCGATTGACTCCAGAGTGAAGTAGTGGATGCATGTTTCATCCATTGTCACATATTTATGCAAAAATTCCTTTTTGTTGCATTGAAACAGTTGCAAACAATACTCTGAATTATTGACGCGTTGTTGTTTTTGATCAACTGTCAGCAAAAACGGCACCCACTTTGAACACAGCTTTCTCATTAAGAAATGTTCAAGCAAAATGGTGAATACCCAGCCTGCTGATATCTTCCTCTGCTATCTCACACAACAACCACATTTAAAATTAATATACCACCTCTTAACTGTTGTTTCTGATGGAGCAGAGTCCAAATAACACTTATTAACCAATTACTTTGCTTGAACAGTATTTTTCCCCATCAGAAAGCAATGGTTTATCAACACACAAAATTCAGATTTTTCCATTGTTTTGAAAATTTGCAACAGTAGCTTCACTTAAATAACTGTAATTTGTAAACTAATAATCCGATTGGGCTCAAATTTGGACACATGCCATTTGAAGGTTAGTACTTTATAAAAATCATATGGATTTTTTATTAGTAGTGCCATCTATATGTCTTATTGAGTGATGTGTTAGTTTCCTAAAGATGAGTGCATGTTTATTGTTGAAACTTAATCTTATTTTAATCTAGCTTTCCACTAATGTCTATTAAAGACTAAAAACTTAGATTACATTTTTTGAAGAGAAAAGTCAAATGAATACATTAATTAACCAAATAAGAGTAGTCATTTACTAAGCATTGATACAAAGCAGAGCACTCAACAAGAATCTCATTCACAATAGCCAGCCACCTAACTTATTAACTATTATTCAAAGCAAAGTGCTCAACTGATTGATTTTAATGGAATATAAAACTGTCTAAGGTTATTTTATGTCTAGAGGTTAGGAAATTGCATTTGCTGAAGTTTGATGGTGCGAAATTTTCCAGTACCAACACAGAGGCTATTTTTGAGAAAATTAATTTTGCAAACTGTCTTTGTAACATATTGACCTTCGACAGAGCCGTCAATCAAGAAACAGGTGCATCCAGTCGAAGATATCACTGACCTGTGGACGGGTTGAATTCGGTGCAGATGCGACGCCCACAAGAAGCAGGTGGACGTCAAAAAATTATATAACCGGGTCCCACAGACAGCTTCAGTTAGTTGGAGTCAGTTGGAGTTGCAGTTCGAGACAGTGAGAACTAGCTCAAGACAGGGCTTGGGCCCTCAGGACCCCAGTTGAGCAGCCCAGCAGAATGAGGAAGAAGTACTGCTATGACCAGAAGAACTTGGGGTCAATATGTTGCAGTCTGTTCCGTCTCCAACTCACCTCTCACACATAACCCTTTTGTAACCCTTTCAAGAATAAAGTGTGAGAGGTATATTTTTCTAAAGAAGTGTGTTCGTTTGTCATTATTGTTGATTATGTTTCCGCATATATATGTATGTATACGTATAGTTGTATCATGGCTATACAATATCTTGAATGTAGTTTCTAACTGTTAAGCAGAACGGATTGTATTTGTAAGCTTCTCTTATTGATTTATTTCATTTTTACATACAATTAAAAGATGGGCTTTTAATCTGCAGTTGAACCTGTGCAAACCCAGTGGACACACAATCCTTCTCTCCTATAAAAGCAGTCACTGACAACAAAGATCAAAAGATCAACTGCATCAGGCAGTTAATTCAAGCTCCTTTCACTGGTACCAGCATACATCCCTATCAGATGCCCTCTCCTCAGCCATAGCAGAAGATGACAAGCAAGGAAAAAAAAAAAATGCTTTTCAGGTTTATAAGTTTTACTTCCTCTTTTCAATCCTTTTTAAGGAATTTTTAGCAGGTACCCCCAGAGACAATGATATAGGCAGCACAACCAGACCCCATGCAGTTAAAGACCAGTCCATGAGCAAACAACACTGCTTAGACTATCATCACCTCTTCAAGGCCAATATTGGTTATACCTTTGGTATTTATATTTAATAATAGTCATTTGTTTGCAGTTATATGGTTTCAAGTAACTGATAATAATCCTTAGAAAATGACTAGTTTCAAGTAATTATTCTTAATACAAATAATTTTGTTATATGGCATCAAGTATTTCTATTAAATACAAAAAATTTTTTAAACAAATCCATTTGACCCACGGAAGGAATCCTAACAGGTATGATTAATCCAGGTCAGAGTGGACCTAAGAATAATGGCAATGAAGGGGTACTCACAGATCTCCAGAATTAGAGCCTCATTACATGTAACTTAATCATACTCAAGACAGCATTTTTTTAGGGGGGGTCTTACCTCTCTGCAGGAGATATAGTCAGTGTATTATAAACTCCATAGAGAGAATGCTTAGGCAGAGAGCATCTTGATTTACCCAGTTTTATCAACTATGAATAAAAAAAACTTTGAAAGAAGTAAACAAGCTTGGTCTAAGTTCTTAAACAGGCAGATGTTAACATTAATTAAACTGACCCAAAAAATGAAGAGATGTGAGACTTAATTTTATAGTTCACAGTAAAATGTAGGAAGGGGGAGACAGGAAAAAAAAAAAAAAAAAAAAAAAAAAAAAAAAAATCGGTGACTGACTTTTTTTTTTCTTTCTTTCTTCTGTTGAGATGATGTTTTTGTTTAGGATGTAATAAGAAAGCTTTGGGGGTTGAATTTAACTCTTAAGAAAAATAGAAAATCCTTGAATGACAAGTCAGATATTTTTACCTACTTTACAAGTTTCTCTCTCTCTCTCTCACCTCAGAGAGAGAAATCTATCAACAAACCAGACAGCTGCTAAATCGTGTGTGAATCACACACACACACACACACACACACACACAAAAGGTCTAAAAAAACCTTAACATAAAAGTATAAGGGTGTGGTTGGTAATTCAACATTGTACTCCATATAGCAAGTGAAGCAGTCAGATATTTGCCCTTGTTCCAGTCAGGTCAGACATTAACACCCTACCACTCCTAGAGAGACCAGAATTTGACAAGTTCTAGACAGAACAACTTCTGGATGCTGGAATGACAAATACAAAACAAAACAAGGAAAACTAGTATTAAAAAAAAAAAAAAAAAAAAAAAAAAAAAAAAAAAACACAAGAAAAAAATTGAAAGAAAAAAAACGCCTCTAAACAAGGATGACCTGTTTAAAGAGGTTTCTTTGGGTGCCAAGTTAATATGAACGACAAAAGAGAATAAGATATGTGAAAATCCGGATGTTAGAAAAAAATACAGAGCTCAAATTGTTTGTTTACTAACATTAAAGAAAAAGAGTTGGTTTTTTTTTCATGGTCCCCCTACTTTCATTGATAAAGGGTTCTCATCATCTGAGAAAGAGTAAAAGAGACAGACGAAGATGGGGAGGTAGATAAAGATATACAAAGAGGAGAGAGTTCAAATAATAGCATTTTAGTAGAGTATTTGGAGAGAAAAACAGCAGTAGATGACAGAAAATATAACAATCTTCAGTCATATCAAAATCAAAGGTTTTATATCTACATTCACACTAATTTTACCTAATATACTTGTAACTCATCACTTGTTTTAAACTAATTTTTCCTTCCATACATGACCCATAAATATAAATATAACTCCAAATTGAATTTTCACAGCTATTTAATAATTTTGTCGGGTGAAATAATATTCAAATAGTTTTATGCATTTGACACTGTATACCTTATACAGCATCTCGAGGTGTCGAGGATGCTCTCGAGCAACAAGATTATGCACTCCTATTTTGACAAAAGGATGAAAATAAAATGAAATTAAAGATTTTACACACACACACACACATATATATGAAAGATTTTGATGAATCTGACAAAATGATAAAAATAAGTGGAAAAGTGGATAAATCAAACACAACAGACTTAGTAGTAATACTTCATCCTTTATTCACAGAAATTCTGAAGTTCTTCATTGAACAAAGAATGAAATATTACCACTAAGCCTGTTGTAAATGTTTGATTTATCCACTTTTTCCACCTATTTTCATATATATATATATATATATACATACACACACACAAGGGTCGTACAATATGTAAGGTGAATATTCTGTAAGAAGTTGGCAATAGGAAGCAATTCTTAGTTGTACCTTTTTCAAAGAAGTCAATAGTGATGGATCCTTATATGTCCCAGATGACTATCAGCATGATCTTTACTGTCCACTGTACCAAGAACTGGGGGGGGGGAGCAGAGAATCAGCGTGTTTCCACTCAACTGACTTTTTTCCACTCTGACTTGATGACAGAACTCTGTTCAAGCCTGAAGCACTATTTTGAATACCCTAAGTACAAATATTTTTGCAAGATAATATTTTGTTATAAACCTATTCTAAATAGGGGTGTCTTGGGATGGCACTAAACTGCATCTGGTGGTGAGGTTTCAGTTCTGGAGATCTGGGGGTGGGTGAAGTATTCTTTCATTGTCATTACTCCCTGTTACACTCTGATCTGGAGTGGTAGTACCTGTTAGAGTCCAATCTATAGGTTAAAATATATTTGTTTAAAAATTATTCGTATTCGATAGGAACTTGTAAAAAAAAAAAAAAAAAAAAAAAAAAAAAAATTAAAAAAAAAAAAAAACAAACTCTTAAACAACATAAAAAATTTAAATATGAACAGAATGAACACGATCCCCTAACTTCTGGGCATAAAATAACCCTCAGCGAGTTGACATGCTGTTAAAATCAATCAATCAATCATCAAAGAACAGAAATTGATCAGGAAGACACAGGATAAATTATCTATACTAATCTAGGATGGTGTTGGAAAGTACAATATAGGTTTGGTTTGCTTTCTTTATTTAATGGCATATCAACCCTTGTTGATTATTTCATGTTAAAGCTATCTTTTGAAAAGAACAGTAGTGGTACTATTTAACCCATAGCTGGGAGGATAAGGGGTTCATACCTCTCCCAAGGTTATTTGTCTGAAAGTGAACATGATAGCGCGACTGTAGTTCGAACTACATTACACCACAAGGACTCCCCCCCTAAAGTACAATACAGTTATATTTTCAATAAACCTCTGTCTAATTTTAACTTAATACAAGCACCTCGTCAAGGCTAACATCTATTGCAAATGATTAGTGGGTTCGATCCCAAGGCACCCCCTATGAATGGCTTTGTACCAAATCTAAGCTATGGTTAATATTTTTAAAGACTTAAATCATACTTAAAACACCCCCCACCCAAGACATAGCAAAGTTTGTTTTTTGTTTTGTTTTGTTGACAAGCTGTTTGAACTAAGAACAGCCTGAACTTTTGACTTTAAGTCAGAAAGTCTTAACCTCAGTCATCTACTCCTCCTCCTCCTCCTCCTCTGTAGGAGTCAGACTAAAAAAAAAAATTTGAAAGCTAACAAAAAAGGCTAAAAATGAACTGAAATGGCTATTTTAACCGGGTAATACTCATAACACTGATAACATTTTTAAAATTATTTTTATGCTGAAGTGTTGAATTGACTAATTATCTTAAGTTCTAAATGCACAAAAAGAATATTTATGGAGAGAGAGAGAGAGAGCTGAGGAATGGAGGCGTAACTAGACTTGATAAGTGAACAGACACCCCAGTGACACATCTGCTCTATTTTTATCCAAAACAGAACAAAGAAATCTATATATATATATATATATATATATATATATATATATATATATATATATATATATATATATATACATAATATAAAATCGCCCATCTGCCTATCTTTACAATTGCTCCATGAAATGTAATGCTTATAAAGAAAAATAAAGTACCAAAAGAAAGGTATTAGTATCTCCCCTCCAAATCTAAAAAAGCTCTAGAAATACCAAGTTACTCAGTCTACTCTACCGGTGGGCTATTGCTATATCTTAGCTTTTAAATATTCTATCAAACAATTTGCTGTTGGGTGAAACTCAAAAGAGAGAATTCATACTGAAAAAGTTTAAAGAGAAATATGATGAAAAGGTTTTGAGTTATTTACATAAAAGAAAATAATATTTTGAGGACATATTTAGAGAATGGCATAGACAGACATGTAGTTGTATTTGCTTCTGTCTGTCTCGATTATTAAAAAAATAATAATTAAAATTAAAAAAAACCCATCAACATGCCCTGGGGCTCTTAGCTGAGCAGAAGGTTTATGGAATAACAAACAAACAAATAGACCAAGTATATCACAAGAAGAATGGTCAGTCATTGGAAACAAACAAGTTTGTTTTTTTTGTTTTATCTTTGAATCCAAGTTGTCAAAATAAAGAATACCAATCATGATAATGTTTTCAGAAATTCAAAATTTTCAAAAGACTTTTCCAATGCAGCCTTAAAGAAAAAAAAGGGTAGCTCTAAAAGTACTGATCCAATTTGATAAAACAATATTGAATTGGCCAATAGAGTTAGAAATAGAGTATATATTAAAATTTGTCTTTTCCCTTCCTTACCCCCACCCCACCACTAATGAAATTTGCAAACAGAAATTCATTTTCAGGATTATTGAAGAGTCTATTTAGTTTAATTGTTTGTCATCTGATAAATCATTATAACGTCATTAGCAAATAATAAGTCTTAGTTTGATTGATCATTTTTTCCCAAAAAATATTTCTAAAACTCATCATTAATAATTTGCTTTACTATTTTGAGAGAGGAGTAAAGAAAAAAATCCTGAAATGAGCCTCTCATAGATTAAATAATTTCTGAGCATTGATCACTTGAAGGAAAAGTGACTTGACTTACGAATAAAACCGAGTTGCCACTAATCACAAAATAAATTTACATCATTCACATGAAATAACCTTGATGGGTTGACGTGCCATTAAAAATGATTGTAATGGCACATTAACCCATCAAGGTTATTTTATGCCCAGAAATTAGGGAATTTTGTATGTTTAGATTTTTTTGAGTAGTTTAAAAATGTTTGCACACGATTATAAGATATCAAGTATTCCTACTAAATACAAATAGTTTAGAAACATCTATTTAACTCACTGATGGAACTACTACTCCTGCTAAGAGTAGACCTGGAAGTAATGGTAATAAAGAGGTACTTCACACTTCCCAGATCTCTGAAATTAGAGCCTCATCACCAGATGCAATTTAGTGTAATACCCAGGACATATCCTTTTTATGGGGGGGTAGGACTTGCCCCTCTGTAGGGGATAGAGTCAGTGTATTCTATGCCTTACTGACAAAGCAGGCATCAGTTGTAGGTTTGAAGTATGTGCATGGGGTGTCAAAATAAGAAATTTCTCAATCACCAAATGATATGAATATTAAATATAATTTCTTGGATATGAGGCATTATCATGACTTGAATGTCAAAGAAACCAATAGTTACAATTTTATCATTGCGTCATCTAAGCTAAATGGTTATCTCACTTCTATGGTGAGTGACAAAAGGTTAACCACAAGAATTCTGTCAGGTGTGAGAAATCAGGCAAAAGTGGTGGTGGGGGGATTATTAAAAGGGTTAGCCAATCAGTCAGTTGGTGATCAGCAAAGGATAAGAAAAGAAGCTACTGAGACAAACCTCATGGGCTACAATAATATAGAATAATAGAAGTTTTCCTTCTTTGACTAAAAAAAAATCATATATACCACTTCAAGTCTCCCTGTTTTTGAGACAGGTCCACAGGGAACTTAAAACACATTAATAAAGTGAGTGGTATTTTTTTCTGTGACCACATTTCTGACTTTCTCATTTTCTGTGAACTCATCATCTCTTCATCTTGTCTACCTCCAACATCTTTTTTCAAGACTCAGCAATGTGACATATTTATCTCTAAGACTGTAAAAGGTGGAGAATTTTTCTGCCTCAGTCTTCTGCAATTATCTTATGAACCTATCACTATGAACAAAGAAATAACTTCTTGGTAATATTGTTCCTGAAAATTATTTGCCTTATTAATCTTTCATAGTATAATAAAAAAAAAAAAAAAAGAAATGAACATATCATTACTTATGTATATTTAATCAACAACATTTTATTCAACATAAAATGAATAGTGTTTAGTTAACCTTTCAAAGTCGTTGGCATTCCTAAGAGTTCAAGACGGTCTTTTAGAAACAAGAGTTACAGAAATCTTGCAATGAATGGTCTGGAGTTATTGTTACACAAGTATATAGATATTCATAGAAAAAATAAATAAAAAACAGAATTATCTTTACCATTTCATTTTTAAGTGGGGTCACAACTATGTCAGTAGAGGCAATGTGCATGTGTATAAATATCACTCATGGTTTTGGTATATATATTTGTTAAGGCTTCTATATAAGATACAGGTGACTTTTTTTTAAATAACATTCACACACAATGGCAATAGACTTTGCCACTGATGCCAAATATTGATATTTGGTACCAATGGCTTTTATATCTATCTGCCCTAATTTAGTTTCCATTAGCAACAAGACTGATTCACATTCTGGTATCAAACAATTAGAATGTTTAACTAGTTTATCTGCCTTAGTAGCACATGAGGAGGGTCGTACTAACAATTATCTTTGTAAGAAAACCCAGTTATGTCTAGCCAGCCTGGATCAAACACATGTCCTTAAGATTACAGAAAAGACAACTTGAGCATCCTCTGGGACACATGTTTTGGTTCAGGTGCCTGGATGTATGATGGCAGAAAAATTGAAAGACTGATTTTCAAGCAAAAGTGGAGCATATAAAATTGAGTGAGAGTGGCAGGTGGATCTTGGCAGACTCTTAGTGTCCAGCATTGTGGACAAAACCCGACAAGATTTATAAAGAGCATATAAAGTGTTTTATTTTTTTATATAAATAGCATAAATACTTTTATATCTATCTACAGCAGCATACTAAGTAATTGCATATATTCTTTGTTTTTATCATTCACACATCATTGGATTTCTTTTTGTAAATAAAATTTCAGTCAAGCTGCACCCGCTCCATATGGGAATACTTCACAATCTCAGAGTGATTTATTTATTTTGGTGACATTAGTTTGAAAGAGTTCTTTCAAACTACAGTCAACAAAATAAATAAATCGCTCTGAGATTCTATGTTTAAGACAGTAAATTGAATTGGTTAAATTAATAAGATAAAGGAGACCAGCTCCCACCCTATTTAGACCTTGTGCCATATATATATATATATATATATATATATATATATATATATATATATATATAATTAAACAAGGACAGATAATTAGAAGTGCTTTGTTTTTGTTTTTTTAGGAAGAACCAATATTTCAAGGGATATTAACAAACAGAAGTCTATTTTTCGCAACCTCTCATTATCTTTCATAAATAGCTGTGCTAAAACAGTTTCTATTGTTTTGAGTTAAGAAAAAAATCTAATTGACATTTTCTCAGACTTGGGTATTATATATTTTAAATAATGATATCTGACAGTAGAAAAATGAAAATTAAGTTGCTGAAAATGACAATTCATTATGACTTATTTCCCCTCAAGCACATCATACAGATAAATGATTATTTTCAACAGTATGTGTGTGTGTGTGTGTATATATATATATACCCCAAGTAAATAATGACTGTGAGTATCCAAAGAAAGAATGCTCAATGTACTATTTCTAAATTCCTTGTTTTTAAAAAAAAAAAATTTTAAATATAAATAAACACACACACACATCCTTGAAACCTGATCTTGTACCCCTGTGGCAGAACCAATCCTGTCCAATCTCACCTGCCAACCAACTTTCACACTTTGTTTTTTAAGTCAGCCACTGGTTTGTGGGTTTGGGTCGAAACTGCAGAAGCCATGGGTCAAGTCCACAAAAGAAGAAAACAAAACAATATCACTAAGCGTATTATCTTTATTTACTCATTGGAACAATCTGTAAATGAGACTTAGTGCTTCCTAAGTTGATAGTGATATGAACAGCAGACAAAGACTTGGGGGCTATGCAGTCCCCTATCTCATTCAGTGCATCTGCAACTCACTCCTAAAATTGCCAACAATTTTCCTTATACTGCTACAGACACTCAGCTTGGCTTGGCTTGGCTTGGTGACCCTCTCTCCCAGCACCCAATGGCCAACTGCTCATTGCTGTCTAGAGACAAGTTGTTCCCTTAAATATATATAATTTTGACTTCTAAGCTAAAAAACACTTTCCTCGCTTTACCCACCTAACCCCAAAAGACACAAAAGAAATCACTCTGTCTGCTGACCTCTGACCGTACATTATGGACATAAAAAAAAATAAAAAATAACCCCTTTATTCCCATAGAGAAATCCTTGTCTTTCTATTATCTTTTAAAATCTTCTGATTTCTCACTTGTTTATCTACTTAACAAACACACACACACACACACACACAATCTATGCTTGTATATAATCATACAGATATATTCACACCTACATCAATATACATGCCTCTATGCATACAGGTGAAAGTGGCTCCAGTCTAACAACAAAATCATGGTGAAGGTAACCCTTCTGGAGAAGTTAACTCCAAAATCAAACCTGGAGAAGGAAGCTCCAGCATCAAACCTCTGTTGACTTGTATCATTGATAGGAAAAAGTCCAAGAGATAGTACTTAGAAATAAAACCTGCAGTTTGCATAGTTACTAATTATCTTGCTATGCTTGTCACTGGACTGTTACAATGTAGATCCAGAGTGTGGCCTAAAACTTGTATATAAGTGTATGTCACAATAATCCAATGACGTACAAATGTCTAACTACTAAATGGTCATCTGATGCATCTTGTATATCTTTCACAAGTTAGTTATTGATCAGGATGTTTGAGTTGTAATTTTGGTAGTGAAGACGGCTGTTATCTGTCAAGATGTAGCAATCATAATATGCATACACACTCACACACTTGCACCTACAAGCAGCTTATAATCTTACAAAGGCCTAGAAGTACACATACTAGAACATTCTGAATTCTGAGTGAAAAACCCCTATTTCAATATCGCTATTGCTTACAAAAGGTAATATATCTGAAAAATGCTGAAATTACAACATTTTACTGCCAGAAGCTTAAGATTAAAAGCCGACAGGCAAAAGAGGCCAAGGGTTCTAAAGATTAAAATAAATAACACCATTTGACAAGAGTATAAAAGCTTTAAAACATTAATGAAATAAAACAAAAAAAACAAAAAAAAAAACAAATCGGATTTCTATTTTAAACTAAACAGATTTTATTGACCACGTCCACAAATTTTGCTTTCAAAAAGCAATGACCACAGATTTGTTGAAAATTTTACGCCCACTAACAAACTAATTTATTCAAAATGAATGTTTTCGTACTTGGACAGAATATCCTGCTGGGTAAATGTCTGTGATAATATACAAAAAAAAAAAATACAGATATGTAGTATTTACCTTCACCATCCAGATAAGAAATTTCAGTTCCTCTCTTTCAATGTATGTATATTATATAGCACACACACACTTAACAGTTTATTTCGTTCTCAAAAATGATATATCAGCAAACTGCCGTAAGTTAACATCATTTTAGTGGCTAGGGAGGAAAAGACTAAAGAGTGCTTTGTTTGTAATTATTTACTAAGCTTAGCTTGGACGTGACTCGATGCCGAGTGTATGAGGCATCCAGTGAGAATCTAACTCATTAACAGTCATCTGCTAATCTAGCTGGCAAACCATTACACTGTGCGAGGCGCCCAGGAACTTTTGTCATATGCAGTCTTCTTCGGTATTTGAAAAGTACTGTATTTTTATGTGGTCTACCTTATGTATTTGATTCTTTAGTCTGCCTGTGAGTCATTATGTCAGTATTTTGAAACATTGGTCACCTCGATGATTCCACCTGTGTATTTTGAATTAGGAGTTTTCCTATGAGTCACTGACCTTGAGAGATAAGAGCCTAATTTAAATTCAGTTTATTCCAAACATTCAAACTAGCAAATGTTTGGAATAAACTGATACATTAAACAGAGAAATCTATTACCAAATTTCACTTAATATCCAAATGTGGAAAAAAAATTAATTAGAATCCCAAATATGTTTTCTATCAATAAACAGTATATCATCAAGTTTAAATGAATGACAAATGATATTTACTATGAAGAAACAAAAAATAGCTTTATAAAAAAAAAAAAAAAAAAAAAAAAAAGAACTTTTTTTATGTACACAGTTTTACAAAGTTAAAGAAAAATCCAGAAGGAATTAAGTTGGCATTGAATGCAGGATGACAAGATGGGATTGCTTAGAGGTAGGAAAAATATTTAGTCAAGTTCCTATTCACCAAGGACCAATATCAACATTAATATATCTGTGATATACTAACAATGAATAAACTGAAGGAAAGACAAGTTCCTTTACACAAATAGAAAGATTCAATATATACATAATATTCATAGTTTTAAAAAGAGTACACAAACTTGTCCCTATAGAAAAAAAATCATATTGTTCAATTAACAAGAATTATGTAAAAAGAGGTACAAAAACAGAAAAGGAATTTGCTTAAGATTGAAGTTAAGTCAAAAAGATCTTATAAGATGTTTGCTAAAGAATTTTACCCAACTGTCATTTCTAGTGAAGAATGTGCAAATATGTTTTTGAAAAGGAATAACCTTAATTTGATAGATTGCATACTATAATAGCATCAACCAAAATATCACAGGTGGGTGAATTTTATAGAGTTGAAGACATTATCTTTTTTTTTTCTAGTGTAAATATCCAATTAAATAAAAGTGAATATGACTGAAACTTATGTGGATAATCAATGTAAACTTTTTTGTGCATTACCTTGGTGGGCTAGTCTCCAAATAAATACCAATGGTTACCTCAATTTTTATTAAATTTAAAGAAAAATTTTTTTCCATGGTTGCTTACAGAACTGAACCAGATGATTATGGCTCAACTTCAGTGATCTGGCGGTAGACCGGATCTTAAGTTGTTCAGGAAACTAAATATGACTGATTTTTTTATTGATTGGCCATTGTTTTCCAAACAGCCTAATAGAAATTAAGCAATATTAACCTGTTTTTAATTTGTCAAAAACATAAGTTTAAGTGTTTACACATATTCATAGAGTTCATTATTTTGTTAACTGACCTTTCAACACGTTTTTTCTGAGTGTGTAAAAAGGTTATTTTTTCTCAATTTCTAGTGGCGACATAGTTATTTCATATGAGGTGATCTTTCATTTTATGTTAAAATGGGAGGCTATTTTCGAAAAATTTTAAAATAGGTATGTAAGTAAAGGTTTTCAGCGTCTACGTTTTGGAAACTAGACAGAAAACTTTATATAAAATTTCGGGGGGGGGTATCACTTTAAATATTTTTTTCAACACCTTATGCAAGCTGTTTTCCTTTGCTGACCGAATTTTCTTTTAAATTAAACTTATCCGGTGTCAACAATGACGGTGCAGAAAACTTTAAATTTGAATACAAAATTTACCAAGTAAGAACAGAATCATTTACTAAGCTTGGCATAAGGCCAGGAATATGGAACACACAGTGAAAATCAAACATATATGGTCGGCTAGCCTAGCTCGTTAACCATTACACCACAGAGTAGACATCAATTTACCAATTATCGATTTACTCAAGCTCCTCTGTTAGGAGCAAGATCAATTTTCAAGCCAAATACAGCTGGTCTGAATTCAGTTTTCCGTATCCAAAGCTCAAGCCTGCCCTACTATTTACCCAAAGAAGAGTCATAACTTTCTCAAGGGTATTAGCGCTAAGTGAAACGTAAACAACTCCGTCCAAGGTTTGAACTCTGATCACAAAGTCCATTTCCTACAACGATAACCGTTACGCCAGGCGCGCTTCCGTCAAGTAAAAAGGAGCTTCCCATTTTACAAAGAAAAAAAGAGAGATCATCTATAGTGTAAAACTTGCTGGTGACATTTTCATGTAGTTTTCGTATCAAAATCCATGTTCTTTACCCACCAGCATGATCTAAAAAAGAAAAACCCTAATAAGAAATGAAAAAAAAAGGAAAGGTGTTTTTTTAAGCAGTGACGAAATATGAGGCTAAGTGTTGAGGGGGGGGGGAGACAGAAAACTAAAAGGCACGCATGCGCAAAGCCCACTTTCTACTCGGTACATATGTACCCAAATTCCAGCAGAGCATTTACTTACGAATAAATACCAAAGTATATCTACATGAAAATCAATTTGTTTTGAAGAAAACGTTAGATCTGTAAAAAGTAATGAGTCTAGATGGAATGTAATAATTAATAAAATTACTAAATTTAACTGGCTAGACATCTTTCAATTCATATTATTGTTCATCAAAAAACGAGGACAAATTGGCCGAGTTTTTTTTTTGTCTTTGATATCTACTATTAAACTAAAGTTAAAGAATTCACTAGTCATTTTTTCTTCCCCAAATGTCAATGAAATGGTTCTTTAAAATCCTAAGTTATCAAATTCATGGTATTTTTCCATCTTCCTCAACAAACGGAAAATATTGAATTGCAAGTATCAAGAATATGCAACAGTCCCCAACACTTGGTTTTTGGAAAAGTAGAAACATCTGATTATATATAACAAAAATTCTTGTATTTTATATATCTGGCCGTAACTCTAAATAAAAAAAAAAATTATTATAGTGAGCTTAGAAAAAAAAAGTGTAATACATTGATAATGTTACAACAGAGATAGCAATTTCCAGCCAGATTATAATTTTATGGGGTCGGTATCAACTCTGAACACAATTGTTTTGTTGTTGTTTTTTCATTCAAATTCTCGATAAAACGGAGATACTAATTAGAATTCTTCACTCCTTCCGAAATAGAAGCATCAATATCATCATGGACCGTTGTTATTACGGAAACAAAACAGGTTGATGTGTCGCGTATAATCTTAATAAGCACATTGGAAGCGAAGTTTTATCTTTTAGTATTTTATACTCTTCTACTTTTAAGTACACAGCCTTCTTATGTTTTTAAAGTCAGCATTTTGAATATTTATACAAATTTATATAACACATAGCTGTTAAAGAACATATTTAATATTTTCAAAGTCTACGAAGAAATACGGAAAAGTTCTTAGTTGAGACTGTCGTTTTTCAATTTGATTGTTTTTATAGAAACTTACTTAGAATAATATACAGAGATGATGACTGCAATAATGTTTTCTTAAAAAAGCGAGGGGGAAATATACTAATTACACAGTCCTGATATGAAGTTTCACTCAGTCTTTTTATTTATGAACTTTTAGCACTAAATAAAAAATAAAAAATGGACATCTTGATTTTTCAAGAGACCAAACCCCCATCCGGAAAGTGGTGTTTTATGTTTAAATAGTAGAGTTAA
Organism: Sepioteuthis lessoniana; assembly: GCA_963585895.1. Taxonomy (NCBI): domain Eukaryota; kingdom Metazoa; phylum Mollusca; class Cephalopoda; order Myopsida; family Loliginidae; genus Sepioteuthis; species Sepioteuthis lessoniana. The sequence continues at coordinate 74,961,166 of OY757936.1, read as the reverse complement.
TTGCCAAATTTGTCTCTCCAAATTCTTCTGTTGAGATTTAATCTTGGTTAGGTGGAAAGTGAGAAAAATCAGAATCGGTGCCTTTTTTTTTTTTTTTTACGTAAAAGTTCATAAATATATATTTTTTTAAATGATTGAAACTTATCTGGATTTTGAATGTAAGTACTGCATTTCTATATAATATTTTTGAACATCATTGCAGCTATTTCCCCCACCCCATGTGCTACTCTAAACAGGTAACGAAACTTGAAATGGTGAACTGTAAGATAAATATGTAGTATAGATTTCATAGCTCTCGATTATTCCCTTCTTGGTCGAGCCGAGAACTTTTCAGCACCTTCTAGGATTGTCTGGTATTTAATAGCCAACTATTAAATACCAAGCAATCTGAGGGCTCATCAGTCAAGACAAAAACATTTCAACTTTTTTTTATAGGCAACAAGTAGTACGAACTTCCTTTACAATGCTAATAATACACATGGCATTTTTCTAGATAAACGTTGTGAATCCGATATATACGATACACACCGCTGTAATTAGAGTCCTTCCAGAAAATAATCTTTTTTACGAAAAAAAAAAAAATGTCATTGCCACCAGCTATCTCCTGGTAGCAGCTTACCATTTTTCCCATACACAATTGAACAAGAGAACGAAGGATGGAATCAGTGATTTACAGTGTAGTCATGTTTAAAGCACTGGTTTCTGCTAGATCACCGAAATTCAGTAGCGATATTGGTGAGAACTTGCGACCGTAAGCAATCTGAAGCGTAAATGGAATGTACTAATTACTAATAAAAACTTAAATAAAAAAAAAAAGTAAATCATTTTAAACAATAAGTTGTTTGAAATTTCAATTGTAGTTAGCCTTGTAAAAATATCTTTTTTCTTTCTTTTTGAAAAACCCCAAAGCCTGACAATCCGTGTAGCCTAGTGGGCCTACGATGTCTTAATTAGGAGGCATTTACTTAGCGTAATGGCCATCATCATAGAAAATAATAGCATCGACAACTCGAGTTCAAATCCTGAATGAGGCTATTAGCGATTCTCTTTGTGTTAATGACCTTGGCAAATGTATGAATTCATCTATTATCCTTTCCCCAAATATGGGTAACTAGTACATATTGGGTTCTCTAGCCTTGGTTCGGCAACCAGTCTAAAAAATAGATGCAAATCAGTTTAACCCCGTTTAAAAATGGCCTTGTGTCATATCCTTCTAGTGGCAGAGGAATCGAGTAAATACGAACATTTCTTAATACGGTCATGTCTCAAGGTCTAACGCTGGACTATTTCTCTTAATGCAAGGAGACTTGCAGTAAGGGGTGGGTCTGCAATCGCCGGACTTTAGAAATTAATTTTGGTTTCCGGCCACGAACAGACTTTTACAGAAATAATGATATTTAAGAGCTCTCAAAGACCGGGCGGATTAGGCAGTCTGTCCTGATTAAATAAAAATCTACCCACTTTTACACGACTTAATATACACCACACATGGTCGAGAGAAACAATAGGGTAATTTTTTTCCCGACGACACAATTAAGGAAAACCAGACAACGTCGAGACGCACAGAGGAAATGTCACATGACAATGTCACATGACAATCAAGTAATTTTAACCTAATTTTAAGGTCATCCTTTGTGGAAAAAAAAATCGTTCACAAATCAAACCTCCTGTAGCGACAAATAACTAATAAGTATGATTGTTTATCCGACTCCCCCATGAGGCAAGAATGTGACACAAGGTCGTGTCAGTGTAGAGTGCTCCGCAGGAAACAAGACTCCCGTAGGCCGGTTTTAAAAATTTCTATTTACGATCAGCATTGCCCTTTGGGAGAAACACAAGCACCGAGCAATAAACCCAGCCCTTATTTTAGGCTGGGAGGCAGGTGTTGTCTAGGGGAGAGCTCCCTGGAACGAAGTTATTATTTCTCACCTAACCGATACAGTTGTGTTAAGTAGGATGGACGGTAGCGTCTTGCCTACACACAATTTTCAACGTACACTTTTTGAACAATAGTTATTTGAAAATTATGAAAAAGCAAAATACCGAAAAATCACAGTTAAAGGTAATCAAGTGTTGTATTTTATTATAGCGCCCGTTTCATTGAAAAACATCTATGTCATGCATGGGAGAGGGAAATTAGGTACTTGTCCAGAATAGCCCAACCATTAAAAAATCCGTTAATTTTATATATTATATAAAAATGGGTATTAGTCACATTCACTCGCAAATCAAAATAAATTTCAGTCGTGCTTTTCTTCCTAATTGTTTTTTTTTTTTAATACTGAAGTTACATTTAAAAATCTCGTCTTCAGCTAACAAAAATCCAGTCATCGGCGATATTTCTTTAACCCGTCTCTTACCAACAATCAACAAAGTATCGAATTATGGTGGACGGCATAATTTAAAGAATTGACAGAAATTTATTTTTATGTGAATGGTGAATTTAAGTAATTATAATTTTCAGACAGATCTACTTGAATAAGGATCAAAGTGAACTTGGGAGTAATTGCAATGAAGGGATACTTCACACTCCCAAAGCTACAGAACTGAGTGGAGCCTTACTATCAGGTGAAGTTTAGTGCTATACACTGGACCCCCCCCTTTTTTTTAATGGGGAGGAGTCTTACCTCTCGACAAAAGATACAGTCAGCGTACTCTAACCCTGCCGACTAAACATTTAAATATACAGATTATATATGATGATACGTCATATCAAATTATAGCACAGTTTTAATATACACAGGTTTAATTTGGGGCGGGGGGGGAAGTTGAATAATACCTGCACTGGTGGTCTTTAAAGAAACGGTCTTACTCAAACCACATGGCATGTTGTATGCAGTTTAGGTGAGAATTGTTTCTAAATAGTCGATATTTGGCCAGCCATTCCAGAACTTCCAAAGTACCTGAATTACTTAATGAGCTCAACAAGGCCGACAAAGTCAATTTTTCATTCAGTCAAGACTTGCTCAGGATTAGCGAGTCATGAATGAAAATAGAAACTTTACTTATCTAAAAATAATAGTACGATACCATCTATCACAACGGTATGTCGTGCCAACCATGTTCGCTACAGTGGGGATTGAATAAGAAATTTAAGAAACAAACATAGAATATAGAAATAAAATAAACACGAAATAAATACAAAAATAATTTCCCAGGGTGCCTCTGAAAGGAAGTGTAATCCGCGCATGCCTAAAAAGATGGGCTTCCTGGCACAAAAAAAAAAATTCATCCACAGTTCTCTTGGTATATCTCAACTAAGCGGACGTTCCTTTTCCTCTCGACAGCCTCTCGAACATACGTGTGCTAAGGTCTCTTGTCGAGCATCGCATTGTATCTCCTGCTTGTAGCAGCGTCAGTTGAACATACCGACAGAACACAAACATACATGGCGGACCCCACAAATTCACAATTTGCCAAAATGACCCTTAAACCCCTTATACTCGATACTGACAATTCACAATTTGTCTAAAAGAGTCCTGAGATTCCCCTAACGCCTTGACTGGTAACTACAGTTATTTCAGAAAAATATTTCTTCACTACAAAATAGTCGTCAACCGCGAAAATAAAAATTGAGTTTGAAAGTATCCCTTTGCAGCTTCAATAAATAAAAAGAAAATCAGAAGTGAATTGTGATAAAAAGAGAAGTCAGTTACCAACGTTATAATATCCCAACACACCACCAAAACCATCTTCTACCCTATACTACTCGCTAGGTGTGGGTGATAAGGTTAGGGAATCGTCCAGGTGAAAGCACGTGGTTCTTAGAGAAATAAAGAATGTGGAAAGCAAGAAACTCTGGCTTCAAATCTTCAGAATACTGAAAATCAATAAGTTCCATGTGCAAATGTAATTGTGCTTTAGTCAACATCAAAAGACAGAGGAAATTTTGAAAGGTTGGGTGTAGAACCGCCTGTGGGTTGAGACTCCCTAATGTAAAACTTCAATATTTTGAAAGAAAAGATATAAATAAATTGCTTGTATTATATATATATATATATATATATATATATATATATATATATGAGAAAGAGGGATTAGAAAAGTATTTAAAATAACCCTTAGAACTTTAAGCCCACCACGCATGTGAACTTTTGGCAGTAAAATAACTGATAAATCTAATGTTATGAACTAATTTTAGTGTGCTAATTCTTACAATAAATCAGTTTCACTCTCTCCTGAACTTAATACATCGTCCCCCTCCAATATATATTACACACACACACACACACACATTCTATGTGTGCACCAAGTAAAGTTAGCAAACATAGTCGAGGGCGAACCGAAAGCTCCCTTTTCATTAGATAATACATAATGCATATGTAAATGCATAAGGGAGGGTGCTAGTTCTTTCCCTAGATTGCTCCATTTTACCCTTGATTCGTACCTTATAATGCCGAGTGTGAAGCAAAGCGGCATCAAGTACTGTTTTTTGAGTCTTTGGTTTTCCGGGCCATTGGCGAACACTCTACCCACTAAATATACCTATTTATTCATTTTCTAACAGAAAACTCTAAAATATTTTCGAACAAAGAATTTGCCATGTGAGGCATAGAAAAACAAAACGCAATGATCTAATAAAAACTAAAATAAAAAATACGAGGTGAAATCCTTCCAATCTTCGGAGATGCACACATTGACACAAAGAGAGAGAGAAAAAAAATTTCTTCTATTTCATTGGAAGAAAAGAGAAGATTTACAAAACAGACACGAGTCAATCCTAGCTAATTAGATAAGAGCACCGCTGGCCATCCGTAGGTGCCAAATAGGTCAATCACGTTTTCGCCAAGCACGCTTAGTGCAAGCGCACTGGGAAAAAATGCAGAGATTGATTATTGTTGTTGTTAGTAGTAGAGTGACTCGAAATAGGCGAACTTCGTTGGAACTGAGGCGCCCTTAAAAGACAATCCAATATTCAGCAAAACTACCTCTCCGATATCTGACACAGACTAGTAGTGGGTAGATGCCAACCTGCCAAGTAGGGTGGAGCCAAAAAAAGAGGTGGTTGTTGAGAAGAAAGGAAATCTATCTCAAAACAAGTCTTTTACTACTAGTTTTAATAATAGACATGGAAACAGTACCACATATTACGAAGAATTTTTTTGGCTATTAAGGTCACTCATAATATCTATAGATTACTAAAATTAAAATATCTTAACTAAAATCTTAGTGTGTATGTGTACGACTACTAAACTACCTGTAAACACCAAAAGGTTCCAGTTATCAAAGTGGTTCATGATCATACTGATGCTTCTATTTCAGGAAGAAAAATTCTACTAGAATCTCAGATGAATTTATAGAGAACTTGGTTGATTAAAAAAAAAGTTCACCGCGAATAAAACTAGAGAATAAAGCAATATTTCCAGTCTAAAGCATTTTAAGTATTTCTCTGATAAAATCTCGTTATGATGTGCCACTTTTACCGGGTTAGACATTAACATAAAACGATTAGACCCATTGACCCCTCCCCGCAAAAACAAAAAAAAAACCGACGTATCATAGCGAGATTGTACCACACTAACATACAATAAACCTTTTCTTCAATTAAATTTAATCCCCTTAAAAAACAACGCTAATTTAGTTATTTACTAAGCTTAACTTAGTCGTAGCACAAGATCGGAAGCATGGGGCACTCAGTGAGAACTGAACTCACTATCAATGGTCTGCTAATCCAGCTTGCTAACGATTACACCACGTGAGGTGTACAGCATACATCAATATGCCTTCTTTTTTGACAATGCATTTAAAATTTACTAAATTAAGTTTCTAAGTAATTACTTCGACACATAATTCAATGTGCTTCCAGTGATGTATGTCATAGTGAGGTTGTCTAGCAGACTAAGCTTGTTATTTTCTAAGATTAGTTTGGCACAAGTCCAGGCCACCCAGTGAGTTTGATCCTCACTGATTGCTATATACTTCTAACTTTTACATCAAAACTAAATAATGCTTAGATTAAAACAAAAAACAAAAGATTATCTCTGTATTTCATCTGATTTTAGTTAAAGATTTAAATTTTGCTATATAGTGTTCCCATAGTTGTGAAAGCTATTTCCTTTCAATGTTGACATATTCTCCTATACTCTGAGGGGAACTGACCTTATTGTTAAACAATATAAACATTTTTTATTTTTTTAATCTTAATCTTTTTTTGAATTTTTTTTTTTTTTAAGCTTTCAGAAATAGTGAACAAGCAGTAGGTACCTTACGTGGCGTAATGGTTAACAAGCTAATCTAGCAGACCATTGTTAGTAAGTTCAATTCTCATTGAGTACCCTATACTTGTGTCTTTGTGTCAAACCAAAAAAAAAGCTTAGTCAGTGACAATTATGAACAAACAGCTGTGCAGTTAAGGGCTGCTGTAAAATATCTTGTTGCATTCAGAACATTAATTTAAGCCCTTTTTTTATTATTCAAAATCAAAAGCAAATTGTCCAGTTATTGATCATTTCGTAGGCGTCAAGATGGATACGCACAGACACTATAAATATGAGAGAGAGAGAGGTTTCTCATCTTTATCTCACCTAATTTCAGTCAGATTTTTATTTTAAGTCTTCCAATTAAAAATAAATAAATAAAACAAAAAAAAAAACCTGAAACAAAATTGTAAATGAAGGGATTATTTTCTTTTTAAATATTGTATTATTTTCACACATATGATTATAATCATAACTTCATATTTTCAACGTTCCATTATAATGATCTTCTTTAATCACACTTATTTGTGATAATCATTTGTTTGCACACAGTTAATTTCCAGAGTTAGATGGTTCCAAGAGTTCCTAACTAATATCAATATATACAATTATAGGGTTTCAAGCAAGAATTCCTACTTCATAATAATCATTGGTTTCTACACAGTTGTAGGGAATCAAGTATTTCAATCCAATAATGTTTTTCAAATATCGATGTTTTAAGAAGCAATATATCAATAAAGTTCAATAATCTTAGATATTACATCCAACAGATCTATGGGACACTCAGATGGGACCCTAACAAGTACTGTGGCTATGAAGTGGTGATTCCACACTCTCCAAAGGCTCCACCACTCGAGGCAGTTTAGTAACATATCCAGGACCCTATTTGGAGGGGGGGCTAACTCCTCTGCAGATGATGTAGTTGGTGTAACAAAGCCCCACTGACAGTTTGTGCTAGTTACCTACCAAACCCGTAGAAATCTACAAAGAGAGGGAAGCCAGGAAATTCACACGAGGCTGTTAAAAAACACACCCATATTCTTGAGTCATTTAAGACCAGTCTTGAATATACACACTCTATAAAAATGACATCATGGCTATTTTGGGAATAAAACGCATGCAGGTTTTGTTTTGCTTTAAAAGTAAGAAGTTTCACTATTGTTTCATTTTTTTTTTTTTTACTAGTTTTACTTAAATTTTATTAACACTCTAATACAAATTTTTAAAAAAAGAAAAAGTAAACTTCAGCCAGAAAAATATCGCTAAAAATCATAGTAGCTTCTAAGATTCAACTTTCAATCAACATCCTAGGAACGTATCTTTCATGGACATCACTTGACCACTTCAGCCATAGAAATTTTGATTGATTGAATACAACAGAAATTGGTACATCTGAACTACCAAATAGAAAAGCAGTTTTTCACATATTTTGTTTAAAATACAAACGTACCTCGACTCAGGGAATTTGTCAGTTTTAAAAAATATAATTTCATATGATTTTTTTTTTTTTTTAGAAATGGTGGGGGAATCCTGATTACAATATTATGTCAAAACGATCTCTGATTTTCAAACACACGTGTATACGAGTTCTCTTTTCCCTTGATTTATTTACAAATTTTAATTTTGAAATGGTGCTCACATCAAGGAAACATTGGTCTTACTTTTCTCTCACTATTAGGGATTCCCCCTCCTCTTCATAAGAAATAATAAAAATAAGAGAAGATAATTCGTGTATATGCATGTCAAAGGTCGTTTCAAAATTTTATTTCTATAATAAATAGAACCATTGTATAAAACTATAAAAAAATCAATATTTCTAAAAACCTGACAAATTACCTGGAAGGTTTGGTTTATTTGTTTAATGGCATATGAATTCCTTATGGGTTAGTTAATGCCGAAATTTGATTCAATCGTAAGTGCTTGATTATAATAACTATTTACATTTGGTTGGGTTTATTCGTTTAACAACATATCAATTCCTTATGGGTTATTTAATTCATTTGTAAATGATTATAATCTTAACTGTACTTTCAATGTTCTATTACACTTTTTATTAGTCTAGGCTCATTTATTCACACAGCTGGAAGTATTCCTATTAAATACAAATAATTTGCGCACAATTTTATAGTTTCAAAAATTCCTAATACAAATTAATTTCAACTATTTCTATTTAATGATAATAATCATTTGTTCACACATGGTTTCAAGTAATATTAATAATTTTCAAAACAGATTTACTTGATCTGTAGTTGAGACTTTAACACTTCAAGTCAGAGTGGATCTCTAAGTGATGATAATAAAATGATGACTCCATACTCCCCAGAGCACCAGAACTGGAGCCTCACCACCAAATACAGTTTAGTATTATACCCAGAACACAGGAGGTCTATTCTAAGCCCCAGTGATAAAACTTTAAATTACTTGAGTAAAGGAAAGTCTGAATGCTAAGGTACAAAAATTAATCTTAAAAATAAATAAAATTTTTCTAGACAGGACCCAGGTAATTCAGATGTACCAATGAATATTTAGTCATTGTGAAACCCTTTCATCTCCAATTCCAGATGCCATTTTTGTTTTACTAACCATGTTTTATTTTAGATTGTTAAATAACAGTTACTTGTGAATCACCTGTGCAGGTGTGCCAGCAACACGGCAACAGCTAAACAAAGTCAACCTACTTGGCTCAAGTACGAGGAACAATGATACAACATTTAAAAAGTGATTCATAAAGCAAAAACTTCTGATTTCAGGAACTGAACAATTATATAAGCAATAATAAAACTAAAACATCCATAATAAGGTGATGAAAATTTCTTAACCCAACCAAGATTGCTATGACTTAAAACCTTGAAGTTTACAAACTGTTCAAACAGTGGCATCTCATTTCTTTAAACCTTCCAAAAAGAAAATTTTAAAAATCATTCTCTTGTCTTGAGAATGTTTCAACTTTCCCTTGTTTATTACAATAGTCTAGTTTTCATAGGTAAAATAAATCACCTATAAATAAGTACACCTCTAGAGATTTTTTATAAAAAGTTAGATTTTCTTCTAAACTATAGATAGAAGGATTATATTATTTCTAGTGGAACATAGTATAATTAAAATGGATATTATAAGGTATCATTTGCTAATAAACTCTACAGCATTTGAATTCTGCAACTACAAATATATGTTGCAGTCTAAAAATAAATAGACACTTGCACAAGATTCTATATAGTATGTAAGCTAATTATTTTTTGTGGTGGTGGTTGTTACAAAGTCTTAATAATGCTGAGTAAAACAAAAAAGTGTTTTGTTTGGTATGGTGGAATATTAGTGCAGCCTTAGTGAAGTGAAAGTATATATATATATATATATATATATATATATATATATATATATATATATATATAAACAACCATAAATTAGTAAATCCCAAAATAGATGGTGTTGTCATTTACTAAGCTATGCTTAGTCTGGCACCAGGCCAAAAGTACCAAGCACTTAGAATCAAACTCACTAATAAAGGTCTGCAACCCTAGATTGCTAGCTATTACACTGCATGAGGTACCTGTCTTGTCTATTACAAAACTTTAAATTTTAATAACTAGATCCCTAACAATTTTTCATGAAAAGTTAACTTTCTAATTCAAAGTTACCAGGATTTTATTTCTAGTAGAACATTGTACAATCAAAATGGCTTCAAGGTAATTTTTTTATGTATATTTCTACGATACACATCATCATGGAGAGAGCTGGGGGTGCTCAGAATTAATTTCATAACCCTGCTGACCCCTGTAATAAAAGTAGAATTTATGTGCAGGTATAATTAGATTTTCAATGGCATACATATCTGTGTGTGTGTATCTGGGCAGCATTTCTCTATTAATACATATTTGATTAAACCATATAGACATCCTTTGTCTTTTGGTATTTATCCTTTCGAGTCACCGCATCAATTTTATCATATCCGGTGGGAATTGGTTAATAAACTACCCATAATTGTTTCTCCTAGTATTTTCTGCCCAATCTAAGGTGATCATCAGGAGTGTGTATATTGCAAAAGTGATGAGACATTGCATGTACATTACCACTTTGTAAGTGTTGAGTATTTTTTATCTATATTGGCGTGTTGCTGTAGCGTTTACTTCTAAACCGGTTCTATAATGTACCAGCAGTAGCTAAAGATATCTAAGTACATTAATACTGTAATTTTTGCTTGTTATTTTATGGTTCTAATTTTGTTGCACTTTTGGTAGGAATTTTCCGAAACTCAGTTTTTTAGATGTTGTGCTATTGAACTGGTATTAGAGAGATGCATAGCAAGTCATCTGGAAAGGATAGTTGAGATTAAATCAACGTATATATTTTTATTTTCAGAAATACAATCTCCTAAAGTACATTTAAATTGATAAATAATGTTTGTTTTTTCCAAAACCCCAATCAAGGAAGAGGAATTATTAACTGAGTTTCGGAAAACTCTTACCAAAAACACATGTTAAAACAACAAAATAACAAGCAAAAATTACAGATTCTTGAAGTGCTCCACATAAAAAAGAAACTACCTAAACTCAATAGAATCAATTTCAAATCCAGTATCAATGTACTTAAATGTCTTTAGCAACTCCTGGTACTTATAGAACCAGTTTAAAAATAAACAATACAACAACAAACCAGTATAAATAATAAATGCTCAACACTTACAAAGTAGTAACGTACATGCAAAGGTCACATCACTTTTGCAATATACACATCCTTGATGATGGCCCAAGATCGGGTAGAAAGTACTAGGGAAACAATTAATTATGGGAGGTTTGTTAATCAATTCCTATCAGATACCATAAAATTGATGTAGCAACTCGAAAGGATAAATACAAAAATGTGTAGACAAAGGATGCCTATATTGTTTAATCAAATATATAATTATCATCATGTCGTGCCATCAGCACGGATATCCCTGACCCTCTCTCGCCACCCCTCCCTATCATCTATCACTTCCAGCAGGTCCTCAGGGCTACATCCCGTATCTACACAGAGCTAATGTGTGTAGGTTCGAGCTGTTCGCCTGCATTTGCTCAGTCATGTGAAGGGGTCCACAAGAGTACATCACTTATGAGTTTGTCCCTACTTCTCCAAGCAGTGTCCTGCATGTCTGATTCATCTAATTTTGATAGTTTTCATGATGCGTGGTAGGTGGCCATACAGCTGCTGCTTTGTGGGGTATTGCCTCCAGGACTTGTTCAATATTGCTCGCAGCATTCTTGTGTAGTTGCTGTCAAGCTTTTCCTCCATCCGTTTAGTTAGTATCCACGTAGTTCATCCATATAGCAGTATCAACATGACCGCTGTTTGGAAAAAACTGCGTTTTATTTTATCAGTCATGTCTGACTTCCATATGACCAATAGACTATTGATAACTGTCCATACCTTTGCTAGTTGCATATTGATGTCTGTCTCGGTTAATGAGACACTGCTTCCTCGGTAGGTGAACTTGTCAACTAGTTTCAAAGGGCTACCGTTTAGTGTGAAGATGTCGCCTGCTTGGTTAAAGCACATATATTGTTTTGTGTGCATTGACATGGAGGCCTATGCCTGCAGTGGCTTGTTCCAGACTATATAGTAGGATTTTGGCTTGGGCGGGTGTATTTGCCAGAAGCGCTATGTAATCAGCATCGGTAATTGTTTTTGCGGGGGTACATTCTGCTTCTTTCCTTTGTCAGCTTGAAACCCTTGTCTTTGATTTTGATTTTATCAATAGATCTTCTAAGCATGTAGTTTAGACAGATGATGAAGAGGCATGGGGCTAGTGTGTCTCCTTGCAGTACACCAGCTACAATGTCAAAGTAGTCTGGGTCTCCATCCGGAGAATGGAATTTTACCTTGGTGTTTCTATAGAGAATCATTATGGCTGATGGTTTCTTTTGGTAGGCCGTAAGCAAGTAGAATTTGTTCCATCTTTCCTCTGTGAATGGAATCAAAGGCCTTGGTAAAGTTGACAAATAATATGGTTGCCCCTAGGTTTTTTGCACATACACCTTAAAGAATTCTATGGATAGTCAAAATTTGTGATGTGGATCTATTTCTCTGGAAGCCATTTTAGTTCTTCCTAAGTATGTTGTCAGTTTTGGGTTCTATGTGGTTGTGGAGTAGGGCATTTTATATATATATATATATATATATATATATATACACACACACATATACATACACACACAGAGTCATGTAAAACCATGGATAGCTTTTACAATAGAAATACACTGCCAATCATTTCAAGACTAGCTGCATTCACATAAAACATGATAATTTATAAAACAAATACATCAATACTTTTATTCTCTATAATGAGATGATACACACATACAGACTTCAAATTCTGCCAATGAGATAAGTAAAAAAATTTTTACAAAAAAAAGAAAAAATTCAATATAAACTTTTTAGTGCAGATGGCATATAAATTTGTATTTATGTTTGAGTTACTGAAAGCATCAGTTCTTTCCAGATCACTAAAGTTAAGCAACAATAGGCCTGTTCAATACTAACATGGGTGATCCCTTGTGAACAGTAGGTACTGTAAGCAACTTGTGGGCTGAATGTCAGACTAAAATCTAAGGAAATAACAACTACATGTGAATCTTTTCTACTTTTTCTTATTTTAGTTGTACCGGCTCATTGGCCTAGTGGGTAGAGTGTTTACCAATGGTCTGGGAGACCTGGGTTCAATCCCAGGTCGAGTCATACCAAAGACTTTAAAAATGGTACTTGATACCTCGCTTAACACTCAGCAATATAAGGTACGTATCAAGGGTAAAGTGGAGCAATCCAGGGAAAGGAGCAGCACCCTCCCTTACACCTTGGTGTAGTAACTATTGAAAAGGGAGCCTTCTGGCTTCTCACATGAGGATAATGTGACACAAGGCCAATTTTTAAGTAGAGTTCAGCTGGTTTAAATTCAGAGTTTTCCTTCTCCAAGACTGGTTGCCTTACTAAGGTTAGATAATCCAGTCTGCTCTACAATTTACCTATAGCTGGGGTGGGGTAGAAGAACAGATGGTTTCATGCCTTTCCCAAGGGCATTAGTGCAAAATAAAACAAATAACTTCATCCAGGATTTGAACTTTGGATACCAATTCCATATCAACCATTATTTGTTATTTAATGCCAAATCCTCTATATAAATATTAAAATGATTTAGACCATTTCAAGTGTTGCTAATCAAGACAAATGGTTCTATTCAACATTTGTTATAAACACAGTTAAATTATTCCAAGTATTGCTATGTATCACAAAGAATTCAATTAAATATCAGTCACTTGTTGTCATGGTTAAATGGTCAAACAGTTCAATTTCTAACATTTCAATTTAACCCAAGTCATTTGTTTGCAGACAGTTTGAATGTCAAACAGTTCTATTTGATTAATAGATAGGACCCTATGAGGTGCTACCACTCCGGATTAGAGTGGACCTAGGAGCAATGGCAATGAAGGGATAGTTCATATTCCCTAAAACTTCAGAGCTGGAACCTCACCATCAGATGGTTTAATGTCATATCCAGGACACTTGTTGGGAGGGGGGGGGTTACCCTTCTGCAGTCAGTGTATTCTACAGCCTCAACCAACTGGCTAACTTGATTTTAGTTGTAGAATAATGTTTCTAAAGAATCCCAGGTAACATCTCTCTCTCTCTCTCTCTCTCTCTCTCTCTCTCTCTCTCTCTCTCTGTGTCTCTCTCTCTGCCATTTCAAGTTTCTTCAATTTCTCTTCATTTTCAAATGGTCAAGTAGTCATTTTTACAGAGCTAATTATTGAAAATAAAACTAGATTTCTTTCTTAATTGCCGTCAAATGGGAAAATTATTTTATTTCAATAGATCATTTGAATGAATAACCAATTCCTCTCCTGAGAGCCAAGGGTCTACTTTTGAGAATAACGACCGTCAGTCTTACCACATCCACCAATGTTTGCCTATGTGCTTACTGCCAACGTCACAATGAAACTTTTAGATCATTTTAAACCAAATACAAGATAAATGCTTTAAATCAAAGACTATCAGCTATATCAAATTTATGGAACCATGAAAGCTTCTCTTAATGCAGTAGTTCTAAGATTCCCAGATCATGTTTTTATTCAAGGTTTATTTTACTCCATTTTTAATTGTTAGACTTGTGATTCATTCAATCCCAAGTTTCTACAATTCCTTCCAATTATGGTTCGTTGGTAGATTTTAATGGCATGTCAACCTGTCTGCGGTTATTTTATGCCTACAGGTTAATGAATAATGAATATTGTATGTCTATATTTATACTTTTGTAGTTAATTGTTTTAATGATGTGATAATGACTGGGGATTATGTTGAGATGTTACTTAGTATGAAATTGATCAAGTTAACATTTATATTTTGGGTATAATTGTTTCATTTAAAAGGGACAGAATGTCATCTATATTGATCTTTTAAAATAGATCTTTCATTCATTGAAAATGTGTTTAACATTTTATACATTAAGGTTCTTGTTTTTGTACAAGTATAAAAGAGTGCATAAGTCTTGTGTGCCCAAGACAAAATCAGGATATAGTGACTTGTTCTTTTCTGAAGGCTGGTCTCCATTTTCCCAAGGTGGATTTGATCAAAAGCTCCAAGGAAAACAATAAAACAGTGTGTGCAGCCATTTTAAATAAGAGAACCATAAAAAAGTTTCAAATCCTGGACGAGACTGATTGCATTTCACATAGCACTAATACCCTTGGGAAAGGTATGAATCCAATTATTCTCCCTCCAGCTATGGGTAAATAGTAGGGCGGACTAGGGTCTTCAGCCTTGGTGAGGCAACTAGTCTAGGAGAAGGAAAACTCAGAATTCAAACCTGTTAAACTCCGCTTAAAAATTGACCTTGTGTCATATCCTGCCCGAGCGAAGGGGTTGGGTAAATATAAAAAAGTTTCTCTAAAGGAAAACTATCTTTACAGCTGAAACCCATACAACAGACTAAACACTCAGCATCACCTCTGAAAGTTGTAACAAGTCGTAGCATCTCTGAAAGCAATCACAAAAACTATCATATACTCATACTTTCTGTCTATCACTAAAAATAAAAACTGGATGATCCCCTTAACATTAAACTCCTGAGTATATTAGACTTGATGTCCAACTCGGAAGAGATTCTTATATCCTGGATCCCTAGCCAAATTGAAGTGAGGGAAATGAGTTGATTCGGCAGCCAAACCAACTTTACATTTGACCTCAGACAAATTCAAGATTCCATGCATTGACTCAAAACCTAAAATTAATAGATTCCTTCATACGAAATGACTACATGCCCTCGAGTTATGTTCCATCATTTTACATATAAATGTGCTGCACTCTTGAAGGTACACCATGTTTGTGATGGTGCTGCAGTTTCATGGTAAGTAAGTAGTTATGAGAGTGGAGTTACTAGCCCAATGTCTCCTCTAGTTTTAAATTCAGATTTTTTTTTCCTTTTCCAAGACCCACTGCTTTACTAAAGAGCCTAGTCTGCCGCACTATTCACCAATGGCTAGGGAAGAGAGGGAGAACAGATGGATTCATGCCTTTCCCAAGAGCATTGGCACAACGTGAAACAAACAGCCTTGTCCAGGCTTTGAACTCTGGTTGCTAAATCCATTTCCTATAAAGCATGCCTCACTTCTCCAAGTAAAATGCAACATGTCCTCCAACACAAACAGAAGTGTAAAAGATGTTTTATAGACAGATGAGAGACTAAAGGTCACTTCAATTGAAATGAACCTGGGAAAGTTTACATTTTAGAGTTTATCAGTCAAGCTATAAAGTGGATTTGGATTGGGGGTTAGAGGCCAGGTTTGGTCTTAACGTTATTTAGAAACCCTTCATAAGAGCTCCAATACAGACCTTTAGAAAATACAGGTAATTTCTTTCTCCTTTTAAAAAACGATCCAGAAACTCACCAAAATGTGTGAAATAAATAAAAAAAGAGAATTCATGCCTTTCCCAACAGAATTAGCAAACAATCTTGAACAGGATTTGAAATTGACATGTTGAGTTCATTTCTATAGACGATAATAGTTACACCACTTGTTTAGGTGATTGATGAAACCAAATTGCTTTTTAAATGAGGAAAAAAAAAGTCCTTATTTGATTTAATGTCCCAATTCCTACTCCTGACTAAAATTCCTCCACTGGGAATCATTTTAAAAATCATTTTTTCTCCAAATTAAAATCATGACATTAACGAGAGATTTGCTTACTGTAAGAAATTGCTGACATTAATAGATATAGAAACCTCTAAGAAAATGGACAGGCTAAATGAAGGGAGATAATATACAAGTACTTCAGTGAATATTTTAAAGTTATTTCAGACGAAGGGACAAAGTTTGTCTGCTACCAAATGACCACAGCAGATAAATTATGCTACTTAATATGAAGTGAAAAAGATTTTATTTTATTCTATTTCATGAAATCACATGGTGTAATGGTTAGTAAGCTAGATTAACAGACTAGTAGTGAGTTCGGTTCTCACTGGGTGCCCATAGGCTCAGTAAATAACTATTTTACGAAATCATTAAACTCAATCGAAATTATTTGACATAATTTGTGGGTCAGAGACGAAAACGTTTACAAGAATTTAACAAGTTCTTTCATACCTGATATTCATAAAAAAGATTCACAAAAATAAAAATTTTCCATAGCCATTAAAAGAAAAAAAATTTAGAAATCTAGATATCGTATATCCTCGTGTATAAGTCAACCCTTGAATCATGGTTAAGAAATTATTCATAAATTAATTTTTCAAGTTGTTCCTAGGTTTTTATTTTTGAAAATTTTTCAACCTGCTAAAATTCATTACTCATGTATAGGTCGACGTCAAGTTTTCAAAAAAATTACCTTTTCACAATTCGACTTATACACGAGTAATGTCCGTTTTATCCTCTACACTCACTCACACACACACACATACATCATCGGTTTAAATTTCGATGTAATTCTTACGACTGGGGGGAGGGGATGTGACAATCGAAAAACAGTCATCAAGTACATTCAAAGTGCACTTATTTTTCTGACAATTTACAGGTGACCAACGAGGGTTCGTTTTTTGTTTTAGTGAAGCTATAAAGAAATAAAAATGTTTGCATTGTAATATTTGAGAAAGTTTTGAAACATTCCACCTTCAAAAAATTTTACCATAACTTTTTTTTTCTAATCAAAAACTTGACCTGGTGTTTTATGAGACTATAATAAAATTTATTTCGTTTTCATAAAAGATGAAAAGTAAAAATTCATCATCAACAATAATATTAATCCTTTCAAAAGACCAAGAAATTGGGAAAAGTAGAATTTAGGGGAAGACTTAAATTTTAGAAAAAAATTAACACATCTTATATTGCGAACATTTTAAAGGTATTTAAATCATTTTGTAACAAATATATATATATATATATATATATATATATATATATATATATATATATATATGTGTGTGTGTGTGTGTGTGTGTGTGTGTGTGTGTGTGTTTTATTTATGAAGGAAAGATTTGTCAATCATTATTATTAAAATTGACACGTATTTTAATTTTTTAATTTTTTAAATTTAGTTTTTTTTTGGTGGGATGTACCTTGATAAATAATAGTTGTTCAAATAAAGCAGCGAAAAATTTTTTTTTTAAAGTGAAAGAAAATACGGGCCAAATTTTAAGATAATAAATAAAACCTATCGAAAAAAACGACCAAACAGTTTTTTTATTTTTTTTTATTTTTGGTCTTTTCAACTAATAAACGTTGTCGTCTGCCCACACATACACGTGCGATAACCCCTCACAGTCGCCAAATGAAAATGAAAGATAATAACTAGACGACCCGTGAAATATAGTTAGGTTCTTGCTGTAACAGCAGTTCATTATGGTACTAACGTCTTTTATTTAGGAAGGAGAGAAGTATTTTAATTAACATTTCATAGGTAAATCTCTCTCTCTCTCACACACACACACACACACATAGCGAAAATCTTAATGACAAAAAAAAATGTTCAATTGGAAGTGTATTGCTCTGATAAAATTCTAGCTATGCTGTGTTGTTATTCCGAATTACGGTTACAGAGAAGCTCAAATTAGGATTTTAGTGATAGACAATATAAGTAGCTGTAGAAATAATAATTTATTATGAAATGCTCTTCTTAGAGAATAAAGTAGTTTCCAGCCCAATTTTCAACTTATTGTCATTTCAAGCACATTTTTAGTTTTAAGGCAAGAAAAAAATCAACAATTCAATATTTTATTCAATCACTTTTTAAACTGCAGACAAAATTGTAGAAATATTATTTTAGATATAAGAGAACACATAATTTTTTTTTTTTAACATAAAACTAAAGGACTTAAATACCAAAAAGGAAGGAAAGAAGGAAACATCATCTAACAACAATTCTTGATTTAATTCTTTTCTAATCCACAGCTGTTTTTGAAGCCACCAAGTCTTTAGTTGTACAAATAATAAAACAAATCACCCAAATGTGGATTAATAAGAAAAAAAAAAACATCACAAAAGAATATGCATAGTGTATAAACTGACCCTTGATTTAATAGTCATAGAATTATTAATTTATGTAAATAATTTTTGAAGCTAAGGGTTGCTCCTAATCCTCCTTCACTCTCATTCTGAATGAATTTAGAATATCAATCTAACAAAATGATTACTCGTGTATAGATCGATCCTTGAGTTTACGGTAACGATAATCAATCAAGCATTGCATTCATTCATTCAAAGAAGACAAGTGTTGTGGCTCCAAAACCTTGTTTGAATTAATCTCAACCTTACAAAGTTATTACTCGTATATCGGTCGATCTTTGATTTACGATTATAATACATAATTAATTTAAAGACTTGAAGCTAATAATATTTGTCAGTCCTTGTTTGAATTAATTTCAACCTTGCGAAATTATTTCTCGAGTATAGATCGACAATTTTTTTGTCGGACGATAACGTCTTCAAAATTCACTACACAAATAGAGAAAATAAATTACCATAAAAAAAGAGAAATCGATATATTAAGCAATAAACGTTTTTTATTGATTATAAATGTGTTTTTTTATTCATAATTTTTTAGTTGTAAACTTGAAAATAAAAGCATTTTCATTATTTTTTGTGTCAAAAAAAAAAAAAAAAAAAAAAAAAAAAAGCAACATGTGTCAATAGGAGAAAACTAAATTTCCAATCAATGAACACGCACACATCATCTTCCCATGATTAATAAATACTGTCGGGTTATTTTCCGTTCAAAAGGAAATTCTTTAGGTAACCCCACATCCTCCGAAATAAAATCTGTCACATAAAATGTATCTGTAATATGAAACATGGAGAAAATAAAAAGCGATAATTCTTCGATGAACTAAAAAGGAAAAATTTAACGATAACTATCAAAGATGAATGAATAAATATAAGCGATATTTCTTGATGACTACACAAGACCTTTTAGTTAAAACGAAATTTTATAATAAAATGTCAAATAGGTTTTTTAACTGTCGATAGGTTATTTTCAGGAACAAGGTTTTTTTTTCTTAGTAGATTTTTTCTAAGTTTCAGTAAAAGTTTTTAAAAATTCATGACTAATAAATTTCAACCATAATGGAAGTTTTAATTGGAAATTTATGTTCAATTAAAAACACAGAAACTTTATTCTATTTTTAAATAATTAACAGTTAAAAAATAAATATAGAAACTTAACTAAGTAAAAGAAAAATTAATTATTTTTCCGGCTTACTTACATTGTAAAAATATTTTTGTGAATATAAAGATTATCGACATTTAAAAAGATCTAAATTTTGAATTTCCGATTAACTAAATTGTGAAATCACAAAAAATGAAGACAAAAAAGGTCATTGATGATAATTCATTGACTAATCGCCCTTTTATATTATTACAATTTTTATTCCTACCAACAAAATCAGATGAGGGAGACAAACAATAAACAAATTCTGTTTTTTAATGTTTTCTCTACGAAGTTTTCCACTACTTGAATAAGAGACATTGTGGTTTATAATGTAAAACATAGTCTATTTATAAATTTTCAACAGTATCATAGTTCTTGATTCATAGTTTTAATAAAGCCCTCAAAATAAGACAAAACAAAAAAAAAAGACCCTCTGATTATCGACGAGGGCAAACCAGCTGATTTATAGTGTTTTGCGTTAAAGTTGATCATGTGACCGAGCACACACCCTCTTATATGTTCGTCAGCTTCAATAAAGGGATTTTCGTCACTTGAGAAATAATTTACTTATTTTTTTTACTTATTTATTAGTAACTAACTTTTAAAAAGAAATTTCTTTACGATCTTTTTTTTAAATGACAACTGCTAACAAATGTATTAATAAAGGAAAATGATTACATTTTTAAACCCAAACTCACTTTTTTTTTCTTTTTTTAAAAAGTTTTCTAACTCTCTCTCTCTCTATATATATATATATATATATATATACACAAAAAAATGACATCAAAAGAATAATCACCAGGACATCAAATGAGGGTTGTGGCAAGGTTATTTGTATTTTTCCCCCTCCTCTCTCATTCTCTTTCCTTTCTTTGTTGTGGTCTTTTTATTTTGACATGTCTAAGGGGAGAAAGAAAGAAATCGCAAACCTAACAAGAGCCTTCTATAGGGTTGTGGGCAAGTTGATTATTGTTGTGAGGCAAGAAGTGCCTTAGTCTCTAGGCCGAAGGAAGTTAAAACAGCTGATAATTATTTTAACACAGAAATACACACAACACGCACATACAGAAGCACTCATTTTATCCACGTCAAAAATGTCTAAATTGTGACAACTGCAGGTCCTAACTTTCAAGTGACCTTACCATGA
Source organism: Sepioteuthis lessoniana (assembly GCA_963585895.1). Lineage (NCBI taxonomy): Eukaryota > Metazoa > Mollusca > Cephalopoda > Myopsida > Loliginidae > Sepioteuthis > Sepioteuthis lessoniana. The sequence goes on along the minus strand of OY757936.1, from coordinate 74,940,154 downwards.
ACTTAATTAAAAGCGTTTATATACAAATTTTAATATTTGTTATTTTAAACCTACAAAAGAGAATGAGTTTCATTTATCTATTGTTTTTAAACAAGAAAGAAAGTTTAATACGCTAACAACTTATAAGATAAAGAAAGTCATTAAAATAAAAACTTTTATTAGTTATTTAACTGTACACTAGATAATTTTTTTTTAATTATTTTCAATATCAGTGTTTAAACAATGTTTTATTTTTAAGTTTATTTAATTAAAATGAAATATAACCAGACTTGTACTTAAAAAATATCTATAACTTATTTTGAATATTAGTTTTTTTTCTTTAAACACTTGACATTTTAAAAATGGTTTTAAAAATACAGTACACAAATAGAAACTAAGCAAACAAAACAAAGTTATTCCCACTACTTATATATATAACACCTTAGAAATAATTATTTATCGGATAAAAAGTTTCATCTAAATTAGCAAACTGATAAAAATAATGTCCATCTTATCTTAAAAGAGTCCACTGGTATTTAAAAAAAGATAAAAATGACAGCTCCAATATTTTTTTAATGTTAAAAAAAGATTAGAAAAAAATGAAAACATTTATTGGTGAATGAATCAAATATTTTAAACTTCAGACCCGTTTTTAACACACACACATTATATATATATATATATATATATATATTTCAAATGGATGGTGATTCTCATTGGGGAGCGATATAAAAAGGAGGGGGTGGTAAGAGATGATAATGAATTATTCTTATGCAAATAAAACGACTAAATTAGCTATAAATGATAGAAACTAGTACAAAAATACCTGATAAAATCCAGATTATAAAAAAAAAAAAAAAACGCTAAATTAAATAGTACCAAAAAGTAAATTTAAAATAAATGTTAGTAGCAGCCGGACCGAGAGGCTTTTAAAATTTTCCTTTTCAATAAAAAAAAAGGTGACAGAAATACCTTGTTGAGCATTAAGACAAAAATATTATCAAAGTACAAAGACAAATCAAGAAAAGTTCTATATAAATACTTTTTTAAAATATCAGATAGACGAGAGAGTAGGGTTTTTTTTCCTCTCAGACACTTTTTTTCATTTGATTAAAATTAATTAAATCGAATGGATTATTTTCTTACAGATTTTACAAAAGATATCTTTCTACATTCTACCAGAATAAAAAGATATTTTAATAAATAAACAAAATGGTCCATATGCCTTGTTAAGTAATTTTAATAATGTCTGAACGTTACTAAAACTAAAATAAATAAATGAACATGACAGTAGTCGTCTTGTGTTTTTTCAGAATTAGGTAATAAAAAAGAATTTAATTCAATTATTCATTTTCTTTTTATTCAATGAAGTAAAGGTAAATTTTATGAAGGTATCAAGACATATGGTCCATCTAAAAGTATATAGAATACTTTATTATTATTATTATTAAAAAAAACAAAAAAAACATACCTCTTTCAGGTTTCATTGCCACGTCTATGACGGAAAAAACCAACCCAAAAATATTGATGTCTCCAAATTTTCAAAATTAAAAAGGGGTTATTTTGTTTTTTCCTCTTTTCTCCTCTCGAAGTTATTAAGGGGGGTTTCCCCCCCTTGAAACCATAAAAAAAATTAAGATCTTGCGTATTTTTTTCTTTTTTCACCCTTCATTTACAGTCTTACATTGTTGTTGGATCCAATTTTCTCTTGCTGTAATCAGTGGTGGATTGCCTACTAAAATTGGAGAACAAAAACAACAACAACCATGCCATTGTGTATAAATATACATACACGCACACAGATATCTATATATTTATGTTTTCTTTTTCTTTCCTTTTTTTTCAAGTTTTTAACGTTTGTGGATAATTGGTTTTAAAAAATTTTTTTAAATAAACAAAAATCAAGAACCATCAAGAGGTCGGGCACTTGCCAAGTTCAAGTCGAGACCTTAACGACGAAAAATCAGAAGTGTCAAATGTCTCGTCTTTTTTCAATCTTCTGTAAAGCTATTTACAATTTTACCGTCTAAAATTGTTTAGAAAAAGAAAAATAAACCTTAATTATCTACCATACGATTAGTTTCTCCTTAGAGTTAAGTTTTTTTTGGGGGGAGGGGGGCTTGTATATGTTCTTTACCGACGTGGGTCCAGTTTTTCCCCCCGTTCTTTCTCGATCTTTGTGCTAAAACAAAAACCAAATAAAAATAAAGAAACCTCCTAAAAATAAATAAAAAATCTAAAGAGAGGGAATTAGATATATATCGCAAAAAGAAGTACTGATCATAATATTATTAAACTTTTGTTTTCCCCCCTTCTTTAAAAACTGAAAAGAGAAAAAATATATTCTTAGGGTGCTTTGAAATTTTCTTTGGTTGACAAATAGCTAGCTAAATAACAATTTACCAAGCTAGTGTGGGTGTGTGTGCATATATTGGCTTTGCTAGCAACTTGACTTCCATGGGTATTATGATAGAAGAAAGAAGTTTCAATTTTTTAAAAGTTAAATGTGTTTTTGTCTTCTGGGATATCTTCCACTGGAGGCAGCAATTGGTAATAACATCTCTCTCCATTTTGACTGTCAAGGCCTTTAAAATCGTCAAGAGCGGTTTTGTATTTTTAATTTTGTTGGTTAAATTCGCCAATCGTCTTCTCTAGTCCATACTCAGTGCTATCTAAAAGAGGAAGAAGGCTTGAAATTATACCTTACAAGAACAGAGAGTGTATAATAGGATTATAGTAGTTTTTGGCTGGCAGTCGAAGACGTGCTGTGTGTATATTGTCTTCTCGGGGTTTGTTGTTGTTGTTGATGATGATATACAAATGACTGATTTGTATACGAGGTATTGATACTTTTTAAGACATGCTAGAAAAAAAAATTAAAAATGAATATATCCTTAGATTACAAAACTGAGAACTATTATGGACATATGTGTCTGTGTGTATGTAAACAATCAAAAGAAAATAGTTGATCAGTCTCGTTGTCTATGTCCAGTAAAGACGAAAGCGGTGTTTTAAGTTTAGAATTAATTTTTTTTGAATGGGTAAGTTTAATAATGAATATTTTAAAAGAAAAATTTACAAGAAAAACTTTGCATATATTTTTTCAAGTATTTAGGAAGTAAAAATCAAAAACACGATGAATGATACGATGAATACTCAATTCGGTGAGGATGAAATTTGTAGTTTTTTGTTATTTTTGTATGTAGATATCTTAGTCATTCCACTCTCTGAATTAAATAATAATGTATATATATGTACATATAGACACACTTACATATTATAAACCAGCTTTATAGAAAGAATTAAAAAAACAAAAAAACTGGGCTATCTAGCAGACTACCAAACAAAAGTCTTCTTTTTCTTTACATGTTAAAAAAGAAAGGAGGTTAAGTGAATAAAAAAAGCAATAATTGAAAGATTTCTGTGTACGTGTGTGCGCGTATGTATATGTACGTGAAAGAGTCGTGTACATATACATGTATGTATGTACGTAAAAAAAAAAAAAGAAATATACAAGGAGGAAAAATACACAGAAAATAATGTACGTGTGGGTTATTCGAAGCTATGGTTGTGACTTATGAGGGAGTTGGCGGCAGTGGCGATCACGTGACTGTGCATGCGACTAAAACCTTGCACTGGTCACGTGACTCTGACGGCTGCTTCCATTATTATTACTATTATTATTATTGTTTTTATTATTATTATTATTATTATTACTACTACTACTACTACTACTACTTTATTTTATTTACTTTTTATTTTTAACTTTCTTCTATCTCTTTCTTCTTTATTTGTCCGTATTTTTCTTTAGTTTTGCTAACAATGAAAAAGAAACAAACAAACAAACCAACGAACAAACAAACAAAAAGCAAACAAATTAAAACAAAACAAAACAAAACACGGAAACCTTTTTATCCTGTTCTTCTTTATTTCATTTTTATTTATCCATCTTCTTTCAGTCACTGCTATTTTCCTTTCTCTTTCATTCCCTATATATATATATATATATATATATATATATATAATATATATATATATATATATATATATAACTTCTTCATCTTTCCCTCTCTTTCCCTCTCTCTTTCTCGCGTTCTATCTCTCTCTCTCTCACACACACACACACACACACACTCTCTCTCTCTCTCTCTCTCTCTCTCTTTATTTCTCACTTCTTTCTTCTTTTCTCTGTTATTTATATTCTTAAGTCTTTCTTTGTTTTATTTTTCTTCTCTCTCTCTCTCAGTTCTTTTTCCTTTAACTCTCTTTTTTCATCACAATCAATTTCAAAAGCATTCTTCTTCTTCTTCTTCTTCTTCTTCTTTTCTTCTTCTAAGTCTGTATTTCACCTTTGTTTTCCTTTCACTCATTCCGTTAGGTTATTCACCCTTGATGTCGTTCTCTTTAATTCCTATTCTTTTTCCTTTCATCTAAAAGAAAATTCTTCTTTATTTCTCTTTCTTTCTTCTGTTTCTCCTTTATTCTTTATCTATCTATCTATCTATCTATCTATCTATCTATCTATCTATCTATCAGTGTTTGTGTGTGTGCATTGCTTTTTCTTCCACAGCATTGGCTACTTATGCTTTTGTGTTACACTCTCTCTCTCTCTCTCTCTCTCTCTCTCTCTACTCTCTCTCTCCTCTCTCTCTCTCTCTCTGTGTGTGTGTGTGTATACACTATACACTTAACGCAGGTAAATATTATTGAAGAAATAAAAACAAATGCATAACACCACAGTAAATACCAGTGTATTGAACCGGATCAAATTTTAGCATATGATCATATAAGTACCGAGTTAGGAATGAATTCACTATAAATGGCTTGCGAAACTACTTCACCAACCACTGCACTATGACAATTGAACTACTGCATTCACATATATATATATATATATATATGTGTGTGTGTGTGTGTGTGTGTGTGTGTGTGTGTGTGTGTGAGTGTGTGTGTGTGAGGGGCCGGTAGCTTTCGCCTGTTCTAGTGCTTATGTTACGTATGAGATTTCAAACCAAATTTTAATACAAGTCCACTGGAGAAATAGGAGATGAAATAGCTTGCATGACGGTTCGAGCTTTCCTTTTCTCCCTCAATCTTCAGAGATGTTACAGATGGATTTTGTCAAACTTCTTGATACCTTTGTGGCATTTTGCGAATTGAAGCAACTTGTTCAAACGTATCAACAGGTATACCGAGAGTTATATGTTTGTTTGGGGGGGGGCTCTGTACCCGAGATATGGTCTTCTAACATTTCTGTTTCCGTCATGAAGCTGGCAACACACACACACACACACACACACATATATATATATATATATATATATATATATATATTTACGTACATTCATTTGGTGCATATTTACTTATTGTTGGGAGAGTATATGTAGATTGATTGATTTTAATGCCATGTCAATCGGTCGAGGCTTATTTTATGTCTAAAAGTTAGGGAATTGTGTTTGTTGCAGTCATATTTACATTTTTTGTGTAGTTGTTTCTTAAGAAGCTTTTTATTTGCTTTTATTGTTTGTTTGTCTGTTTTTGTTTTGATCATTGACCTAACGAGTAGAGTGTTCGCCAATGGTCTGCGAGACCGGGGTTCAATCCCAAGTCGAGTCATACCAAAAACTCAAAAATGGTATTTGATGCTGCCTTGCTTAACCCTCAGCATTATAAGGTAGGGATCAAGGGTAAAGTGGAGCAATCCAGAGAATGGAGTAGCGCCCTCCCTTACACCTCGGTGCAGTAGCTATTGAAAAGGAAGCCTTCGGGTCACCCTCGACTAAGGTCGCCAACTTTACTTACTGTTTTACTATCGAATACTAATAATTTTCAAAATGATCTATTTGACCCATAGATGGAACCCTAATAGGTACCATGATTCTAGATCAGAGTGGATCTACGAGTAATGGCCAAGAAGGGGTACAGCACACTCCCCTGAGCTCCAGAACTGGAGTCTCACTTCTAGATGTAGTTTAGTGTCATTGTGGGGTTTGTGTGGCTGAGGAATCAGGGGCTAGGGCAAGGCTGTGTTGCCGTTAGATATCTGACTCGATATTTTGGTCATTTTATTTTACCCCACGTTGGTTAATCGGTGTAATGCCTTGCCCAAGGAAGTCCCAAAAAGAATTATACAAAAAGAAAAGACAGGACAGATAAGAGACGAAGACGTTTCTTTTATACTTTCCTTTATTTACTGGGTTCAACAACCATTCCGTGGATGAGGGAGTTTTTTCCTGAATACATTGAAATGGTTGAATCCCCCAGTTAAGGTGTCAAAATACGTTAATTCGTTTCATGTATGTAGGTGTCCGCATTTGGTATTTCGGGCTTCCATAAGGGTTAGTTTTCTTTTGGAAGTTTTGTCAAAGTCCGGTTAGAGTTAGTTTATAGTTCAGTAGTGGGTCTTGTATATTTCAGCATAGTGCTGACCGATAGAGAGAGGGCTGCTACTTGGTAAAGGGACTAACCGACGCTACGTCCAAAGACATATGCGTGGTGCCCAAAACACCAGCACGAGGTTATCAATCCGCTGGTCACTGCCTGAAAGAGAAAGATAATATAGTCCCCTTTGTCAAGAGGAAATCATTTTTTCTTTTACGCATGTGTCAGCTCCTTTTCCTGTTATGAACCTCTGGGAGTTTCTGCAAATTTAATAGTTTTCTTTTTATTTATTTATTTTTTAAATTTAATTTTAAATTTTTTATTTATTTATTCGTTCCCTACATCATACCCAAGCGACTCTTTTGAGGGAGGTCTTACCCTTCTGCAGGGGGTTCAGTCAGCGTATTCTAAGCTACAGGGTATTGTGGAAGTAGATTACTTTCCACTGCTGTTAATCTGTAGTAGGTTAATTGGAAAGTAGTTGGGCACCACCAAGTAACCTGTATTGGCCCATGAAATGCCGTGAAGAACCCAATATTATATTACTACTCTTGTGATAATTTGGTTTTGAGTCTAGGGTCCCATTTTAGCAGCGTCCTCATTATATGTGAGAGGAGGTAACCAGTGGATGAATAAAGCTAGCAAAAATGACATCAGGACAGGAAAATTCAAGTTTCAAGCCTTTTCTTATTGCATCAGCAGTACAATTTGTTGAAATTCATTTTCGTGAATCCGATTTCTGACATCTAATATGTTCGTCTTTCCCCGTAGAACAACACAGCGGACACCTGCTCTTTTAACAATCATATACTTCAATATATCAACCTCATTATGTACTCTCAAAAGTACGAAAAATATCCAGAAAGTAATCAAGAAGACATTTGTTAATATAAAATGTTTATGACACTACAAATAAAATCGTGTGCATGTTACCAACAACACTATGTTATTTTTCCTCATATGCCATACATACAGATTGATATTCGTCCAGTCAGTGCATAAAAACCCATCTCGAAAAACGGGGCTTTAAGTCAATCGTCCGACATCAGTGGTTCTCAATCGGGGTTTATATGGTCCTAAGGAGTTAATATAAGGTTTTGGGGTCAACGCAAGCAAAATAGCAAATTGGGGAGGGTCCACAATAGTATTTTAGAGGTCAATTTTTTTTTACTTTAGATGTATATTGCAAAATTAGCAGAGAAGCATCAACTATATGACTTGCATTGTATATGTCGCTCCTACTCTATAAACATTACCATTATCTCTTCCACTTCCTAAAAAAAAGAAATACGGCAAGCGGTTTTAGATACATCAAAAAGCCTCGGCTCGTGCCCAACTTTCCTCTCCCCTAATCCCCACTTTAAGCGGACCTTCGGGTCATTAACCTTGCGTCAAGTCCTGTCTGGTGGGAGGCAGAGATACATACATCCACCTTGCATCTGCCCCGGGCTTTTGGCTGGGAGGGCGCGCAGTCATTTACTAGCAAGTATAGCACTGGACCTCGTTATCCAGTTAAAGCAATAATCAGGCATTCATGTTTGGGTCCATGTCCAGCAAGGCTCATCAGGCTCACATTGCACTAAGTGAGCTGATGATCAACAAAGTCCAGCAAGGTTAGAGCCTCAGCTCAGGCCCGACCTTCCCCTCCTCTAATCCCCACTTTAAGCCGACCTTGTGTCAAGTCCTCTCTGGTGGGAGGCAAAGATAAATACATTCACCTTACGTGGCCCTAGAGAGCAGGATCAAAGTATAGTATCTGTTACACGGATATTTTGCATTTAGATCACCCTTGCGCCTCACTGAGTGATACGCTCACACAGCGAATCCTCCTTTGTAGTTGATCCAGCCTTTGGAGTCATTCCGGCTGAGACTACACCTTTTGTGGTTGACGCTTGCCACTGAAAAGCTTCAACTTGAGATTGATCCTCGAACATATCTGCTCATTGACTCGGCCATGTTTAGGGAAGGAGGTCTCCAGCCTTAAGTTGGAGTATCTCCGGTGATTCCCCCCGGAATCGTCGAAGCAACCGGCCAGAAGGCAAACACGAAACAGACAACCAGGAGGCAGGAGCCTCACAATTCCAGCGGTTCACCCGAACCGAACGCGGCCCTCACCTTTGTTCCAACTCTCCGGCTGCTAGGACATCCCTATCGCTAGTGGTGCCTGTCCAGCAGATTGCCTGCTCCCGACACCAGCTCTATCCTGCCATCTCCTGCTGGTCGAAGACCGTTCGACCCGAGTACTCAGGAAATACGCAATAAACTGTCCTTGTCAAGGGGAAAACAGTCTTTTATGAACTACAAGTTTATTTGTTTTCAGCCTTTTGATTGTGGCTTAGCCCTTGCAGACAGTTCCTGTCTCCTGACCACGAGTCCGACCAGTCAGCAGTCCAGTGACCACACCGACGACCCTGCCGACATCCAGCAACCAAACCGACGATCCTGCCAACATCCAGCGACCAAACCGACGACCTTGCCCATATCCAGAGACTACACCAATGATTCTGCCTACGACCCTGCCTATGACCAGCCTACTGCCGACGACCAGTACAAGACCAGCGATCGACCAGCATCCCGTTGATCCTCTTTCCAACACCGACTTGTACATCATCCGGTCAATAAATTTACGCCCGTTTTCTTGTTACACTGTTATCCTTGCGTTTGTTTCTTTATTGTCTTGGCTGTTCACATTAATTCACGTTTGTAAACCAAGTAGAGTAGACATCCTTATCGGACCTGTTACAAATAAAATAGCATTTAAGTGGCATCTTTTTTTTCTGTTCTTTTTAAATATGTCCTTGTATATTTCTATCTTATTTTTACTAGTGAACATAAATTTTCCATAGAATTTAGTTATTTGTTAAATTTTAGGTTCAATAAATTATTAATATTTCTGCAATACACAAAATATTTCAACAATGTTTTATACAATTTCTATCAATATTTGATTATGAAAATACGATATGATTTTTTAAGTACTAAATAGCTATAGAAGTCTACCAGGATAAAATAGGAAACAAAGGGTTCCATTGGGAAAAAGGTAAGAAACCATTGTTCTACAGTGAATTGTTTTGAAACCCAATGATCTTTTGAAGTCCGTGGTCCACGATATCGTCCAGGAAAGATTAGAAAATCATCTCGTTGGGTTCCAAAGGAATTGACCCTAAAACAACTAACTTGACGCTACGTTCTTCGAGGAATGTATTTATGTAATCGAGCGCCAATAGAGCAATTGCATCAATCTTAATGGCAACTATGGCGAAAAAGTAGCATAGTAGTGCTGGTAACATATACACAATGTTTTATCTATAGGGTAATTGACATGTAAGATTTATGAACTCGACGAGCAGACTATTGTTTGTGAGTTAGATTTTCATTGGGCGCCACATATTTTTGACCTTGTGCAAAACTTAGTTTTGCATGTTCTTGCTGTTTATCTTCGTAGCCCATAAAAATTCACAAGAATCAGAGGTCAGAAGTTAAATTTTCCACACTAGACTGTTTAGACAATTTTGCGCAAACGGTTGACAATGATTTTTTATAAACTGCTGTTATTGCAAAGTATAATTGACCATGACAAAAAATATACGTCGTGATCTCTATGCAGAAATGCTGGAGTATTGTTAAGATAAAGATGGGTTTGCGGAACATCTAATTTTCAGAAATGAAATGACAGTCAGTTGCAAGAATTAACTTCAGGAGTTTCTTTATAACTGAAGCCTCAATCTATCGTAAAGTTGGACGTGTTTCGATTCCGGCTTCGGGCGTCCTGCGTGTCTAGCCACACTGAAGAGTTCTGATAGAACGAAACAGTCTGTCTGTGGATGACTATATATATATATATATATATATATATATATATATATATATATATAATACCATTGTGTATGTAATATCTTTAAAAGTTTTTCTCTACATACATTTTGATACTGTCCGTTTCTTTTCCAAACAGTCTATATTCGTGATTCTAAGAGATGATTATTTTAGAAAAAGAAGAAAAAAAATGGGATGGATTTTTTTAAATATTTAATCATAACACTGTAATTTTCTTCTTTTCTTTTCTTGATTGATTAACTTTAACGGTATGTCAATCCATTTGGGGTTATTCAATGCCGATAGGTGAGGGAATCGCGTTCACTGTATATTTATATTTACATTTTTTGTGTAGTTGTTTATTCAGAGTTTTTTTTTTTTTGGTTGTTTGTTTGTTTTGCACACAAGTATATGACATCAAGTATTCTTATCTAATACAAATAATCTACAAGCAGTTGTATAGCTTTTATTATTCCCATCTAATATTAATTTATACACAATCAGATGGTTTCAAGTAATTATTTCTGTTTAATTAGAGTAAATTGTATACGCACTGGTATATGGCTTCAAGTAACTAATAATAATAATCCATTAGTCAACAATCAAACTTCTAGTAACTAGTCTTAATACAAATAATTCACAGTTATATGGCATCAAGTATTCCAAGTCAATACTAATAATTTTCAAACAGATCTATTTGACTCCTCGATAGGACCCTAACAGGTATTATCACTCAGAGTCAGAGTCGACATGAGAGTAATGGCAATGAAGAGGTACTTCCCACTCCGCAGAGCTCCAGAGCTAAAGCCTCACCACCAGGTACAGTTTATTGTCATATCCCGGACATCCCTTATTTACAGGGTAGCTTACCTATCAGCAGGGGATACAGTTGGAGTATTCTCAGGACTGTTTCTTTTTTTTTTCTTTTTCTCCTTTCTTTTTCTCCATTCTTCGTTACCTTCCTCCCACTCTCTCTCTCTCTCTCTCTCTCTCTCTCTCTCTCTCTCTCTCTCTCAGCAAAACTTAACTTAAAACTCTCAAGATCTAAACCGGACTGTTTCTTTTTTCTCTCTTTTTCATCTCTTTTTACCGCCCCCCCCCCGGCCAAGTGTAACTTTTCATTTATGCTGTATCTTTTTAACGTTTCTATTTATTTTGCATCATATAACTTTTATCTGCTCACTAAATCACTCTTTAATTTACAAACTCAATGACTCTTTCTTTCTTTCTTTTCGACACCTATTCTTCCTTTCTTTCACTAAAACACTTATTCTTTCTTTCTTTCACTAAAACACTTATTCTTTCTTTCTTTCACTTAAACACTTATTCTTTCTTTCTTTCACCTAAACACTTATTCTTCCTTTCTTTCACTAAAACACTTATTCTTTCTTTCTTTCACTTAAACACTTATTCTTTCTTTCTTTCACTTAAACACTTATTCTTTCTTTCTTTCACTAAAACACTTATTCTTCCTTTCTTTCACTAAAACACTTATTCTTTCTTTCTTTCACTAAAACACTTATTCTTCCTTTCTTTCACTAAAACACTTATTCTTTCTTTCTTTCACTAAAACACTTATTCTTCCTTTCTTTCACTAAAACACTTATTCTTCCTTTCTTTCACTAAAACACTTATTCTTCCTTTTTTTCACTAAAACACTTATTCTTTCTTTCTTTCACTTAAACACTTATTCTTTCTTTCTTTCACTTAAACACTTATTCTTCCTTTCTTTCACTAAAACACTTATTCTTTCTTTATTTCACTAAAACACTTATTCTTTCTTTCTTTCACTTAAACACTTATTCTTCCTTTCTTTCACTAAAACACTTATTCTTTCTTTCTTTCACTTAAACACTTATTCTTTCTTTCTTTCACTAAAACACTTATTCTTTCTTTCTTTCACTTAAACACTTATTCTTTTTTTCTTTCACTTAAACACTTATTCTTCCTTTCTTTCACTAAAACACTTATTCTTTCTTTCTTTCTTTCACTTAAACACTTATTCTTCCTTTCTTTCACTAAAACACTTATTCTTCCTTTCTTTCACTAAAACACTTATTCTTTCTTTCTTTCACTAAAACACTTATTCTTTCTTTCTTTCTTTCACTTAAACACTTATTCTTCCTTTCTTTCACTAAAACACTTATTCTTTCTTTCTTTCACTTAAACACTTATTCTTTCTTTCTTTCACTAAAACACTTATTCTTTCTTTCTTTCACTTAAACACTTATTCTTCCTTTCTTTCACTAAAACACTTATTCTTTCTTTCTTTCACTTAAACACTTATTCTTCCTTTCTTTCACTAAAACACTTATTCTTTCTTTCTTTCACTTAAACACTTATTCTTTCTTTCTTTCACTTAAACACTTATTCTTCCTTTCTTTCACTAAAACACTTATTCTTTCTTTCTTTCACTTAAACACTTATTCTTTCTTTCTTTCACTTAAACACTTATTCTTCCTTTCTTTCACTAAAACACTTATTCTTTCTTTCTTTCACTTAAACACTTATTCTTTCTTTCTTTCACTTAAACACTTATTCTTCCTTTCTTTCACTAAAACACTTATTCTTTCTTTCTTTCACTTAAACACTTATTCTTTCTTTCTTTCACTTAAACACTTATTCTTCCTTTCTTTCACTAAAACACTTATTCTTTCTTTCTTTCACTTAAACACTTATTCTTTCTTTCTTTCACTTAAACACTTATTCTTCCTTTCTTTCACTAAAACACTTATTCTTTCTTTCTTTCACTTAAACACTTATTCTTTCTTTCTTTCACTTAAACACTTATTCTTCCTTTCTTTCACTAAAACACTTATTCTTCCTTTCTTTCACTAAAACACTTATTCTTCCTTTCTTTCACTTAAACACTTATTCTTTCTTTCTTTCACTTAAACACTTATTCTTTCTTTCTTTCACTTAAACACTTATTCTTTCTTTCTTTCTTTCTTGCACTTAGACACTTATTCTTTCTTTCGATAACTCACTGTTTAAAGAGCAACACACTTATGGTCAATTTTAGTCTATTCTTCATTAATATGTGCCCCTTCTGTTACTATTCGTTAACTTCTAAACCGTAATTCACAAGGAACTATCTATTATAACTTTTAGATTGTGACAGGGGTCTGACCAGATGGACAACACACAGCCAGACACAGGAAATATCATTGTTGATTTCCGATATTACTAGTCTATAAAATATTTTATTAATCGACAAAACACCATTCATATTCAAAGCTTCGATCTTAATCTTTTATTAGTTTAGGACAAGGTTAAATGAAAATGTGAGGCAACAGTGTTGCGCCTGTCTTCAAAGCTGTGAGGGTCTGTTTGATTTGAAAATCATCATTCGATTTTTTTTCCTTTTTTATTTGACATGGAAGAACGATCTCTGGTTCTAGTGAAAAATGAAGCCATTGTTTCAGCCACTGAACAAGTCAAAAACTATGATTTTGGAGACGAAATAAAACTTGAGAAAATTTCACAGGTGACATTTGAAATGTCGGTAATCTTTATCTAAAAAAATAACTTACTGCCCAAAGATTATAATTTTGTAAATAATGCATGTAAAGTTAAGATAAACACTCCGATATCATGTAACTGCTTTGCCCGTTAGTAAATTTTATATTTGTACTTTAAATGAATAGAAATTAAGATCTCTTTATTCATAGGTTGTGTTTAACAAAATGCTTAAAAAAAGAACTTTCTCAAAAATAAGTCGACTACTTTACTCACAAATTAATGAAGGACTTACCCTCCCCTATTTTGCCGGGGTTCACCTGGCGTCCGTGTCTTGTGAGTATTATTGATCACCCAGTCCCAAGGGGTCGTGTCCCCACCCTAGCACTACATTCTTGGCAGGACTAAGTCTGTTGCTTGACTCATGAGACACCCCAAAATGTGGAATACGGAGATCAAGCATGTTTTGTGAAGGCCACGCATGTCTGGATTCGTTGGTACCCTCCCTGACACTCCCACAATAAAATGACTTTTTAGCGAGATATATTGTTATTATTTTTTTACGTGGAAATGTAACGTGCGTGTGTTGGTTACGTTGAGTTGCTTCCTCGCTAAGTTTGCAAGGTATATAAAGGAGAGAAGTTCCAAGATGTCGAAATGTTTTATATGAAGGTTTTTAATGGCAGCATGAAATGAAGGGACTACGTTTACGCTGCAAGTCTTGTAGGAAGGACAGAAGTAAGGAAACGAAATGAAGTTATGATAGAGCTGAGAAAGCATTTTAGCAGCTAAATGCCTGAGCGAAAAGTGCATTGTTAGGTTAAGGCATTGTTGTGTAGCAAAAGTCGTGTTTGTTGTTTGAGGACAGAAACGTTTGTTGTCACCGTGAGTTTGTGGCTCTGGTTGTTTCGGGGAGAAGCGTGAATGTCTCCAGAAAATGTTGCCCAGAGGTGAAGTAGCTAGGCGTCGGAGCAGAATTTTGCATCGAAGTCGACATAGCCAATTTTGAGGGTGACGTAAAGTTGTTCCTGTGTGTGGCGTATTGAATTCATCAAATTCATATTCAACTGGGAACCCTTGGTCTAAGAGAAATAGACGCAAGGGGTCCATAAATTAGACTGCTTCCCTCATGGTGGTGTAATGCTGCTGCTGCTGCTGCTGCTATTGAAGAGCAGACAGTAAGACGTCTGTACTGAACGAAGGGGTTCTGAGAAAAAAAAGTGTTTGGCAGATTTCCCCAGTTTGTGCTTCCCGGAAAGATGAACCGGAAGGAATAGGATAAGTCATCCTGATTGGGTGAAATTATGCATCGACCCTAACGGTCGAATTAAATTACGCGCCAAACAAAAATACGAAATTCTTTCTGCTACAACTTCATATCAAATCTGACTTTGTGGGAAGTCGGATCAATATATTAATGAAAGTCGTCTTGCGTAGTACAATCAGGAGACCTTTACTAGTGACTTCAATTATCACAGGATGAACCGCACATCAAGCCCTGTGCCACAGTTTAGATAATTTTCATAAATTACTGCTTGTTCGGTTTTAAGGCATGTCAACTCTTGTTGGGTTATTTAATGCCGAAGTCAGTTTAATAATTATGGTTTCTGATTATTTACAGAACAAAAAAAGGGTGTCCTGTCTATGACGTTGATTTCATCTGATGGTGAGACCTCTAGTTCTGAAGATCTTCAGAGTGTGGACTACTTCTTCATTAGCATTACTCCCAGGTCCACTCTGACCCGGAATAGTAGCACCTGTTAGGATTTCAGTTATGGGTAAGATCTGTTTAAAAATTATTCGCATTCAACAGAGGAAGAAACCTCTTAAGAAACAATTACTTGAAAAATGCAAATATCAATGTATAATTAACATGATTCTCTAAGCTCGTGGCATAAAATAACCCTTGACGGGTTGACTTGCAATTAAAATCAATGAAAGAAAATTCATCTTCACCATCAATTTAAACAGTTTCATACTTATATGCAATGTCAGTATTTTAAGAACGATTGAAGTTCATATGATTTTAAATATCTTAAACAGATTTATTTGACCCATAGCTGGAATCCTAATTGGTACTTTCACTTCGGATCCGAGTGGACTTGGGAGTAATGGCAAGGAAGAGGTGACTTAACACTCCCCAGAGCTCCTGAAACTGAAGCCTCACCACTAAATGCAGTTTAGTCTCATACCCAGGTGGGGGGAGGGGCTTACCTCTCTGCAGGGAATACAAATCAAAACGGATTAAGCATTATTCATTATTAAACTTTGCAGAAATGAAATACTATAACAATAATTTCTTTTCTTTTTAAATAAATAATACTCCCTCATAAAGAGTTAATTACATTAAATATATATATATATATATATATATAGATTAAATATATATATATATATATATATATATATAGAGAGAGAGAGAGAGAGAGAGAGACAGAGACAGAGAGAGAGCTAAGTTAGGATAGCATAGAGTCAACAGCGATTGGTAACCGCTAATTTTTTGGTCTGACTTTCAGCCTATAGTCTGATCTGGCACTTATGCCGGGCAAGCGAAAATAATATCTCCTGGTCTCAGGGGGTGGGGGGTTTCTTCCCTAGGTTATACTTACTTTACAGAGTTGAAACGCCTCAGTAAGGAATGCTGGTAGGACCAAGTATTTTTTTGAATCAGCTGTGCATGTCTCGATTTGTATGTGGTTCCCCAATATAAAGCGGCTTTGTGTTATCATTTTCTGATGACCACGTTAGTAAAAAGCATATTTAGTGAGGGACATTGGAACCTTTATAGGCACTATGCTATTTGTATACGCTGTTCTAACTTACATCTATATATAGTCTATGACCGATATTGAGCACTCTTTATTGATAATATAGCAAACTGAATTATATATATATATATATATATATATATATATATATAGGCATAATGCTGAGAGTGTTCGCTAATAGTCCAGGAGACCTGGGTTCAATCCCAGGTTGAGTTGTACAAAAAAACTCAAAAATGGTACTTGATGCCTCCTTCCTTAACACTCAGCATTATAAGGTAAGGATCAAGGGTAAGTAGAGCAAACTAGGGAAAGAAGTACCACCCTCCCCTAAACCTCGGAGTAGCAGCCATTGAAAAGGGTGCCTCGGGTTGCTCTCGACTGCGGTCAGCCAACTTATATATATATATATATATATATATATATATATATATATATATATATATAATCAAGAGACTTTTCTATAATTGTAGTGATCTGAATTCGGAATGAGATATTTTCTCTGCTGACATTTTTTTAATGTTACTGCAACGATTGTCTGTGATAATAATACATCTATGAAAGGAAAATATATTTTGCTTATTATCTCGGTCTATTCATTGCTATGTGTTCAAATATCATTCTCTCTCTCTCTCTCTCTTTCTCTCTCTCTCTCTTTATATATATATATATATATGAATGAATTTGAATATCCGTGCTTGTTTCTGCACACAGACAACATAAAAACAGCCTATATCATGATAAATCCTTAATACGTATAATCAACGTGTAATCTAAAATTAAGAAAAGAAGACATGTAGATAACGTGTAGATAATTTTCTTGCAAAATACCTCTGAAATACATTCGTTCATAAGTTGTAAAATTCTTAATTTTTCTGTATTGAATATGTCATTGGTAGCATCAGGCTAACTTCAAAACAGCCTACATCATATTAAATCGTTAATACACATGATCAACGTGCAATTTTTATTAGATGTAGAAACAAATGGCATTTATTAAATGTACAAACAAATGGGATTAATCATGGGATAACTAATTTACATAATGATTTTAAAATTAGTAACTGTCCACTTATTCGTTTATAGCATAGGACTTACACTCCTATAATTTAAATTGGGCGGTATGCCACTTGTTCCCACAACAAAGATGGCGGACACACGTAAATAATCAGTCTCGGGAACCCATTGGCCAGGAGAACCACGTGATCAGTGCTTAAAACTACATCCTCATTTGAATTTCGTCCCGCGTTTTTTGGAGCCGATTCCAAGACACGTATTTTCTATAATTACTTCGTCTTCAAACATTCTTCCTCTTTTTCACATTTTCACTTGCAGGGTTAACACACTGTCTCCAGTGTGACTTCCAGAGAGAATACTATCACACTCTCATATTCACCAACAGCCGTCAAACGCTACAAAATGTATAGGCCATGCAAACATTCCTTTCCTCAATATACCTTGTCTGTGAGACTTTTTCCAGCCTCGAAAACAGCAATTCCGTCGAACCACAGAAAGAAACGAACATTTGGAAATACGTAGTCAACATGCATAGGACACTTTTGTGATTTAGTCCTTTTTCGTAGTTTTCAGTTGTGTTAGTCACACACACACACACACACACACACACACAGAATATTTTCACGAACAGTAATAGAACCCTAGTTATGTTTTAAATGTTTTCATTGTATTCATTGTTAAGATATAAATTTGTTTTGTTTGTCGCCTTGTTTTGAATGTTCCTTTTGTCCGCGCCGTTTCATATCGTTTACACATCTTTCATATCATTACATCTTTACTACATTTGTCTCCATGTGCCTTTTTCCAATTATAAACAAACATAACATTCCACTAAACATATACCAAACTACAACATAAATTTTGGGGGACCAAACATATCTACCAAATACCATGTCCCCCTACCTACAGTAGTTTTATTGTTTGATTTTCATATATATAAGTAAAACTTTTGCGCATAACATTTATTAGAAAGCCAGAAAGTTTTATTTTGTTTTAATGAAGTGTTTCAATTTGCAATGTACGTTTATTATTTAGACATTTTTTTTTTATGGCTTTTGAAAAATATGCCGCCAATGCTGACGTGTACGTAAGTAAATGGCACGAAATGAGAGATTAAGAAGAAAATGTTTTGTGACGATGATAATGAAATCAAAAACAAAAGCAGCCATCCCCACCCAAACATACAAGATTTATTTACATATTAATTGAAATGATCATATTAATTGAAATGATCATATAATTGAAATGATCATACACACGTTTAAAAAGATAAAATCTATTTTAATTTCTGAGTTGAGAATTATTCATAATTTTGGATGTCAAAAAGTTTCTTTACGCATATATAATCAAAATTACCTTTAAAAATAGTATTAGTTTCAATTTCTGAGATAAGAAATTATTTTTTACATTGTATCTACACGTCTCTATTATGACCCTTTCTTGTTGCTAAAAATCAAAACCAAAGTCTGTGTTTGTCATTTGAGAATTGTTGAGAACATGCATCTGGTCATGACGAAACAACAAATGGCTGTATCTGTTGAGGACTTCCATAAGAGAGAATGACGTTTTCCTTTGTGAGTGACATCTAAAGGGAATTATTTTGAAGAAGATAAAGTTGATTAGTAATTAAGTTGATAGTAAAACATTTTTATACAATTAATCATTATTTTTTCGAAAGACCTCAAAAGCATTAGTCGGTTGGTTGGTTGGTTGGTTGGTTGGTTGGTTGGTTTTACAGCATATCAACCCTTGTTGCCAAAGTCAGTCCTCCTTTCTTTTCTTTTCTTTTCTTTTCTTTTCTTTTCTGTTTTTGTTTCAAATAACTGGGTGGGTATTGATTATATATCTGCACTTACTTGGAGATAATTGAGAATGATTTACTCTTGAGTATTCAATAAAAGATACAGTTCAAAATACTCCTCTGAAGAAGGCTGGAAGCCATGATGGTCGAAAGATTGCAATCATGGCAACAACCTAGATGAGAACATTAATCCAAATACCTCATTGTATAATAATACCTCAGTGTATAATAATGAAAGTATATTCCTTCTTAGGATTCAAAAAATATACCGTTTTTGTTCAATTGAAATTATTTCATATTATTTTGAATTATCAGCTGAATCATTGTCCGAAAAACAGTGACAATTAAGTTGGAATAAAGTTCCCTTATTTCAACAAGATTTTTAAATAGAAAATATTTTTAGCTAACATCTATGTTATATATATATATATATATATTGTCATTTGTCAGGTCCACTTGAATTTCTTACACTGGACTTATCTTGATATTTTCATATGAAAATAAAATGAATCTATAGTGAAATATATACAGTGAATGTCCCCCAAATTGAATTTTCTCTTTTCTGGTTATGATACAATAAATGTAAACACAACAAGAGTTTTATCGCGTTGCTAAGTTACAGCTGAATGAACAAATTAAAAAGTAGGGTTAAGAAGTTACAATTATTATTATTATTATTATTTACTCCTTTAGAGTTTTTCACATCAGTGTTAGCTGATGGTTTCTTACTGGAGTTATTATTATTATTATTATTTTACGCTTACAACGCTTCGACTTTATGATAAACGTTATCTACAAAAAATGCAAATAAAAGCGATCAAGATCAAGTAGTCCAACAATATGTAACGCTACTACGGCATCCAATAAAAGTTTGCACCATCACGGTTTTCGGCAGACCCTTGTAGCGCTACGGCACCACATAGACATTTGTACCTCCACGGTTCTAACGAGTCTATGAGCGTAGCACTACGCCTTAAGTTCCAGTCGGAGTCCCGTTCGTTTCTCATTTGTTTTTCCCTTATGGCCTTTCTCTCAGTGT
Organism: Sepioteuthis lessoniana; assembly: GCA_963585895.1. NCBI lineage: Eukaryota > Metazoa > Mollusca > Cephalopoda > Myopsida > Loliginidae > Sepioteuthis > Sepioteuthis lessoniana. Next base: position 74,919,900 of record OY757936.1, on the reverse strand, counting down.
GTCTCTTTGATCGCCTCGAAAATCTTTCTCACATATGTCCTCCCTTTTCCACTGTCAAGTAAATCCAGCTAGGAAACAACTTATTACTAAAACAGTCACCCGGCATCCCTAATTATATTACATTCCTCCCATAATACCTCAAGGAATATTTCTATGAAAAAATTCTCAAATCCATTTAACAATGCTAAGTAATCTTTATCTGTATTTCTGATATCATGTCCCTATTTTCTCTTTTTTTTCCTCGGTTTTAGGAGGGAAAATTTGAAAGTTCTCTTGATCTTATCAGGTAAAGGATTTTTAAAAGTGTTGTAAAATTTAAGAAGATTCTAACCAGTGGTAAGTCTCCTAACAGTCTTCCACTAATAACTTTCATTTATATTTGTGGTTCCCAACTGATTATGGACCATGCTCCAAACTCTGATGCCCCTTCCCTCTTATATATTCATTAACTTAATCTCTAAACAAGCACCACCAAAATATTACATGGCCCACCAAAATATTACCATGTTCAACCTGTGGGTCATGCGCCCCATGTTGGTAATTACTGATTTATGTGATAAAAAAATAGAAATTCTTTCAACGAACCAAATATATCTTTTTGTGATTTGAAAGAGAAATCAGATTTTCTTTAAAAATCCAACTCACATATATGCAATTTTAAGACATAAGAATCTTAATTTTCCACAAAATACTCTATTTTGTACCCCCCATCAAAAAATAAAAAATTCTTCTCTTGCCCATTTAACAATCACTTAACACATCTACCTGCTTTAGACTCACTGTTTTCGACACACATTTCGAGACTTCCTGATTTTTATTTTCTGAAGAAATCTTCATTAATTGAACGACCCAACCATTTCCAAAGATTCTCTTCATTCTTATAAATTTGAAATGCATCACAAAGTTCATTACAGATAAAACTTGAAACCTGATGTAAATTTTTGTTTTGAAATCTTTGTTAAATATTCTTCTTATATAATTTTGATTTTTTAAACAATTTCTCAGAGTACAAAGTAATATTTTGTGCCATGTTTGTATATCTCTAAATTGAGTCTAATTTATTGATCATTTATACATCAATTTATTAATTATCTATTTAATTCTTTTTTTATTCAATTCAAGCCAAATTTCCTGTTCACTAATATATTTTGTTCACCTTTTATTAGATTTGAAAAATCCAATAATAATTTTAAAAAATTCTATTTCTATTTGCTGTTTAATCAAATGAATAACATTCTGAAATTTATTTTTAAAAATATGACGGATAGCAGAAAAAATCAAATATATAAATAACAATTTTTTTAACTAAAAAGAAAAGGTTTGACTAGAACAAGGATCTAATTTTAAAAAGTATATATATATATATATATATATATATATATATATATATATATATATATATATATATATATATTGCAATAAATTTATTTACTAAAATGAAATAATTTTTCCTTAAAAGAAAATTTCCCTTTGAAAATTTATTTATTTGATTAAATTTTATTCATAGAAAAAAGAAAGACAGAAAAATGACTTTATTCACAATAGAAATGAAATACAAAATGTGACAACCTTAAGGGAAAGCGTAATCTCAATTTAAAAAGTACTCTTCCTCCCAGCTCTACACGAAATAAAAACAAGAAGCCAGCTAAATATCACTAAACTAATAAACTTCAGTATTTGGTATAGTGTTTCTGAATAATAGTTTCAACATTTAAGACGGACCGACTAAATTATAACACTTCAGCTAGAGAGAGAGAGAGAGAGAGAAAAAGAACTACTTAACCAGAACATTCCTGCATAACATCAACACATACGTCACCACATTTCACCTGGGACCACCTCTTCAGCCAAGTCCTTCGATCTCTCTATCATTACGATAGGAACTGAAATATGTTATTGTATTCATAGCGAATTATTCATCAGCCTCTTGTCATCATGTTCCGCGATGGTTTTCCCTAACCTGTTATATAAATTCTGCCGATCGAAAAGAGAAAGAGGCATACACACGCGCACATACATGCATACGAACACTCACGCATACACGTACATTATTACTCGCACACACACACACACACACACACACACACACACACACACACACACACACACACACACACACACACACGTTATGACAAAAGGAACGTCAACATTTTTAACCTTCAACTTGGAAAACCCGTGCATAAAAGTCAAGGCTGTTCATTTGACCTTTTATATTTGCATGCCACGGGAGGTAATTCAGGATGGCATGAAATCAGCTGTTTCAGAAAACAGAAAAAAAATAGTCAGTTTCCATAGTAAACACTCGCTCTTATTGTTTTAACAATGTTTTAAGAAGGTCATAATATATATTGGTGTCTACAGTCATTTGTTGTATTTTTTCTTTTGTTAATTTTGGGGTTTTATATGTCGAAAGAAAATTATACTAAATGAATATAAAGTAAATATATAAATACGTAAAGAAATAGGCGCTTGCACGCTAATGGTTCATCCATGAAAATTTACGTTATTTTTGTTTTAATGTTCAAACATTATCTTGAAATGTAATACTTATGTTCACCATCCAGATAAGAGTAAGTTTCAGTCATTTTCTTCATTTTTTTTTTCTCTTTATTTATTTTTACTGAACAATTATAGTTAAGTCCTTAAATCGGCTATCACGTGAAACTTTAGCAAGAGGAAGTAGAGACTAGGGAAATATTACCAATCGTCAAATTGCAGTTGGTAAAAAACGTACGTATGGGACTTAACAGTTCAATAAAAGAATGAAGTAAATGTCTGAAAGTCACTCTCACTTGGATAGTGCAGATAAGTATGACACGCACACACACACACACACACACACACACACACGCGCGCACACATATACGCGCGTGCGATTTTTAATTATAATACTATTAAACAAAGCTTTGTTTTTATCAACTTATCTCCTAATTCAGTTAGATTAGTTTTAAACAGTCACAATATCCCGAATTTAAATTAGTTATTATCTGGTTTAAATTACATATATATATATATGCCGCGACCTGCTCGCAAACATAAACAGATCGGATTACTCGTTCGCCCTAGAAAAATTATATCCGGGTACGGCCGGAAAAGACGAAGCCCTTTTCTACCCTAACCTGCCGTTACAGCTAAGAAAAGGGAATAAATAACATTTAACAGCATTTACAAAACACTTCTGCCAGAAATAACTCTATAAAAATGGAATTATTATCTTCGCTAGCCTATATCAGGTTAAAGAAGGACTTATTTTCTATGTCCATTTTTAATAGGAGAACTTTCTATTTACGTGGCGCAGCAGAGTGGAATTCGTTCCCTTTTATATAAAAAAGACTTTGGCGGCGAGAAAAGACAGAGGTCCCCGTGGACGCTCTAGGGCGTTTATGTGTGGCCTTTCCTCTCCAGTTCTTGGGTTGCATTCGGTAGGCCGTCTTACCTCTGGGCGGTTCTGCCAGGTGTGCCTCGGCACTGGAGATTTCCTCCGGCCTCAGGGGGCCGTACTCCCAGGCTTATACCCCCTTCAGGGGAGTTGGGTTTATTGCCTGGCGCCTGAGGCTCCCCAAAAAGGGGAGTGCCGACGAGGCCGAAGGCATTTTTGGCCTTGACGGACGCGTGTTGGCTTCGGCCCTGCGACCGGACCCACCTTAAAAACGGCCTTGTGCCATATTCGAGCGTTGGTGGGACGCATCGATAAATAACAGAGGTCCCCGCGGACGCTCTCGAAACCTATGTATGGCACTTGACCTTGCTGTCTAGTTCAAGCCATACGTGCCCGGACCCACATTTGGGTTTGTGAAACTGCTAGGTTCATCAGGCTCACATTGCACTAAGTGAACCGATGAGCAGCATAGACCAGCAGGGTTCGAGTCTCGGCTCGTTCCCGACCGTCCCCTCCCTTTTATCCCCACTTTAATCGGCCTTCGGGCTTTTGACTTTGTGTCAAGTCCTGTCTGGTAGGAGGCAGCGACAAATAAACAGAGGTCCGCAGACGCTCTCAAGAGCCACTCAGCTCCACGAGATCGAATACTACGTATCATGGTTGCATTCACCTCACCACCACTTCTAGTGGTAGATTCACCCCCTTTTTTCCCATCACATTGATATACACTAAAGGTTCTTTTAAGGACCATTAGAGGTCTCCTGCGGGTTGGAGCATCTCTGACAGTCTTTGACCAATCGAAGTAGACGGCCTGGAGGCAAACACAAAGAGGACTCTAAGACCACCCGGTCTTAACCACTCGGTCGATTCCGCTCGTCCGTTTGGCTGCGCAGCGCAAAAGGCACGGGTTAGCCTTTAGCTACCGCTTCGCTATCTGCGCAGCGCTAAGATAATGCCAATCTTAGCCATGGCCTCCTAGCCTGTTCGCTCGACAGTGCAGAGCTTTGGCACCGCAAAGCCTTAGCTATGGTCCCGATACGTCTGCACAGCTTTGGCGCGGCAAAGCAATAGCTACCGTCTCCGAATCGTCCGCACAGCTTTGGCACGACACAGCCATAGCTACCGTCCGCACAGCTTTGGCGCGGAAAAGCCATAGCTACCGTCTTCGAATCGTCCGCACAGCTTTGGCACGACACAGCCATAGCTACCGTCCCGACCGTCCACACAGCTTTAGCACGGAAAATCCATAGCTACCGTCAACGATACGACCACACAGCTTTGGCACGGTAAAGCCATAGCTACCGTCAACGATACGCCCGCACAGCTTGGGGCATGACAAAGCCCTAGCTTCACCGATTCGCTCGCTCGACTTCGTATGTGTTAAGGCCTGGCAAACCTTAGCCATGGTTTCCCCGCCCATTCATTTGGTCCGTCATACTAAGACACGGCTCAGTCTCAGTGACCAACTCCCTCGACTCTACACGACCAAGCTGCCAACACCCACTTCGACCACGATGCTCCAGCAATGCAGCATCCAGTCTACGTACGACTCGCTGTTACGGAGTGCCCTAAAATTACAACAACTAGCCTATGTACGACTCGCTCTACGGGCTAGCAACCAGATCGACACCCCCCGGTAAACCCAACGTACTGTCAAAATCGGGATATCGATTTACCAACCACGACCGACCTCAGCTACCCGCAACGATCGTCCAGCTGCATTCAACGACTCGACCGACCTCAGCTTCCTGCAACGATCATCCAGCTGCATTCAACGACTCGACCGACCTCAGCTACCCGCAACGATCATCCAGCTGCATTCAACGACTCGACCGACCTCAGCTTCCCGCAACGATCGTCCAGCTGCATTCTACGACTCAACCAACAGCTACCCGCACCAAACATCTAGCTGTATCTCCACGATTCGACCTACGCCAGCTACCATCATCGAACATCCAGCTGCACACATCTACGTCTTGATCATACCAGCTATTGACATCACCCATCTAGCTGAAGACCCAAATACAACCGCCACGGACTTTACACACGCGTTTGTAAATCTGACAATAAATCGTCATTTTTGTTGTATCTGTTACCTCGCTTTTGTTTCCCTCATTGTCTTTGGCTGTCATTACTCGCACGCATTAAACTAAAAACATTTGCGGGGTCGACATGCTTATTGGCTCCGCAACATATATATATATATATATATATATATATAATTTAATTTTTATACCTATTCTATAATTTTGATGGTGTGAAAAAACCCAGATGGTACAATTTACAAATAAAAAAATATTACAGAAACTGATATCTGGGGAAAAAATTCCAAACGAAAGAAAAAAAACATACGTACTGTTTTGAAAATAATCAACTAATAACGCAATGCCTAGTCAAAAGAAAAAACTCCGACAGAATTCCTAAAGCGAAATACACTAAGTAGAGGGAAATGTAACCCTTTTTTATGCTAATTTTATTATTTCTGACGTCCTTTAAATGAATAAAATGTAGTTTGGTTCAACGCTTCTTTGGTCAGAATCATTTTATGTTCCGGTTAGGAGAAACTTAGATAGATTTCTTCTGACTCTGCTATAAAAATTAATTCCTAACAAGGAAACAAACCGATTACCTGCGGTAATTGATTTGGCCAGAGTGGAAAAGGGAGAAGTAATCCCAGACAATTCGGCACCAAAGAGCTACCTTCCACTATATGTCGAAAGCTTCTATTGGGTCCTCAGTACGAACTTAGGGACCAGACTGTAAGGAAAAATAGCCAGCAAAAGGGTTTCGTCACTTGCTTCTTGAATAGCCGATAAGTATTTCAAACAGGCAATAAGCTTCCCTGGAAATAAGACTAAAATCAAACGAAAGTCGACTACCGGAATTCTACGCAGTTAAACAGCTGAAAATAAATTCAACCTGAGAATTTTGCTCATTAGATAACTTTATAGATGACTCAATTAAAATCAAAGAAAATTAAAACGACTCAGTTAAATCAACTGAAAAATAAAATTCAACCCGTGAACTCTGCTGAAAAAACAACCTTTCAGAAGACTCAAAATTATATGAAAACTGAAACATTTCGACAAAACTAAAAAGAAAAAATACTCTAATTCTAACAACTTTGTTTTCCGGACACTCTCTCAGATATGTTCCTGCAAATTACATTAAAATTTCCAACACTTTATTTTTCTATCCCTTTCTTTCTTGTTTCTTTTGTAAAAAATTCCTTTTTAAAAACTTTATTGTCTGTGTAATCTTTTTGAATCAGTATCCAAACTAGAAAGCTACGGAACTTACCATAAAAAACATACTCCGGTAAATATTAAATTTGGCTTTAATGACATTCTCTTTATATTAAAATTTACTTTAAATTTCTTCATATTGAATTTTTTACTCTAAATTCTTTTACATTGCAAATTTTATTCTCACGAAATTTCTTTATATATATATATATGTGTGTGTGTGTGTGTGTGTGTGTGTGTCTGTGTGTGTGTGTGTATTATAATAGTTTCGATTTTTCTAATCAAAATATTTTCTAAACAAGATTTTTCACTGCAAACAAAGATGTTATTTTATCTTATACAGAAAAATTTGGAATAAAAATACATTTTTTTAAAACTTAATTTTTTTTTTCAAACTAAACACATAGAAGTTTGTTTGTTTTTTTTAACTAAAAAAGAATTCCTACAAAAGTTTTTTTTAACAAAATTAACAAAACCAGTAGGACGTAAAGGTCCCAATGTAAGTTGGAGGCACTTATTACACAAGTTACAAAAGCTTTATTCTATAAAGTGGACTAAGATAGACTACAGTAGTTGGCTGCATAGCAGTCCCTAAACAGGAATTAATTCCTTAAAAAAACATAAAACAAAAGTAAGATTGAAAATAAAAATTACTTATCTTTTACATTCATTAACAAAACATAAAACTAAGGTAACATTATTAATAGTATTTAAAATTACATGCATCTTACTTCCCTGTAAACGGTTAAAACCAGCTCCTTTTTCTTTCTTATTTTTTCTTCCTCTTCTCTTAGTAGAGAGCCAAACACTTCATAGTTCATGTTGTCTATGAGGAAAGAGTTGCTATTTAGTCGGTGACTTCTTGTCTTTACGCAAGATAGCAAATATACAAATTGGCAAGTTTGCTAGTTTCAGAGATTTACTCTCAGCTTGACCATAAAAGTAAGTTTCAATTAAAAAATCTCCAGGCTTGCGCCTCTCAGAAACTACCTGTCTCCCTGCTAGACTATTTAAAATAAACTTTTTGCACGAGCCATCTTTGGGACAACCTTCACTCTACAAGGTGTTATCGAGAAAAGAGACCGAAATTTTTCTTCCTTCTCCTACTCCCTAAAAAGACCCTTGACTCTTCCCCACCACAATAGCAACAGCAAATCCACAGTTTCGGCCAATCCGATGCCAATAAGAACAACCCACTTCCTTTAGTTTTGTAGGTTATGAGTATTTGCCTTTAGCGTATCTGATTCCATTTTTTTTTTCTTTATTTCATTTAACTCATTGGCGTATTCTTTGTCTGTGAAGGCTGCAAAAGAATTACTGAAGGAAGGAAGAAAGGAGATGAAGATAGGCAATACCTTTTTAACTTCAACTTTATTTTTGGGTTCCATACGGCTATTCTATAGCGAGAAAACGTCCTTCTAGACCATTAGAAAAACAGTCGCATCCCCAAACAAGGAGTTGAAACCTATTAGTCAATTTCGGGGGTGTGGTGATAAGTCTAAAGTTGGTGGTCATGTCCAGTCGGTATTTTTATGTGGTATGTTAGCAGAGACGGCTGTTATAGGTGGAAGTGTGAGTCAGCATGCTGCTAAGCAGACACGTAGTTTTCTCCACCAGCGGCAGGAGAGAAGTCCAAGTGAACACTGCTGAATGAGAGAAAGTTTCTGTATGGCGCCAATAAGTCTTGTCTTTCGGGCATGTGCGGATCTCGCTTCCTGTCAGAGGTCTCTGGGAATTGCTACTCGTTTGGATTTATTTTATTCTATTTTTATATTACGTCACCGATTACGTCACGATATGTTGAAATGGAATGCTGTTAATGATAATAGAACAATAAGAATTTTTTCGTTTAATTTTTTTCATTTGAAAATGATTTTTCCGATGAAGCATTATAACATCGCATTCTATCATGCAGCCTGAACTTGGTTTAACATTAAAAAAAACTAAAATGAACATTGACATATCATTTATAAATACATCCTCTGATAGTTTAGGGGGAAGTCGACTAAAATGAACATTGACATATCATTTATAAATACATCCTCTGATGGTTTAGGGGGAAATCGACTAAAATGAACATTGACATATCATTTATAAATACATCCTCTGATGGTTTAGGGGGAAGTCGACTAAAATGAACATTGACATATCATTTATAAATACATCCTCTGATTGTTTAGGGGGAAGTCGACTAAAATGAACATTGACATATCATTTATAAATACATCCTCTGATTGTTTAGGGGGAAGTCGACTAAAATGAACATTGACATATCATTTATAAATACATCCTCTGATGGTTTAGGGGGAAGTCGACTAAAATGAACATTGACATATCATTTATAAATACATCCTCTGATTGTTTAGGGGGAAGTCGACTAAAATGAACATTGACATATCATTTATAAATACATCCTCTGATTGTTTAGGGGGAAGTCGACTAAAATGAACATTGACATATCATTTATAAATACATCCTCTGATGGTTTAGGGGGAAGTCGACTAAAATGAACATTGACATATCATTTATAAATACATCCTCTGATGGTTTAGGGGGAAGTCGACTAAAATGAACATTGACATATCATTTATAAATACATCCTCTGATTGTTTAGGGGGAAGTCGACTAAAATGAACATTGACATATCATTTATAAATACATCCTCTGATTGTTTAGGGGGAAGTCGACTAAAATGAACATTGACATATCATTTATAAATACATCCTCTGATGGTTTAGGGGGAAGTCGACTAAAATGAACATTGACATATCATTTATAAATACATCCTCTGATTGTTTAGGGGGAAGTCGACTAAAATGAACATTGACATATCATTTATAAATACATCCTCTGATTGTTTAGGGGGAAGTCGACTAAAATGAACATTGACATATCATTTATAAATACATCCTCTGATTGTTTAGGGGGAAGTCGACTAAAATGAACATTGACATATCATTTATAAATACATCCTCTGATGGTTTAGGGGGAAGTCGACTAAAATGAACATTGACATATCATTTATAAATACATCCTCTGATTGTTTAGGGGGAAGTCGACTAAAATGAACATTGACATATCATTTATAAATACATCCTCTGATGGTTTAGGGGGAAGTCGACTAAAATGAACATTGACATATCATTTATAAATACATCCTCTGATGGTTTAGGGGGAAGTCGACTAAAATGAACATTGACATATCATTTATAAATACATCCTCTGATTGTTTAGGGGGAAGTCGACTAAAATGAACATTGACATATCATTTATAAATACATCCTCTGATGGTTTAGGGGGAAGTCGACTAAAATGAACATTGACATATCATTTATAAATACATCCTCTGATGGTTTAGGGGGAAGTCGACTAAAATGAACATTGACATATCATTTATAAATACATCCTCTGATGGTTTAGGGGGAAGTCGACTAAAATGAACATTGACATATCATTTATAAATACATCCTCTGATGGTTTAGGGGGAAGTCGACTAAAATGAACATTGACATATCATTTATAAATACATCCTCTGATTGTTTAGGGGGAAGTCGACTAAAATGAACATTGACATATCATTTATAAATACATCCTCTGATTGTTTAGGGGGAAGTCGACTAAAATGAACATTGACATATCATTTATAAATACATCCTCTGATGGTTTAGGGGGAAGTCGACTAAAATGAACATTGACATATCATTTATAAATACATCCTCTGATTGTTTAGGGGGAAGTCGACTAAAATGAACATTGACATATCATTTATAAATACATCCTCTGATTGTTTAGGGGGAAGTCGACTAAAATGAACATTGACATATCATTTATAAATACATCCTCTGATGGTTTAGGGGGAAGTCGACTAAAATGAACATTGACATATCATTTATAAATACATCCTCTGATTGTTTAGGGGGAAGTCGACTAAAATGAACATTGACATATCATTTATAAATACATCCTCTGATTGTTTAGGGGGAAGTCGACTAAAATGAACATTGACATATCATTTATAAATACATCCTCTGATTGTTTAGGGGGAAGTCGACTAAAATGAACATTGACATATCATTTATAAATACATCCTCTGATTGTTTAGGGGGAAGTCGACTAAAATGAACATTGACATATCATTTATAAATACATCCTCTGATTGTTTAGGGGGAAGTCGACTAAAATGAACATTGACATATCATTTATAAATACATCCTCTGATTGTTTAGGGGGAAGTCGACTAAAATGAACATTGACATATCATTTATAAATACATCCTCTGATTGTTTAGGGGGAAGTCGACTAAAATGAACATTGACATATCATTTATAAATACATCCTCTGATTGTTTAGGGGGAAGTCGACTAAAATGAACATTGACATATCATTTATAAATACATCCTCTGATTGTTTAGGGGGAAGTCGACTAAAATGAACATTGACATATCATTTATAAATACATCCTCTGATGGTTTAGGGGGAAATCGACTAAAATGAACATTGACATATCATTTATAAATACATCCTCTGATGGTTTAGGGGGAAGTCGACTAAAATGAACATTGACATATCATTTATAAATACATCCTCTGATTGTTTAGGGGGAAGTCGACTAAAATGAACATTGACATATCATTTATAAATACATCCTCTGATGGTTTAGGGGGAAGTCGACTAAAATGAACATTGACATATCATTTATAAATACATCCTCTGATTGTTTAGGGGGAAGTCGACTAAAATGAACATTGACATATCATTTATAAATACATCCTCTGATGGTTTAGGGGGAAATCGACTAAAATGAACATTGACATATCATTTATAAATACATCCTCTGATGGTTTAGGGGGAAGTCGACTAAAATGAACATTGACATATCATTTATAAATACATCCTCTGATGGTTTAGGGGGAAGTCGACTAAAAAGAACATTGACATATCATTTATAAATACATCCTCTGATTGTTTAGGGGGAAGTCGACTAAAATGAACATTGACATATCATTTATAAATACATCCTCTGATGGTTTAGGGGGAAGTCGACTAAAATGAACATTGACATATCATTTATAAATACATCCTCTGATGGTTTAGGGGGAAGTCGACTAAAATGAACATTGACATATCATTTATAAATACATCCTCTGATGGTTTAGGGGGAAGTCGACTAAAATGAACATTGACATATCATTTATAAATACATCCTCTGATTGTTTAGGGGGAAGTCGACTAAAATGAACATTGACATATCATTTATAAATACATCCTCTGATGGTTTAGGGGGAAGTCGACTAAAATGAACATTGACATATCATTTATAAATACATCCTCTGATTGTTTAGGGGGAAGTCGACTAAAATGAACATTGACATATCATTTATAAATACATCCTCTGATGGTTTAGGGGGAAGTCGACTAAAATGAACATTGACATATCATTTATAAATACATCCTCTGATGGTTTAGGGGGAAGTCGACTAAAATGAACATTGACATATCATTTATAAATACATCCTCTGATGGTTTAGGGGGAAGTCGACTAAAATGAACATTGACATATCATTTATAAATACATCCTCTGATGGTTTAGGGGGAAGTCGACTAAAATGAACATTGACATATCATTTATAAATACATCCTCTGATGGTTTAGGGGGAAGTCGACTAAAATGAACATTGACATATCATTTATAAATACATCCTCTGATGGTTTAGGGGGAAGTCGACTAAAATGAACATTGACATATCATTTATAAATACATCCTCTGATGGTTTAGGGGGAAGTCGACTAAAATGAACATTGACATATCATTTATAAATACATCCTCTGATTGTTTAGGGGGAAGTCGACATGGTATTAAAGAGTTGGAATGCAGCCTAAAAGTTTAAAGTTCAATCGCGCTATTACGTTTATTTTATGACTAATATCTTAGGAAAGATATGAGCCCCCTTATCCACCTGTCCCAAACAATAGGTTAAATACTATCACTGTATCAAGGATAGCCTTGGCATTAAATAACCCAAGAACGTTGATATGCCATTATACCAGATACATGAATATTTTGTTTTTTTATATCGTTATATTCACACACAGACACACACTATATATATATATATATATATAAGTTGGCTGACCGTTGTCGAGAGCTACCCGAAGGCTCCCTTTTCATTATCTACTACACCGAGGTGTTAGGAAGAATGCTACTCCTTTCCTGGATTGCTCCTCTTTACCCTTGATCCGTATCTTATAATACTGAGTGTTTTGTGGAGGTGCCCGTGGTGTAGTGTTATCGTCGTAGGAAATAGACACGGCGACATGAGTTCAAATCCTGGACCAGACTAATTGCATTTCACATAGCACTAATACCCTTGGGAAAGGTATGAATCCAATTGTTCTCCCTCCAGCTATGGGTTAATAGTAGGACAGACTTGGCTCTTCAGCCTTGGTGAGGCAACTAATATTTGGCACATTTAGGAATGAAATTCATATATATATTTAACAACTCTTTCGGGACAGACGTAGTTATTCGTTATTTTTCTTGTTTACTTAATATATTCACTTTTATACAACCCATGTCCCATAATTTTCACCCGAGCATAACATAGACATTATATTCGAGTAGGAACATTACTAATAGATGAACATTTGTCTCGGCATTTGCATCGAAAAACTCGATCAATGCCCCACATCGGGGGTGTAAGAATGCTTCTCAGTCCTCGTGCATAAAAATCGCAAAATAGCATAGTGAGACCCCAACCGAGAATGATGCCGGCTTCGTTTAATTAATGCCAGTGATTAAACGGACATTACCACTTTCTACAAGCTTTCTTCCTTTGTCCAAAAACATCCCAAATACAAGTTTCTAACCATCGGTGGAGACAGTAAAGAGGGGAAGAATAAATTCTTCTTACACAACTCGCTAAACAGAACCGGTGGATATCTAGCAGATTTTTCCCTCGAGAACAGGCTTGCATGCCTAAACACTCAATTCCAAAAAGAGCGGGAAAATTATGGACCAATATCTACCCAAATAACCTTTAAGCACAGCAAAATTATATATTCTTAAAGGTGGATGAATAGCCCTTTGAAATGTGAGGGATTTTCCTCTTTTGAAGCAGAATCTTCCGATCACAGAATCATCTCAACAACGATACGCCTGAGTCTACGTAGAAATAAGAAACACACCGATAAAACTTTACAATATGACTCGTATTCACTTGCCAATAGTTAAATAAGCAATCAACATACGGTAAACGTATGTAACAAGTTTGATTCTCTTACGGCGACCTCTCAAAGTCATACTCCGAATGACGAATATGAAAACTTTCTTACCGCCCTTAAAAAAGCAGCTGCCAGGTGCATACCAACCAAACCAAGTACCAAATTTAAAGTTCCTTGGGAGTCAATAGTATTCATGGGAAAACGAGATTAAATGAAAGAAAGCATCTTTTCTTAATTAAAGAAACCCAACAAATATCATTGCGCAGAAACTTTAGAATGTCCAGAGTGACCTACCTAAAATATAATTTTAAAAAAGGACAATATTCAAAGCCAAATTAATAAAATCTGGAATTTGGTTGAAGACAGATAATCATGATTAGCATGATAGTCAGTAAATGAAGTGAGCGGAAGGAAAAGCATCTCGAGAGTAAAACTAAAAACTGCCAGCCAAGAAGAAAGACTCCAGAAATGGAAAGAACTAGGACAATTTACAAAAGAAGAAACTGAAAAATTAAAAACAGAAAAGCTGCAGATCTCGACGAAATTGCTCCTGGTGTATGGAAGACAAGAAAATTTGACGATATATTTCTTCGATTATGCAACCCTGTGTATAAAGAAAACACAAAGGGAACTGGGTGAAAGGCTGCATCATTCCCTTTTCCCAAGAAAGGCGACATCGGAATCACTAAGAACTACACAGGCTTTACTCTTAGTGCCATAGCTGCTAAGGTTTATAATGCCCTGCTTTTCTATCGTATCAAACCTGAAGTCAAGAAAATTGTTTTTAAAAATCAGAATAGATTTCAGAACAATCGATCCACATCACAGATTCTGACTATCTGTCGAATTATTGGAGAAGTACGGGCAAAAAGTCTCAAGATCGCACTATTTTTCACCATTTGTCCAAGGCATTTGGTTCCACACGCAGAAAGAAAGATGGAGCAAAAAATGCTTTGCATATGAACTCCCAAAATAAACTTTTACCGTTATAATGATGTTTTACGAAAACACGAAAGCTAAATGGATGATGACAACAATGTCTTCGTCATTGTTACTAGAGTTTTGCAAGGAGATATATTAGCACAATATTTGCCTATAATCTGCCTAGATTACGTACTACAAATGTCAATAGACATGATAAAAGAAAACGATTTAACATTTCAAAAAGATAAGAAGTAGACGATATCCAGGAGAAACCATGACAGACAGAGACTATGCAGATGATCTAGCGCTTTACAAAAGCCCTAGCTGTGGCTGTGTTAGTACTACTCAATGGATACACCACCTGGATGCTAATGAAACGCATGAAAAAAAAGTAAGATGAGGACGACTAAAAAATCCTACGTACTGTTTTAACCAATCCAGGGGGAAAATAGCAGCTGTACAGCTACTTACCTCCCATCACACAAACCATCCAATTAAGAGGAATAAGAAATACTAGGCACTGCAAAAGAAGCAAGGACGAATCCATAAATGGCGTTTTTATGGACTCCTACGCATAGACACACCAGTGTTGGCCAACCAGTACTTAAATTAGTTCTGGTGCGGCTAGTGGATGCAGTCTAAAAGGCAAACCAGGAGCAATAGATGATAGGGACGGATGGTGAAAGGGAGAGTAAGAGAACACTGTGTTGTCAGAATGACTTGATGGTGATGATGATGATGATGTCTTATAATTGGTGAGTCATTCAGGTTTCTTGGAACCAGGATTTCCAATTAATTTAAAATCAAAATACAACGTCATTGACGAGATAACTTTGTTTTGTTAATATATGTGTGCATTTTTATAACTTTGACATATTTAAATGAAATCAAAGTCACTTTTATGACTGTACTTCTCTTTTATGACTGTACTTCTCTTTTATGGCAGTGTCACGGTTTTGTTTGGCTGTGTGTAATTATTATTCAACCAAAGGACAAAATGTGTTGAAATGAAAAACCGAACTACATCAATTGATTTGAAAGATTATAACAAGTATTTATTTATTAAAAAAACTACAACGAAATCGTAATGCAAGAGAAACATGCAAAAGATTTGTTTCTGCAAAAAAGTGTTCAAACGAAAAGTTCTGTTCATACGAAAGAGTTTGTTTTGGAACCTTTGACGAAAATAAGTGTGGCATATACAAAAGGGATTATCCTGTATTCAGTACATTTTAGGCGAAGTTGCATTCAGTGATCCGCAAGGATAGTAGTAATTCTAAGCAACAGAGACTAGCAGCGAAAGTAGTATTAATTGTGGTAAGAATTACTTCAATGTATGTAAAAATACGTATGTGGGTGTTTTCGCTGATAGTTGTATGTTAGTAACTGGAGGATATTTAGTTTATTTCAATAGTTCAAAGTAACTGACTTGGTACTAAGTTGTTTCGAGTTGAAATTTAATTCTCAATCATTGTTTTTGAGTTCAGCATGTTGAGTGTCAAAGGTTCCTGTGGAAATGGTGGCTGAACTGCCAGACAAACATATTTTCGCGTATTTATAAAATTTTTGAATTGAAAAGTAGATCATCTTGGGTTTTTGTATTTTAGGCGAGAATCAGGGTATATATCCACAAGTGTTTAGGGGCCAATCGAAAGTTTGTAATAAAATTCTGCCTTTTTGGATCCTAAATTTGCACAAAATTTAAAAGCTTTTTGCTTCTGGTTGAGACAAAAAGTTATTGTACAAGAGTATTTCTGTGGGTTTTAATAAGGGTTTTGAAGGTCAGGGGCTAAGGGCAAGGCTGTGTTGCCGTAAGATATCTGACTCCATATTTTGGTTATATTATTTTACCCTACGTTGACTGGCCGGCGCAATGCCTTGTCCAAAGAAAGTCCAAAAGAAATATACAAAAAGAAAAGATAGAAACAGATAAGAGACGAAAACATTTCTTCCATACTTTCCTTTATTTACTTGGTGAATGGACTTACCAACGCTACGTCCCAAGACGTAGCGTGGTGCCCAAAACACCAGACAGCAAAATGATGTTGTTGGTTCGACGGACACTCCCTGACAAGACTCGGTTCACAGAAAACCTGAGTATTTATCTCTCTCCACCGGCTCCAAATTTGCCACTCCAAAATCCTTCTAATTTTGGCGCGACCGCTTCCTATTGGCTACTTTACTTTTTATTATTTTTCTTTTTTTCTGATTTTTAACCGGATGGATGCGTGGAGCCTTATGCGTGGCGACGCGTTTATATATTTTGTATGTGGCAGCCGACGAGTCAACATCCGGTTGGGAGTTTTATTGTTAATTCCTAAATCCCCACACTTCTCTTTTACGACAGCACTTTTCTTTTTTGACGGTTCTTCTCTTTTGCGACACAACTTCTCTTTTTTGACGGTTCTTCTCTTTTGCGGCAGCACTTCTCTTTTTTGACGGTTCTTCTCTTTTGCGACAGCACTTCTCTTTTTTGACGGTTCTTCTCTTTTACGACACAACTTCTCTTTTTTGACGGTTCTTCTCTTTTGCGACAGCACTTCTCTTTTTTGACGGTTCTTCTCTTTTACGACACAACTTCTCTTTTTTGACGGTTCTTCTCTTTTGCGACACAACTTCTCTTTTTTGACGGTTCTTCTCTTTTGCGACAGCACTTCTCTTTTTTGACGGTTCTACTCTTTTGCGACACAACTTTTCTTTTTTGACGGTTCTTCTCTTTTGCGACAGCACTTCTCTTTTTTGACGGTTCTACTCTTTTGCGACACAACTTTTCTTTTTTGACGGTTCTTCTCTTTTACGATAGCACTTCTCTTTTTTGACGGTTCTTCTCTTTTCCGACACAACTTTTCTTTTTTGACGGTTCTTCTCTTTTACGACAGCACTTCTCTTTTTTGACGGTTCTTCTCTTTATGACAGCACTTCTCTTTTTTGACGGTTCTTCTCTTTTACGATACAACTTCTCTTTTTTGACGGTTCTTCTCTTTTGCGACAGCACTTCTCTTTTTTGACGGTTTTTCTCTTTTGCGACACAACTTTTCTTTTTGTGACTATGGGGTCGGCAAAAAGGGACTGGATGAGAAAGAGAGAGAAAGAAAGAAAGAAAGAAAGAAAGAAAGAAAGAAATGTTGACAGGTTGTCATCGTTATTCTCTGTCCTTAATGACATTACAGTAATCATTCCTTTTTGACTCAATTTCAGCTTTTTTTTTAATTGTTAACAGTCAACTCGACTCCGTTTTATAGCAAAAAAAAAAAAAACACTGATAAATTGTAATTGGCTCTAACAGATTTAGTTGCCATATAACCTATTCTCGACTGCGTCCACTAATATCATTAGCAGTCATAGAAATAACTAAAAATCGACTCCGAGCAATTCACTTTTCGCGCGTAAGACGCCAGATTAAAAAAAAAATTTGACCGACTCGGTAATTTGTTTATTTAATTATGAATTTTAAACAGGTTTTTGTGATTTATTGATTTAGAATGGTAGGTTTCCCTATTCATTTCATTATTGTTCTTGTTTGTTTAGTCTATACAAACTCTTGCCTATTGCAATATTTTCTGTTGATAATTAAGACGTATTGATTATTTGTATAACATAGCAAAAATAGTCCCAATCGATTTATTTTTGTTGAAATCAAACCAAAATTCAGTATCGAGTTTAATCGCTTTAATCTTAATTCCTGGAATTCACCGTATCACTAAGGCTCTGCCATTTTTAGCCAGTTTTTATAAAGTTCCGCCCTTCTCAGCCATATTTTACCTTTCCAAATTGTTGGCTTTATCCCTAAAAAGGTTTTTAATTTGGCGAAGATTATTTGAGTTCTTATTCTTCAAAGTTGTTTTCATACAAATAAAAATGTAAAGTAATTCCAAAATTTAACGCAATGATTTGCAATTTGACGTTTGATATTCAAAGAGAACTGACGTCATTTTCAAAGCCCCGCGAGACGATTTTTTTAACAGATAGAATAGAAAAGTGACGATTTATTTATTTTATTGATATCTGATGAACACAAAATCAGGGTTTAGTTTAGCATCTTACGGACAATGTAAACTGAACCCTGACTTTAGAGTCTTTTTACTTCCTTTGACTTTAAGACATTTTTTCCATACAGAGCCAATAAAACTACATTGAAAAGAAGGTTTTCATACAAAAATAAATACTTTTGTTGACCAATAAACACAGACTCTGGGATATTTTTTTATCAAATAAGCAATGTTGTCTATCCAGAGATTCTTTAAAAATGAAAATATTCGTGATAATAAAATTTGAAAATGAGATACATGTTAGACATAAATAAAAGATTTTAACTCAAAGTGTTTTAAGAATACCAATGAACATCTTAGAATCCCTACGTAATACGGGTGAGTCTGCTAGTTGCTAACAATTCAACACAAATAAATAAATAAGAAAAAAAGTGGGTAAAATTCTTATGTAGGTAGATAGTTTTTTTTAAATCTTTAATAAGATTTATTTCATACAATATTTGTTTCTACAATGATGAACTGATCGATGTCTTATTTAGGATTTGTGATTTAAATGACACATTATCCGGTTAGATTACTTACATTAATTAGATTATATAGATTAAATCAAATTTTATTAGATTAAAAAGTTTTTAATTATATTCTCACTTAAATTAAACAGAATTTCAGTATCACTCTAAATCAATCACGAACGATTTAGCAAGAAAAAAAGTTAAAATTAAATTGTTTATATCCCCACTTACAATTTTTGATAAAAATTTAATTTTCTCCTTAATTCATATTAAGATATTATTTTCTAGTGAAACATTATACAATGAAATCGGATATTATACAATGAAATCGGATATTATACAATGAAATCGGATATTTTACAATGAAATCGGATATTATACAATGAAATCGGATATTATACAATGAAATCGGATATTATACAATGAAATCGGATATTATACAATGAAATCGGATATTATACAATGAAATCGGATATTTTACTGGACAATAAGAATTATAAAAAAAATTTTTTAAATAAAATAAAATAAACAGTTGACATAAAAAGTCTATTATGATAATTGATGTACTTTATAAAAGGTTTGGACAATTTATGAGCACTTAACATTTTTTAAAATAATTTTCAGTTCTCTTATAAATTTTAAGAAAAATACTATAAACTGATGAATGATGGTGATTCAATTTCTTTGCAGTATCACAAATTGACCGTCCACAATCATTGCAGACCACAATTTGACCTTTTTTTTTTTAACAGATAAAAACTTTATTAAATTAATGAAAAGAAAATTCTAAGAAATTTTTTATTTTTTATTTATTCTGAGAATTTTCTTTTATTAAAAAGAAATGGATTTTCACTACAATTAAGGGAACTTTGACAACAGTTATCGAAGACAATAATTACTTCCTATGTGTATCTAAGCCATTGAAATTTCATTAATATTCGTTGCAATAATAAAAAAAATTGTTCAGTTTTTCAGGAGTTTTTTGTCTAATTCTGTAGGAACCGTTTATTACCAAACCCTACATCACTGAAACTTTGTAACCAAAGATGAAAAATTAGATAGATATATAGATAGATAATGAATTGACTGAGATAGATAGATACGAGGTGCATACGATAAGTTTCCAGACTTTTTTCGTATGGGCATTTAAAATTGTCGTAGACTCTTGAAAATTCAGTATCTTATTGCTCTACATCTTATGAGATGACCGACCAATTTTTATGATTTCAGCTTCAAATGAACAGCTACAGCAGCAATTGGAATACACCCTACTAAAGCCTGATTGTCACTGCTGGTGAATTTCAAAAATGCAATCTGGACGTGAAGACACTTTAGAAGAACGATATGCAATAAAATTCTGTTTTAAACTTGGAAAAAAGCTACAGAAACGTATGGAATACTTCAGACTGCTTTTCGACCATCTTGCATGAATCGAGCTTCAGTTTTTGAGTGGCATAAGAGATTGAAGGAAGCCAGGGAGTCTGTGAGGGATGATGAGAGGTGTCGGAGGAGTAAGGAAGTCAATACACCAGAGTTGATTGGCCAAAAGATTAGGGTTAGGGTTACTATGTTGAGGTTTTAAGGGAGTTCAGGAAGAGATTCCGTCGGAAAAGGCCAGCACCCTTTCCTCGCCCTTCCTATAATCCAGACCTTGCTCCCAGTGACTTTTGGTTATTCCCTAAGCTCAGAGGCTGTCGTTATGAGAGAATTGAGGAGATGAAAGGGGCTGTGACGAAGGTCATTGACACACTCACACAAGAGGACTTCCATGGGGCCTTCCAGAACAACAAGCGCATTGCAGCCGGAGGAGATTACAACAAGTGCATTGCAGCCGGAGGAGATTATTTCGAAGGGGACTAGAGGTTCATGTGTGTACTATTAATAAAAGTGCCCATACAAAAAAAATCTGGAAACTTATCGTATGCACCTCGTAGATAGATAGATAGATAGATAGATAGATATTTTTCTTTTCTTTTTTGTTTGTTTTACGGTATATTAACCTCGCCGGTCATTTAATACCGAATCAGGTTTTTAAAAAAGCGAAAATGGAAAGGTCTGTCATGTTGGAATTTATGAGTAGAGAAACAGTTTGTAGAAAGAGTCTGGTTGAAAGTTGAAAGTTGAAAATTTATTTGTAGGGAATCGTTTTGTATAAAAAAAGCTTGTTTTTTTTTCCTTGCAGAGGAACAGTTTGTGAAAAGAATAAGATTTTGTTGAAATATTTTTTGTAGAGAAGTAGTTTGTTGAAGAAATTTGGTCGAGTTGAAAATTCCTTTAGATTTTTCTGTATAAATTCGCCGCTTTTAGGAATGACATTATTCATTTCAGATTTTTTGGAACAGCTTCTTCATGTCGTTTGCACTCTAAAAATTTTTTTTTATATTGGCAGGGCGGTACATTCAATGAGAATGAATTTCACAGTATATTCAGTTTGGCATGAATGACATGTCGGTTGCTGCTTTCCTTCAAGTAAGAATGTGTTGTCCTTGTATGACCTATACAAAGTCTGGACAAAATAACTTTCTCTTTTTTTTTTTTTTTTCTGTAGCCTTGTTTCCATTCCCCAAATGTGGATTTAATTACTAGTAATTTAATATGCTAATTGTTGTTCCAGCGTTGTTGTCTTTGTTGTAGTATGTATTTATTTATCTTCATTTTAAAGTCTGTATATGGTATTTTAAACTTTTTTCAGGGGTTTTGTTTAGAGTAGACCTGGACGCTTTATCAGCTTAAACGTTTCCGCTGATTCCAGTAAGACTTGGAACCCTACATATCTGCACATTGTTATGAATTTGGACCCTGGGTATGGTCAAATTCATATTTTACTCATAAATACAGAGTCTCTCTCTCTCTCTCTCTCTCTCTCTCTCTCTCTCTCTCTCTCTCTCTCCTTTTTTTCTCTCGCAAACCAGCGGAAGTAGACGAGAAATCTGAAGAGATGAATTCGGGTCACGGTTGCTTGCTGACCGATTGACGGTCAAGTTTCCCTAATATGGGTGTATGAACTGGCAAGTAACACCTTGCAACAAGCAACCGATTTGAAGGCTGGATGCCGATTGGTCAATAGGCCCACGTGATACGAAGCAGCGGGAAGGTCAAATCAGAGGAAAAATCAGACAAGTCGGTTGGCCGAGAGACCCTGTAACAGACAGACGTGTCTGTGGTGCAAAGAATAATCTGTCTTTCTGAGGCCAGCTCATATGAGAAGATTAAAATGCCGTCAGAAAAAGATAAGAAACGTGCGACTATTTTGTTTGTCGTTTGACAACGAGAAAAATCAATGAACAAAAGACGATTCGAAGAAGATTTACCCAGAAAGAAAGAAAGAGAAATGACTTGCTTTGTCCCCGGCATAAGACGATGAATTATGAAGATGAAAAATGACCAGTTGAGCATTCTGGAGAAAGGAGGAAATAAAAACTCATGGTTGGTCAAACGCAACACCAGAAAAAAAAGAGAAGAGAGAGAGAGAGAGAGAGACACACACACACACACGCACACACACACACACACACACACACATATATATATATATATATATATATATATATATAAAGGAGAAAGAAAAGTAAAATAAGCTTTCATTTTAATGTTTTATATTTTTGCTTACCCCGTTCACAAAACACTTCAAAAGAATTTTTTTTGCATACATCATCACAAGAAAAATTCTAGGTGAATTGTCCCCAAGTTGTTAAAATATATACATTTTTTATTTTTGTCGCGAGGACAATCTTACTTTGCATACTTGCCTTTTTTTGGGTTGGGTGATAATAAAATAATTTGTATTCTAATTTGAGCATTTCGTATTGTCTTCATTTTCGGCTGGTTCAAAAATCCCTGTGTCATAGTTTTCCCAGCTCACTTGTGGTTGGACGACATCCCAAAATAAAATATTGTCCGACCAGTAATACACTTGGCGTTGTCCGGGCGATAGGCGTAGCTAAAAGGGTTGCGACCAAAAGCTTGTCACCCTCGCCAACAGTAAACCAGTCGAAGTTTCGTGACAACACCATTTGATAAATTTTCTAATTTGCATAGAATTTTTTATGATTAATGGATTATCAAATTTCCTGTTTTTTAATGACTCCAAAAATGATAGCGAATCAGAAAAGATGATGAATTTGATAATCCTTGATTCTGAGATGAGGTTAAGTGTCATGTTGATTGCGCAAGCTTCTGCATTTAATATAGAGGTATCATTTGGAAGATGGTTTTTTTTTTTACATATTTTCCCTTTATGTATTCTGGTACATCCTGTTAATTTTCTCCAGTTTAGATTCATCTGTGAAGTGTTTAGGATATCTCTTCTTAACTTTTTCTAATTCTTCTTGGAAAATTTGTGGGTGAGTTTTATTTTTGTGGAATTTACAGTGTTAGATTTATGTTTGGGGTCCTTATGGTCAATGATGGAATATCTGGTATGATTGTCTAATGGATTTCTGTCAAATTCATGTCTACTTCTCCACATCCAATGATAGTTTGCATCCGGAGGTCAAAGGGTTTTATGGCTTTTTCGTTCTTTTGGGATTGTCACATTTGTATTTTGGATAAAAAGTATTATTGCGTACAGGATTTACTGGGCATGACTTTAATTTGATGTAGGACTGGAGGGCCAGTTTGTGGATTCAAATATTTACAGGTGCTTCATTAGCCTCACCATATGGGCTCTCGGCTGAAGATGTTCTAAAGGATCCAAGTATTAACCTTAAGCCTCATTGGTAGATCAGGTCAAGTGTTTTTATGAAGCTCTTTCTTGCTGATTGGTATATAAAAGATAGATAATGAATAGACTGAAATTGATAGATTGATAGATAGGGTATACATATTTTTACACTCCTATTCATTCATATTTTTGCATTCTTGCATTTGACTTTAAAACTTCGTATTTACTCGTGTATAGGTCGTCTATATACAAGTATACATGGTACTATTTTTTAAGCTCAATACAAAGAGTCAATAACCTGAAACTACAAGCTGTAAATCTTTAAACAGGGATAAAAGTTCAGATACATCGATTAGGTTGGATTATCACGCGTCGTGCAATAATAAAACAAATGCGGATTATCTCGTTTACAAAAAAAACATTCTCTACCCCGGGTGGATTAAATTGATGAATTGCAAAATGAACCCATGTGTGAATAACACAGGACAACAAACATTTTGTTTCTGGGATAAAGCATCTTATTTTAGACTAAATCGAGGCTGCTGATTCCGAACACGTGATCAAATTTGAACCGATACGTCATAGTTTCAAACAATAGACTCTAGTAGAGCTACAAAATGTCTCCCTTTCATCCATTTAAACTCAGCTTCTTAAAGCAATTTCTAAAGGCAATGGTACAAAATGGTTGCATACTTCATTACCGAAAAGTAGAGATTTTGTTAGGCTTTTTTTTAATTACAAAGTCAGTTTAACAATTATGGCCTCGAAATATGTACGATACAAAAATCTGTCTTCACAGTAACAGATACTTCGATAAACAAAATTTTAAACTTCATACTTAGTTGGAATATATAAATATATCTGTGTGTGTGTGTGTGTGTGTGTGTGTGTGTGTGTGTGTGTGTGTGAAGGGGAGCAAGCCTTTGACACAGTTTAGGATTTATCCACCTTGCTTCACATCCACTATGCTACATCCTCTGGTTTTCAGTGTTATACGCTTGTGAGGCTCGTCTAATACTCTTCTCCCTCAGAATCTGTTATTCAGTGACTTCCCCGTCTGACCAGAGTTTAATTGTTACGGAATTATACATCTCCAGTGTTATACTTCTAGAGTTTGTTTGTTTTTTTTTTTACATTAAAAGGATTCCATCACACGCAGACACCAATTTGAGATTCTCAACACATCTTTTTTAATCTAAAGTGAAGAACAGGAAATGGAATTTTTTGAGGAGTGGGGAAAAACCATGAAAATCAGAATTTTAGTTTTACCCAGCAACTCTGGACCAAATTTCCAGTCTTTAAACGGATTTCGTAGCCCAAATTGAAATTGGTGAGACTCAGTACTTTCTCTTTTAAACTTGTTGTAATTTATTATTTGTTTAACAATCTCTTTTAATTTTATTCTGGCTTTGTGGACTGATTTTAATTAAGCTTCTATTTAGTTTTCTATTTAGTATACTTTATCTTTTTTTTTTTTTTTTTTTTTTTTTTTTGTACGGAGGGATTTTTTTTTATTTCTGTCAATAAACTGAAGACACCTACTGGACATACCACAAACTTCAACTTCATAAACTTACTGAAAATTGATGCTTAATATATTTTAATACTTTGTGTGAGAAACGGGTCTATTTCTACTAGTTTCAGGAAAATTTTTCACCAATAGTCGTTAAACCCAAAAATAAAGTGTGAGTTGAAAGTTATCTTCGTCTCTTTCCTTCCTTCCTTCCTTCCTTACTTACTTAGTTGTCTTTCAGCCTTCCATAAACAAAAGAAGCCAGAAAATTAAAGGGGTAAGAAGAACAAAAGGAATCAGACAAATAAACCCAAAACCAACGACCGTAGACTAAGAACGACGTCGACGACAACCTACGAAACGAAATAATAGCCAACAAACCTTCACATAACTCCATATATATATATGTGTGTGTGTGTGTGTGATATACTACATATAACATTTAATAATATATATGCAAAATACAATATATATGCAAAATATAATATATATATATATATATATAAATATATATATATATGTATATATAGTAAAATATCTATATAATCTCTATAATATAAAGTATAGTTGTAAGTAAAGTTGGCGACCGTAGTCGAGGGCGGCCAGAAGGCTCCCTTTTCAATTGCTACAACACTGAGGAGTAGGGGAGGGCGCTACTCCTTTGCTCCACTTTACCCTTGATACGTACCTTATATTGCTTAGTGTTAAACAAGGAGGTATCAAGTACCATTTTTAAAGTCTTTGGTATGACGCCACATGGGATTGAATCCAGGTCTCCCGGACCATTAGCGAACACTCTATCCTCAATCTAAAATATTATATATATATATATATACAATACAAAAATGATATATAATTCATATGATAATAGAAAAAATATTTCTATAATATAGAATATTTATAATATATATTATAGTTATGATACGAATAATATATGCATTATATAAATACAATACCTATAATATATATGTATAATATGTATCATATATATATATATATATATGATCAAATTTTATATATATAATATATATAATACATATACATCATATGTATAACATAATTTATATGATTATATATAAGTAAATAAAGTTGTCGAGAGCCACCAGAAGGCTCCCTTTTCTATAGTTACTACACCGAGATGTAGGGGTAGGCACCACTCCTTTCTCTGGAGTGCTCCACTTTACCCTTGATATGTACCTTATATTGCTGAGTGTTAAACAAGGAGACATCATGTGCCCTTTTTTGAGTGTTTGGTATGACTCGACCTGGGATTGAACCCAGGTCTCCCAGACCATTGGCGAACACTCTAACCACTGGTCCAATGAGCCGATACATTGAATATATATGTATGATATATATATATATATATTAGATATATAATATGTATATGGTATATATGTAATATATTTATTATGTACAATATATATATATATATATATATATATATATATTGTGACGGCCCATCAGCCACGGTAGGGTTAAAATGTAGGAAACCAAGGACTACTATAAGGACCGGAAGTAGGGCAGGCGATTGGCAGGTTTTCGAGCCCTAGCAACAGTGAAGGACCAACCGAGAAGGGGCAAAGGTCTTGACCCAGATAGGGAAAAGACATACCATTGGTCGAGGCAGGGAGGACGTTTTACCGCCAAAAAGAACAAAAGCCAAAAAGTCAGTTCCGAGCTTCGCCAAGGAAGAGAAAGGTCGCCTTTTCACGTGGTCCGGTGAAAGGTGAAATTCTAGTAACAGAATGGCCTAATAGAAGCCGTCAACTCCGTTGGGCAAGAAACTGAGGTGCAACGTAAAAGAAAAAAAATGGTGCCTTGCGACTCGTTAATAAGAAATTAACGAAGATAAGAAAAAATAACAAAAGAGAGGAAAGGAAAAAGGTTAGTCAAAAACTTTATTACAAACGATATACGTAACCTAAATAAAGGTCCGTATCAAGAATATCCAAAGAAACATTTTTGAAGTTGTTCATGAGCAGCCAGTTTTGGCGGAAAACATATTTGTTTAAATTTGTATATCCACTTTAAAGACGAAGAGGAGAGACTTTTGTTCTTCGCTAAAAGAAGGGAAAGAAAGAAAAAAAATAAGTAAACAAATATGGGAAAGAACGAGTAGGTTCCCTCCCTTTAATTGTAAAGGGGACAAGAAGATACGGGTGTAATTTTAAGACAAGTTGAAAAAAGAAAACAGAAAGAAAAAAAAAAAGGAGAACTTTGTATTATTGGAAGGACATAGTCAAACACTATTGGAAGCGACTTGTCCTCCACATTTCTGTATTTTTTTTTTTTTTTTGTATTTGTTTTGCTTTTTGTTTTTCTGTTGTTATAATTGTGCTTTCTTTAAAATAAAATATGTAAGAAAGATACATATATAAAGAAAAGAAAAAAAAAACAACCACGCGTCATATTGTTTGTCCGGTTCGGAACTCTTCCCGTGTTCATTTATATCACGTCGCCCTCTCGACCCTTGACACATCCTCATTCGTCCGTATCTCGAAAAATTAAACCTATACGCAAGCTTTATATTTAACTAGTTATATGGGCTTTCAAAGCTATCAATAAAATATAACTAGTTACGGAGAATATTTAGAGCTTGGGTGGTACGGATGCTGTCGACAGAGATTCTCCCCGTCTTTCCAGGATAATGTAACCTCGGAGCAAAGATACAGTAACCGTCACAATATATATATATATTATATGTATAATACATACAATATATATAGGTAGAATAATATATAATATAATATATATTGTCACATGAATGTGTAAGAAGAATAGAAAGTACAAATAAAGTTCATACTCGAATTTAAGAAAAAGGAAAAGAAAACAAATGACGAGGTCAGATTGTCTGGATTTTGAAAAGCCGAAAAATTCAAATTCGAACACATGTAGAAAAATCAGGCGATGCATGTTATCTAGGACGTCAGGAAATGTATCTGCCCATCCACACCTTTTTTGGGATTCAATCTTGAATATGGTCGCATACACAAATAGGGAAAAGAAGTAATCACCGATTGAACGACACATAGCACGTGACAATGAGGAAAGTTAAAAGTTAGACAACTGCCAGACATCGAGCGAGGTGGATGCTCTCAAGTCTTGAGGATGACTAAATTTCAGCTATTTTGAAAATGCTTATAAATCCTAGTGATGATGACTAGCAGGAGCTATCGGCGTTTCATCTATTACAGAGATAATAGATGAAGACAAGAAGCGGGAGATCAAGAAACCTACATTTCAATATTTTTTAGAAGAGGATGAATTAATGAAACTCATAATCTAAAGTTTCAATTCCGATTATCAAGAAAATGGCGAAAAGAGAAAGGGAAGAGAAAGAAAATGGCGAAAAGAGAAAGGGAAGAGAAAGAAAATGGCGAAAAGAGAAAGGGAAGAGAAGACGGAAATAAATAAATAAATAAATAAATAAATAAATAAAGGAACAACTCCAACAGCGAAGGGAAAGACAAAATTCTTTCGAGGACTGAGAGAAAAAATAAAAGATGTAAAAAGTAAAATGATTCCTACAAACATGCACTTTCATAAGGAACTGAAGCTGAACATTCTTTATGCGTACATCATGACATTAACAAAATGTTACATATCATTCATGATATTGTCCCTTTCACCTTCTAATATATTGTTTGGAATTTAAAATTTTTATAAACGAAACTTGCTAGGATTCTGCAGCCTAGTGCTAAAATTTGTAGTCCAGTTTCCATACCTCAGCAGAAGTATCTCATCTATTTAAAGTAATGCTCGCATAAGTCTAGCAAAGGGGTGGGCTGCTATCGAAACATTATCGATTACATGGGAATCTGATCTCTCCAATGAAATAAAACTGGATTTCTCTCCAGTGGTGGCTATATCGTCGCTACTGTATGGATATACCAAATAAACAATCAAAACGCATTGAGAAAAAACTAGATAGAAACAAAATACGAATACTTAGTGCTGTTTTGAAAAAATCAGCAGTAGCTTACCTCTGGTCATAAATACCATCCAAGACGAACAAGACAAGTGGGCTACTGCTTGATAAGCAGCGACGAACTCATCGGGGATGTTCTTTAATGTGTAGGGGGTGACTGTAATTTTGGTAGATATGTTTGGTCCCCAAAAATTTAAGTTGTAGTTTGGTATATGTTTAATGGTATGTTATGTTTGGAAAAGGGCAAAATAAGTACATGGAGACAAATGTAGTAAATGAAGTTATGATATGAAAGATGTGTAAACGATATGAAACGGCGCAGACAAAAGGAACATTCAAAACAAGGCGACATAAACAAAACAAATTTATATCTTAAAAATACATACAATGAAACATTTAAAACATTAATATGGTTCTATTATTGTTCGTAAAATAGTCCTCTGTGCACGCGCGCGTGCGTGTGTGTGTGTGACTAACACAACTAAACCAACAGAAAGGGTTAAATAATAAATGTCTTATTCATGTTGACTACGTATTTCTAAATGTTCGTTTCTTCTTGTGGTTCGACGCCATTTCTGTTTTCGAGACTGGAAAAAGTCTCACAGACAAGGTATACTGAGGAAAGGAATGTTTGCATGGCCTATACATTTTGTGGCGTTTGACGGCTGTTGGTGAATATGAGAGAGTGATAGTATTCTCTCTGGAAGTCACACTGGAGACAGTGTGTTAGCCCTGCAAGTGAAAATGTGAAAAAGAGGGAGAATGTTTAAAGACGACGTATTTATAGAAAATACGTGTCTTGGAATCGGCTCCAAAAAAAAGCGGGACGAAATTCAAATGAGGAAGTAGTTTTAAGTACTGATCACGTGGTTCTCCTGGCCAATGGGTTCCCGTGACTGATTATTTACGTGTGTCCGCCATCTTTGTTGTGGGAACAAGTGGCATACCGCCCAATTTAAATTATAGGAGTTTAAGTCCTATAAATGGACTTCTACACATGCACACGACGTTGTTGGCCAACAAACAAAAACTCACATCAACTCTGAAGAAACACTAAATGTTGTTTAGAGGACCAGCCGAGAGCAATTGTTGATAGGGACGAATCGAAAGAGAGAGTAAGTGAAAACAATGCAATCAGCGTGGATTGAAAAAGAGCAGGGTAATATATATACATATATATAGTTGTAATGGACAAAATAGATAAGAATATAGATACATATATATGTAATTTATATTCAATTTTATTATATATGTGTATGATAAGTATAATATGCATATAATGTGAATTATATATATATATATATATATATATATATATATATATATATATATATATATATATATATATATATTGTAAATAATATTTATATAATATAGAATATATATATGTGTGTGTGTGTGTGTGACATATATATAGATTATATATATATATATATATATATATATATAAACGTGTAATATATATTATACAATATATATATATATGTGTGAGTGTGTGTGTGTGTAACATATATATAGATTATATATATATATATATAAACGTGTAATATATATATTATACAATATATATATATATGTGTGTGTGTGTGTGTGTGTATGACATATATATAGGTTATATATATATAAACGTGTAATATATATTATACAAAGTATATATATGTGTTTGTGTGTGTGTGACATATATATAGATTATATATATATATATATATAAACGTGTAATATATATTATACAATATATATATATATGTGTGTGTGTGTGTGTGACATATATATAGATTATATATATATATATATAAACGTGTAATATATATTATACAAAATATATATATATATATAATATGACAATCCGTCGAATCATTGAAGGAGTTCGTGCAAAAAATCTCGAGGCAACACTCTTGTTCGTAGATTTATCCAAGGCATCTATTTTCATACACAGAGGGAAGATGGAGCAAACATTTCTAACGTATGGTCTCCCCAAAGAAACTGTCACAGCCATAATGCTCTATAAAAACACGGAAGTGAAAGTTCGATCACCAGTTGGAGACACAGGCTTTGACATTGTTGCCGGTGTTCTGCAAGGAGATACGTTGCCCCCCCCCATATCTGTTCATAATCTACAGAGATTACGTACTTCGAACATCAATAGATTTAACGAAAGAAAATAACTTTACACAAAAAAAAAACGCTACGAGCAGACGATACACCACAGAAACTATTACGGACGTAGACTATGCAGACTACGCAGATGATATAGTGCGTCTTCCAAATACACCAACCCAAGCCGAATCCCTGATACATAGTCTGGAGCAGGCAGCAGATGGCATTGGTCTCTATGTGAATGGAGACGAAACGGAGTACTTGTCTTTTAATCACAAAAGAAGACATCTCCACTTTAAATGGTGGTTCTCTGAAATTATTGGACAAGTACACGTACCTCGGAAGTCGCGTCTCACCTACTGAAAATGACATCAATATGTGCATAGCGAAGGCATGGATTGCTATCGATAGGTTATTGATCATATGGAAGTCTGACCTATCTGATAAAATAAAACCCAATTTCTTCCAAGCAGCTGTCGTGTCAATTCTACTATATGGATGCACCACATGGACTCTATTTATAATATGAACAATACACACACACACATATATATATATATATATATATATATATATATATTGTCATCCACAGACAGACTGTTTCGTTCTATCAGAACTCTTCAGTGTGGCTAGACACGCAGGACGCTCGAAGCCGGGATCGAAACCCGTCCAACTTTACGTTATATATATATATATATATATATATATATATATATATATATTGACAATAAACAGGTTTGATTAAATAAAATCGAATCCTTGTTGTTTTGGAGTTTTTTTCTTTTTTCTTTCAATAGTCCTTATATTTTTGTTTTGTTACAATCTTGAAATGTGTTGATAATTTCTCCAAAGGAATTATTTATGTTATACCAAATACTTTCGGTTCTCGTCAGAACCATTATCAAGGTAATTTATATGCTATTTGTAAATTAAAGTTGTTTAGTATTCAAACTAAATTATTATTTCATTTTTGTTTTTATTACTTAAGTGAAGCTTGTTTTTATCACCAAGGTGATGTTAAGCGGTAGTGGCAGTTTATTTTTAAATATTTCTACATATAGACCAGTTTATATGTATAAAAATGGATTGGCATTAAATAACCTACAATGGTTGATATGCCATCAAACCCAACCAAATCAAAATCTACCAACAATATCAACAATTCCCTCCCATCACGAAAAATCTTTCATGAGGACCACTGAGGCCTCACAGTTCAAATCGTTATTTATCCACTTCTTTATGAATATAAATCTGACCGTGTTATTTAGATAAGTGGAGGTCGTTATATACATATATATATATATATATATATATATATATAAATTATTTTATATATATATATATATATATATATGCAAAGTTTATATACATCTATATATTACACATTATACATATTCTTTTAATAATCATAAAAAATATAGATTATATATAATATAAGCAGGAGAGAGTGCTATTCCTTTCCCAGGATTGTTCGACCGTTTAATTGTCAAAAACATTTCTATTTCTAGCAATTCAGTTTATTCAAACAGTTCTAATTCAATCAAATCAGTTTAGTATAAGTATAGATTTTGTTTATACACAGTTAAATGTCAAAGTTGTTCTATATTAAACAACTCAATTTAGCGTAAGTACAGTTTCAATATCAAAAACAGTTCAATTTCAAACAATTCAGTTTAGCATAAGTACGCAATTTTAAATGTAAGTACACAATTTAATTGTCAAAAATATTTCTATTTCAAGCTATTCAGTTTAGTCAAACAGTTGCAATTCAAACTATTTAGTTTAGCATAAGTATGCAGTTTAGTTCTATTTAACCCATAGATAGGATCCTATCAGGTGCTACCACCCCTGGACCTGGAAGCGATAGCAATGAAGGGGTACTCCATATTCCCCAAAGCTCCAGCATTACTGGAACCTCTCCATCAGATTGTTTAGTATCATTTCCAGGGCACGCGTTGGAAGTGAGGTTTTACCTCTCTGCAGAGAAGCAGTCGGGAAATTCTGAAGTTTGTGCCTGACTCTTTTTTCTTCTTCTTAGCCAATTCACTTGTCATCTTCTTATTTGTTTATTGAAGTTGCAAGGGAATAAAATAATCATGAAATAGTACGAAAGATAATTCTCTGTCTTTGTACTTTGGTCTATATTACATGTATGAGGTATATGAAAGGTTTTTTTTTGGTTGTGGCGAATTGTTGGGAGATTCTGAAGTTTGTGTCTGACTTTTTTCTTCTTCTTAGCCAATTCACTTGTCATCTTCACATTTGTTTGTTGAAGCTGCAAGGGAATTAATGAACGGAAGGAAAAAGACAAGAATACTTTTTGACTTGGATTTTATTTTGGGGATTTACGACCATTCTGTGGTGGATGTTATCCAGAACCAGTTGAACTAGTCGGGGTTGTCAGTCAAGGCGTTTGAAGAAATATCACGGAATAATTCTTGGCAAATTGAAGGTTTGGGGGTCCATCGTGAGTCTCCGTGTTCAGTGGGTACGTTTAGCAGACACAACACTCTGCTATGTTCGGGACTCGACAGGGACATGCGTTCCCTACTAGCAGCAGAGTGAAAAAGGTACATCCGTTCAGTCGAGGTGTCTCGAGGTAACTGAGAAAGAGTTTCTCTTTGCCGGCAGGAAGACCTTCTTTTTAGGCATACGCCGATTTCGTTTCCTGACAGCGGCCTCCTGGGAAACTGTAACTTCTTTACGTTTATCTTATTTTCTTTATGTTATTGTCTTTTTTCTTTTAATCTCTACATTTCTCTTTTGATGGAGTATCTTCCGATTACAGAATCCACTCAGCAATCAGTCTGGTTGGTTCGAGCTGTAGAGTATACCGACTGCATCTCTGCCGAGGAGTAAGACCTCACCCTCAACGAGTGTTCTTTATATGACACTAAACAATCTGATGGTGAGGCTTCAGTACTGCTGAAGCTTTGGAGAATGTGGAGTATCCCTTCATTGCCATTGCTCCCAGGCCCATTCTGGCCCAGATAGGTAGCACCTGATAGGGTCCTATCTATGGGTCAAATAGAACTGTTTGACATTTAAACTGTGTGCAAATAAATGACTTATGTAAAATTGAATTTTTAGAAATAGAACTGTTTGATCATTTAACTGTGTATAAACAAATGACTGATGTTTAATTGAATTGTTAGTTACTTGGAACCGTTTAACTGTCTGAAAACGAATATCTAATGCTGAATCGAATAATTAGTGTTGAATAGCAAATGCAAACAAATGATTAATATTGAATAGAATTATAAGTGTTGGATAGAAATACTTGAAACCATTTGATTGTGTGGAAACAATAGCAGTGCTGGAGTGCAAACAAATTAGGTCTAAGTCATTTAAAAATGAAATTACCTTCAAACTATTCACTAACAAATCATACATGTATATCCATTCAAACTAATGAGTGATGTCAAATTGTTACTATGACATAGCAATACTTGAAACAATTTGTGTGCCAACAAATGATTTATAATAAATAGAAAGATTCGTGTTTGGTTGAAATACTTGTAACTATTCAACTGTGTACAAACGAATAAGCTCAGGCTAGTTTAAAAATGTATCAACAAAATGAGTTTACAAATCATATATATTTGATATATATATTTAAAAACAGGATTTGGCATTACGTAACCGACCATGGTGGATATGCGATAAAACCTAACCCAACCAAACCTCTCAGCAATGATACGCCTGAGTCTACGTAGAAATAAGAAACACACCGATAAAACTTTACAATATGACTCGTATTCACTTGCCAATAGTTAAATAAGCAATCAACATACGGTAAACGTATGTAACAAGTTTGATTCTCTTACGGCGACCTCTCAAAGTCATACTCCGAATGACGAATATGAAAACTTTCTTACCGCCCTTAAAAAAGCAGCTGCCAGGTGCATACCAACCAAACCAAATACCAAATTTAAAGTTCCTTGGGAGTCAATAGTATTCATGGGAAAACGAGATTAAATGAAAGAAAGCATCTTTTCTTAATTAAAGAAACCCAACAAATATCATTGCCCAGAAACTTTAGAATGTCCAGAGTGACCTACCTAAAATATAATTTTAAAAAAGGACAATATTCAAAGCCAAATTAATAAAATCTGAAATTTGGTTGAAGACAGATAATCATGATAGTCTGTCAATAAAGTTAGCAGAAGGAAAAGCATCTCGAGAGTAAAACTAAAAACTGCCAGCCAAGAAGAAAGACTCCAGAAATGGAAAGAACTAGGACAATTTACAAAAGAAGAAACTGAAAAATTAAAAACAGAAAAGCTGCAGATCTCGACGAAATTACTCCTGGTGTATGGAAGACAAGAAAATTTGACGATATATTTCTTCGATTATGCAACCCTGTGTATAAAGAAAACACAATAGAGAACTGGATGAAAGGCTGCATCATTCCCTTTTCCCAAGAAAGGCGACATCGGAATCACTAAGAACTACACAGGCTTTACTCTTAGTGCCATAGCTGCTAAGGTTTATAATGCCCTGCTTTTCTATCGTATCAAACCTGAAGTCAAGAAAATTGTTTTTAAAAATCAGAATAGATTTCAGAACAATCGATCCACATCACAGATTCTGACTATCCGTCGAATTATTGGAGAAGTACGTGCAAAAAGTCTCAAGATCGTAGTATTTTTCACCATTTGTCCAAGGCATTTGGTTCCACACACAGAATTTTAAAAAATTCATGAAAATGCTTCAAACCAAAGGGTATGTTTTAAGATATTATTTTAAATGTAAACCAAAAAAGAAATTGTCTACGAAAAATGTTAAAGGTAATTAAAATCTGAATCAAAATTTTTATATTTTCTCAAAAAGTTTTCAGAAAAAACAAGAATGTTTCAAACCACTTATAAATTTTACGTTACATTTTTGAAGATGTAAAAAAAAAATTCCTAAAATAAAAAATAATGTAATACGTGAATTTTTGGATTTTTTTATCGTTAAATTTTTTGATGATAAATGAAATTTTGAATAAAACCTTTTTCTGCTTTTTTCAGAATTGTAAACTAAAAAGTTGGTCTGTATCCAAGCACAAAAAAAAATAAAAATTTATTTGGAGACAAAAATGTTATGTAAATGTTTTAAGCCTTTTATCAGAACAGGGTTTCATATTTTTATTCATTATTTTGAATGTAAACTAAAAACAGAACAAAAAAAAAAAGAAAAAGAAAAGAAAAGAAAAAAATTTCATTTGCATTCACAGGCGAAATCTTTCGACTACAAATAAGGACATATTTTTAAGTCTTCACTTACTCTTTCTTCCTCCTTTCTATCTCACAGACTGATGTTTATAAAATTCTTTTTATTGCTCGTATATACATGTGTTTGCATATATATATATATATATATATATATATATACACACAAATATATACTTTGAGCGTCCTGACACAAATAATACAAGCGCTGAAAACCTATGAAAACCTAACACTACCTGTTTGATCGTCGGATCATGAGCGACTAAACCGGTAACAACATTGAGTTTCACTGGTGAGGAAAGTATCTTGACACCTTGCAAGTTGAAAAGCAATACCTGTTAAAGGAGGGAAACTCTTTGCTCAACACCCATCTAGCGCGCGCACACACACACACACACACACACATTATACATGTATAATCTGCTAAAATGGAAGTATATCCGACGTTACGTAAATGTACAAATAT
Organism: Sepioteuthis lessoniana; assembly: GCA_963585895.1. Lineage (NCBI taxonomy): Eukaryota > Metazoa > Mollusca > Cephalopoda > Myopsida > Loliginidae > Sepioteuthis > Sepioteuthis lessoniana. Next base: position 74,882,744 of record OY757936.1, on the reverse strand, counting down.
GAAAAAATTTCAAGATATTCAGAGAGTGGTTTTATTTCATTTATATATATATTTTTGAATTTTATTTTTGAATTTTTTAATTCAGAAAACACTGAAATTGTAGAGAGAAATTTTAACAGGTGGAAGAAGAAATACAAACTCTCGCATATGTTGTCTTTCAAGTAAATAGTTAAAAATGATATTCCTTGATCAATATGTCAAACGCCGGTGATTTGTTAGATTATAAAGTGAATCATATAGTTTTTACTGTGATTCACTTAACATTTTATTGTCAATTATGATTTTTTTCGGGGGTGGGGTAAAGGGCAAGAAGGTTTTAATAACCGGTGTAATTAAGTCGCACTTTAAAAATTATTTTTATATTTAGTTCATAAAAAGCAGACTTTGCATTGAGGAGTAGCCCATGGAAAGATAGAATCTTTCAATAAAACCGTTCCTCTAAAATGTAAATTTCTCGAGCTCAAATAATTTAGCCTTGGTGAATTTGGAAATTTGAAGATGTATCGAGGGAAAATCTTTTAAGGGGATGGAAGAGCAAGAAAGAAAAAAAACAAACCCAAAACTCACAAAAACCAGACACCCTAGTCCGGCGAGAGCTGAGTACTGGACAGGAAGACAAAAGCTGTGTAAATGAATAATGTCGAACAATCCATATGTTAAAAAAGTGCTAATGTCCTCGAAGATCACTTAAATAGACGGATCTGCGTATTTGTGTGGCTATTGCAAACAACCAATCAGATGCGCGGATGACCGGGAAATAATCGTCCAAATAAATAAAAAGCCCATTCAATTTCCGTTTTTTTTTTTCTTTCCTATCTTGCGTGAACGGTAGGGTGTATCAGAGACTGATCATTTCTGATAAGGTCTGCAGGGGGGGGGGGTATGATATTGGAAGACCCGAATCTCTCCAAGGAACCAAGCAAAACAAAATCAAAATGAATAGGTCCACAGAGAGATTTATATTCTTTTAAATGATTTTAAAAGAGTAAATCTGGACTTATTCATAACTGAAATATTTACTTTTTTCTCTCTTTGGACCAACAAAAGAAAAAAGAAAATTTTTTTACACACACACACGCACACACACATATATATATATATATATATATATATATATATATATATATATATATATATATATATATTTTATGAATTAGTGTTAAAGAATTAAAACTGATGATAAATAAAACTATATTTTAAAAAAATGAAGCTACGTGGGTGAAGTGGCAGTCTACTAAGCTTTTTTGCTTAGATGTAGCACAACACCGTATGACTGAAGTACACAATGAGACTCGAACTCACTCGTGAAGGTTTCTTTGTCTAGCTTGTTAACCATTACACCATTCAAGACTCTTATGTAGTTTACTAAGCTTTTTTTGCTTAGAGGTGGCACAAGGCTGTATGAATGGGGTACAAAATGAGACTCCAACTCGTGAAGGTTTGCTTGTACTAGCTTGTTAACCATTACACCACTTGAGACACCCAGGCTCCGTGGGTGTATGACCCTAATCTATAGAAGTCCAGCATTGCCCACAATCCCATAACTCCGAGTTTCGTGTTTTCACATTCATCAAATGAACAGATGTTACAAGTCGCCTCATTTAAGGTGGAGCTTTAAATGGCTGCTTTCATCGTATCTAAATAGCTGAAAATGGAATCCACTGTGTATATAAGCAATCATCATCATCATGACGTGCTGGTAGCACGGATATCCCTGACCCTCTCTCGCCACTTTTCCCTATCGTTCATCGCCTCAGGCAGGTCTTCAGGACAACATCCTGTATCCTCACATAGTTGCTGAATGTATGTTGATGCTGGTTGTCCTGCTTTTGCACGGCCATGTGTGGGGGTCCATAAGAGTACATCACTTATGAGTTCGTCCCTGCTTCTCCAGCAGTGTCCTGCATGTCTGGTTCGTCTAACTTGTATAGTTTTCGTGATAGGAGACAGGTGGCCGTACAGTTGGTGTCTTGTGGGGTGTTGCCGCCAGGACTTGTTCAAGATTGCTCGCAGCATTCTTGTGTAATTGCCGTCTAGCTTCTTCTCCAGCCGTTTTGTTAGAGTCCATCCATATAGCAGTATTGATGTGACCGCTGCCTGGAAGAAACTGCGTTTCATTTTATCGGTTAGGTCTGATTTCCATATAATTGATAGCCTATTGATAGCTGTCCATGCTTTCGTTAACCTCGTGTCGATGTCCTTTTCGGTTGACGCGACGCTGCTACCTAGGTAAGTGAATTTGTCAACTAGTTTAAGAGGGGTTCCTTCTAGAGTGGAGATGTCACCCGTTTGATTATAGCACATATATTCCGTTTTGTGTGCATTGACATAGAGGCCTATGCCTGCGGCTGCTCGTTCCAAACTATGTAGTAGTGTTTCGGCTTGGTCGGGTGTATTTGCCAGTATCGATATGTCATCGACGTAGTCGGCGTCGGTAATTGTTTTCGCGGGGTACCTTCTGCTTCTTTTCTGTCAGCTCGAAGCCGTTCTCTCTGATTTTGTCAATCGATGTTCTAAGTACGTAGTCTAGACAACAACAGAGATATAAAAGATAAATACGTATTAGAATTAAGAAACAGATTCGAAACACTACAAGAGAAGACGGAAAAAGTACACCAAATGACGAATATGAAAATTTCGTCAATGCGCACCTCGAGGCAGCAGCGAAATGTATTCCAACAAAACTCAAAACTAAGTATAGAGTCCCATGGGAAACTTTAGCGGTGAGAGAAAAACGTGCACTAGTGAAAACAGCCTCCAAAAACTATCGAAAAAACCCAACAAACACAAATGCCCGAAAACTAAAAACGGCACAATATCAATTAGCAGGCATATATATAAAGGAACAGACAGAATACATTCAAAATCAGATAGATAGGATTAGAGACTCGGTGGAAGATAGACAATCTAGGATAGCCTGGCAAACAATAAACGAAGTGAGTAGAAGAAAGAACACAGCCAAAGCAAAACTGAAAGCTGCAAACCAACAAGAAAGAATAAAACTGTGGAAACAGCACTTCGAAAACCTACTTGGAAACCCACCGAAAATAACACATGAACCAATCACCAGAATAATTAGTAAACAATTAGACATTAAACTAGGACCGTTCACACAAGAAGAACTCGACTCGGTTCTCAGAAAAATTAAAAATAGGAAAGCTGCAGGGCTGGACGAGATTCCCCCAGAAGTATGGAAGACCAGAAAATTCGACGTCATACTGCCCCGACACTGCAACGTAGTATATAATCAAAATCCGATAGATAGATGGATGAAGGGATGCATCCTCCCCTTCCCTAAAAAGGGTGACCTCAGATTAGCCAAAAACTACGGAGGCATAACACTTACATCCATAGCAACCAAAACCTACAATGCCCTACTACGAAACCGCATAGAACCCCAAATCGACAACATACTTAGGAAAAACCAAAATGGCTTCCGAAGAAATAGATCCACGACCTCACAAATACTAACCATCCGCAGAATCCTTGAAGGTGTACGGGCAAAAAAACTATAAGCGACATTAATATTTGTCGACTTTACCAAGGCCTTCGTTTCCATTCACAGAGGAAAGATGGAACAAATCCTACTAGCGTACGGCATACCTAAAGAAACCGTAGCAGCAATAACGATTCTCTATAGAAACACCAAAATAAAAATACGATCGCCAGATGGAGACACAGAATACTTCGACATTGTAGCAGGAGTACTACAAGGAAACACGCTAGCTCCATACCTCTTTATCATTTGTCTAGACTATCATATAAGCAATAGGGTGTTGATAGGTCGTCAAACAAATAATCAAAGCAAAACAGAGATGGCATTTTGTAAGGGCTTCAAATATATATAAAAAAAAAAAATTGAATGTTTTCATGAATTTAATTTACTAAAATAAATCATAAAATTAATTTTCTCTCGCTGGAAAGCAAAGCTGTAAACAATAATCGTCACCAAAAATGAACTTGACGAAGAGATTTGAATGAGGTCATTTGTGTTTCATTTCGTGTTAATGCTTTTTGGAAAAGTATAAATCTTTCTCTTTCAACCCCCATCAAGCTATGGGTAAATAGTAGGGCAGCCTACACTTGATATGTCAAAACAACCTGTCAGGGAAAAAATGTGAATTCAAAACCGTTTAACAGACTGTTATATAATAGATTACCTCATTCTATAGACAATTTAAAATAAAATTAGGCGCTCGTGGTGTAATGCTTATCGTCGTAGAATATGAACACGGGGAGCAGAGTTCAAATCCTGCTTGAGGCTGTTTGCATTTCATAACAGTTCTTCCGGTAAGGGTTCAGTTTCTTTGTTTAATGGTATATCAAACTTCATAGGTTATTTAATGCCAAAGCCATCCTTGTAGAAGAACAGCTGTGAAACTATTTGACCCATAGCCGGGAGAATAAGGGAGGTGTGGTCATACCTTTCCCCAAGAGTATTTGTCCGAAAGTGAAACTGCGTGACGGGAGTTCGAACTCGTGCACTATGATGTTGCAGTGGAGCGCGTTAGTCATTACGCCCCGAATATTCCTCAACCTTCATCTATGGGCTCTTTAGCCTTGGTATGGCAACCGGTTAAGGAGAAAGAAAACTGAATTCAAAACTGTTAAACGCCACTTAAAAATTGACCTTGTGTCGCATCTTGCACGTGGGGTTGGGTAAAAATTGCAATATTTTATTAGCACTAGAAGGATGGAATTGCCGGCCGCCTGTTTATATATTCTTAGTGGCAAAAATATCGGCTGCTTGGCTTCAAAAAGTTAATATGATCTCTCATAATCATTTTCTCGACACGGTCGCACCTTGATTTATATCGCTAATTGGTTCCTGGTGCGTTTGTTAGTCAAAATCGACACAAATCTAGACAATCTCCCCATTTAGATTAATGCCGTTACAATTAATTAATTCGTTCTTGGCCATAAAATAATTGAGGAGAGAATTCTAATTACAGTGATGTAACTCGAGAGCGACGATAATCAAGGGACGAATGTAAATGGTATTTCTTTTTATAAGTTCGCTATGATAAAAGAACTCTATGTCACAGAGCAAATATCGGCACACGACAGTTCGTTTCGAAACACATACCAAGAGGAGTCAGAATGTGGGTAGCCATAAACCAGTACCTCACGTGCACTAACAGTGTGCTCCTTGTGAAGACCCAACCCTTCCTACCACCACCACCACCTACTCTCTGGTGGTATCACATACCTTTCGAAGTTACCGGTCTGAAACGTCATCAAAGTTGGTGATGTTTCTTTTGAGAAAGAATATTTTAAGATTGTTTGGAAGTGGCAGAGAGAGAGAGAGGGGGGAGAAAGAGGTGGAGTTAACTATTCTAATTGTTTATGAGACAATTGATTTTGATATTATTTTAATAAAAATCATATTTATAATAGTGTGTGATAGAAAGGGCTTAACAGGAACCACTATAGGGTGTGTTCAACTGCGGGATTCTTAATGTATGCTCAACGATTTTTGAAGGGACAGGGTGGGGGGTCGTTTCGTGGGGTGTCTGAAAAATATCTTGGAAGGTGAGTCAACAAGAACATCAAACACTGAAGATCCTACTTCAATTTTAGAATGTTCAGTGCGCAGAAAAAATTGAAACTACACTTTTCTTCTATAAATTTGTACATCTCAAAGTGACAGATTAATTTTCATGGCATATCAAACCGTCTAGGATTACTTTATGCCAAGTGGTTAGGGAATCACGTTCATATTTACGTTTTTTTGACGTAGTTGGTTTTTAATGTTTACTTTTTTGTCCTAAGGAATCAGAATAATTCCAAAACAAATACATTTGGCCTATAGATAGCACCCTAATAAGTACTACCACTGAGGTTGATAATGGAAATAAAGGGATACCGCACACTCCCCATTTCTCTAGAATTTGAGCCTCATCATCAGATGCAGATTAGTGTCATACTCAAGACACCCTTTTGTGTGGGGTGGGGGAAGGGAGAGAGAGAGAGTGGAAAGATAAAAGTCAATAAAATAGAATTTTTAAAATGTTTTTACCGTTTGTTTGTCTATTCTTTCATATATAAATAAATATTTTCAAGTATCTATTAAGGTTTTCGGTATTAGTCTATTTTTGTAGACACCCTTTATGAAATAATTTCTGATCATATTTGCACCCCGCTCCACACACACTATGGCTGTAGTATAGCCACATACATATACAAATGTAAGTGGAAACATAGTCAACAATAATGACGAACTTCAATGAAAGAACGAACACACATCTTTATAAAATTATCTCTCACACTTTATTCTCGAAAGGGTTGATGTTGGTTGTGTGAGATTTGAGTTGGAGACGGGGACAGAGTGCTACATATTGACCCAAGTTCTTCTGGCCATAGCAGCACTTCTTTCTCATCTTGACTGGGTTGCTCAACCGTAGGTCACTGTCTGCCGCTGGTTCTCAATTCGGCATCTTGTCCCCAACTGACTCAAGCCGTCTGTGTCCTGGTTATATTTTTGTTTGACTCTCACCTGCTTCCGCTTATTTACACAGGTGCATTTCTTGATTGACGGCTCGGTCGAGGGTCAATATGTTACATGACCATCTTGGAAGAAATTCCAATATATTTTCTTAGATGTTAATATTAAACACAATTACATTGTGTTTAATATCACCTGAAATGGCGGCAGAGAAACATTTTGAAGTTCATTTTTTGCAATTTTCAGCCAAGTGACTGCTGAAAAAAAAAAAAAAAAAAAATTAGACATTCTATGAACCTATTATCATCATCCTGTTCAAATAGCTCAAAGTGTTTTTCTTCTGGTCTTTCAGACTTTGCAATAACTGCAATTTATTAGGGATCATTTGCAACTGTTTCTGCAGAATTTTTGTCTGGTGAGAAATTTATAACATTTGATTTGTTCTCTTTCTGTTGGCTGAATATAGGAATAACACAACCCCCCCTCCGCCGATATTCTCATTTGTACACAAACATCCTGTGGTTCCAAATGTCTTGTACAAATCGTAGATGGATTGGTTTGTTCTTAGTGTTTTTACGAAATGTGTTAATGAATATTTTGCTTCATTCAAGCACACAAAAATACCTTCTAAGCAGTTAGTTTTTGGCATCCTAACAATAAATCACCTGCTGTTGGCAAAAGCATATGTGCACACACACACTCTATCGAGTGTTTCTCAAAGAAAAAAAAAACTGTCTTGTTTAGACACCCTAAAGAAGAAACAGTTGTACAAACTGATTGCTGCAGTGAATTCAATTGTGCAGACTTTATTAAGTCAGAACATGTTATCAGCCACAAAAACACTATTTCCCAAGTCTTCACCACTGATTATGCATTTATGCTGGCAATGAACAACAGACTGGATGCCATGTTCATAAGAGGATCATTCTGAAAACAAAGGATTTTTTTTATGCTGATATATGACATCAGAAACAGATGTTGAGGGTATGGAAGTTGAACCTTTCACCAATTATTATAATCATTTTTTCCCGCTACTTGTTATAGCTGAGTGGCAATTCGGCATCTGCATAAAAGCAGAAATGTTGAATTCCTTCATGCTGAAAAAAAAATTGCACCCATTTACATTAATTGGTAATTGCTAAATGTCAGTGAGGACCAAACTGAATGCATTTCAGTCGTGGCAACAGCAATATGAGTGACAAACCATATCGATATAACTGTCAACTCACAAAACTCACATATCCATCAGTTTATCCACCAGACTGATGGTCTGCTTTATTCAATGACATATCAACCTCTTATGGGTTATATAATGCTGAGATTTGATTCATTTGTCAATGTTTGATTATAATCATTCTTAATGTACCATTGCATTTTTTTTTAAATTTGCAGTTATGATATCAAGTATACCCCTCAAACAAATAATTTACAATTGTATGGTAACAAGTATTCCTATGAAATTCTAATAATTTATACACAAATCATTGTTTTAAGCAACTATTTCGATTTAATGATAATTTATTTGCAGTCATGTGCTACCAAATATTCCATTTAATACAAATAATTTTTCATACTTTTTATGGTTTCAAGTAACTAATAATCCTTAGTAAACAATTAGAGCTTTAAGTAATTTGCATACATTTATATCAAGTATTTCTAATAGAAATAATTTATAGATTTATTTTGGGATCCTTATAGGCACTAAAATGCAGTATCAATTCCTTTGGGTTATTTCTAACTTGGGTGGATGAAAAATGCACCCTACCGACATTTTTCAGACAACATCACCAGTGCTGCAAAAAAGTTGGTCACCTGGTCTGGTGTACATGTGGGTTCTTGTTCATCATTAGTGAGGTTGTACAGGAAATAGAACTTTGTGGAAAAATAGTTATGTAGCTGAAAATCTATCCTATTCAATACTTTTATTGCACCTTTTGTAAAAAAAAAACAAAATAAAATCATTACTTTTAGGTATCAACAGATATCAATAATTTTTACTTGTATCATCCTTTGTCTTATTATTTCTAATTGATTTTTATTGCATCACACTTCTGATTGTAACTTTTATGAAAGTAACAAACAAAAAAGAAAATCAAAAATATGTTCTTCAAAACTATTAGTGTGTCAAACACAAACAATAGATATGTCAGTCATCTGAGAAGGAAGTATTTTGTAGCTTTATGGGTATTATTTGGTCCTTTCTAATGCCGTTCATGCTCTGGAGGATAAAAAGTTTTTAAATTTAAATTCAATTCATTCAGGTTGAGTGAGTAATAAAAAATGTATTCATTTAATATATTTTCTTTTGTTTTACTTTATAAAAATGTAACAAAAAGAATTGAAAATTTTAAGTGGAAAATTTTATATATTAATTCAAAAAGTAGTCCTCTACTCTATAAATAGTTTATTTCTTAAAAGAAAAAAGTTTTTGAGTTATGGTGATTAAAAATTAATAGAATTTATTCTAAGAAATATGAAAAGTATTCATTAAAAAAAAAAAAAAAAAAAAATTAAGTTTTCAAGTTATCAATAAACAATGCTTTTGTTCAATTGTTATTTCTTTTTTACCCTCTAAAAATGTAACATTTTAAGAAAATATAAAGAAGCTGAGAATTAAAAATATTAAATTTTTGTATTATAATTTCTTTTTTGTTTAGATTTAAAAAAAAAAAAAAAAAAAAAAAAAAAGAAAAAAAGTTAGCCTTTAGTTTGAAACAAATTTTTTTAAGTCCTAAAAAAAAAAAAAAAAAAAAAAAAAAAAAAAAATACACACACACATACACAACTAAATTACAAAAAAATTTCAAAACAAGCATTACATTCTGATTTTACTAATGGAACCTGCATGATATTTAAACATGGCAGGTCTTAAGAACTGAAAACTAGCACATAAATTTTTATATTTTCTCATGAAGAACTGTGAAGAGTTCCACAAATCAGTTGATTTTTAATTATTGACTTATATTATTCAATCAGTAAAAATCAAAAACTCCATTTTGTACTTCTTATAATAAACATTAAAGTACGAGAGATTTTAATGTTCAATGACTTTTTTTTAGTTATAAGTTGATATGTACATAACTAAACAGATGAGACTATCTTTCTCATATATATATATATATATATAAATAAACAAAAACTCAGATTTTCACTTTTCCAAGAGTGAGTAACAGTTTGTATTGGAAACAAAAAAAAAAAAAAAAAAAAGGCTTCAAGTAAGAAAAAATTGTTTTCTTTCAGATTTTGTTATAATAAACAAGTACATTAAATTCATCATGAGAAATGGCTACTGGATCATTTGTTCCACTTCTGAACAATTCATACAAATGCCAAAGAAGATGGATGTTTTCATTGTAACTGTCAAAGATGAAATTAACACCTGGAAGCAAGAAGTTTCATATTTCAATGTGAGGTATTTTCAAGTCCATTTGTCAGTTTTGCAAATGGTTTACTGATATGATGGAAATGTATATGCCAAGGTTACCTGTTGACAGGTGACACTACATAAATGAAGATGTTTATCTTAATCTCTAATTTTAGATAAAGTTTTGTGAGCCATTATTATTTTTAATCAATTTGACTACAAATATTATTCTTCACCTTTAAGTCTAGTTGCTTTTTTTGTTTTTAAATTGCAACTCACTTAGAAAAACATTAGAAACAATGAAGAATAAACTTCTGGAAAGAATAAAATCATTTGAGCTACAAGACCGGAGAGAGAGAGAGATCAAACCCACAAAATAACCCTAATATCCCTTCCTGGATTTTTCCTATTTGTTCTGTGTAATATTTTCAGTCTAATGTTGGTTTTTGTTTAAAAAAAAAAAAAAAAAAAAAAAAAAAAAAAAAAAACCCTTATGGATTGAAACAAGAATGCTGGTTGGCAGATTCATTATGCTGCATCATTGCGAGATGATAGTTCTGCAGCATCTGGATCTCAGCATAGACCTAGGCCAGGTTTTATAGAAGACTAGCCATTGCCTAAGCAGCAAGTCTTCCTCCATAATATTGGTGTTGTTCAAAGGGAATGCAAAGGGCTACACAAGTGTCACTACAGGAGTTGTCAGAACAAGGCCAAAGACATCTAACTCCTTTAGGGGATCTTACTTCCAAATTCAGTCTTCATTCTCCTAGATAGGTTGCCCCTACCAAAATTAGAGAGCCTAGACACTTATTATTTACCCAAAGTTCAAGAAAGAATACATGGGCAGTACATGCTTTTCCCCAAAGACATGAGCACAAAGTGAAAGGCAAACAATCATGTCTAAAACTTAAAACTTATTGAATGGATTTCCTAGGAGAATAATTATTATGTTATATATATTCCTTCCTAATGAAAGAATTACAATGTAATAAAATTTATTGCCTAAGAATTTAAGAACTTTTTATCAAGATATGATATGTTCCTTTTGAGAGTTTCTTCTTGTATGTTGAAAATAATGGATCAATACAATCAAGATGAAGATTGGAGAGAAAAAAAAAATTAGAATAACAAAATGATTTTAAAAATATCTACTTGTTTTGTGAATTTGTCATTTACTAAGTCTTAGTTTCATACAAGGCCTGGGCATCTAGTAAGAATCAATCTCACTAAATATTATACTAAAGGCACCCAAGATCTTAATGTGAAGTTGTATTATTTGGTGAGTTAATATTTATCCAGATACCATAGTCATCACAACTGGAATTTAGGGGATTAGTTAATCACTTATAAGTAGAAAACATTCAATTTAGAAAGTAAATAGAATAAGATTGAAAATTAATTTTTTCAAAAAGTTTTTAATAACATGTATGCAGTAACAGAATAGGTCCTGTTTTAGGTTAAGTTAAGCTCACCATAAAAATCAAATATCTATTTTGAAAAGTTGGTTATTGTTCAATGGGACTTCCATACATTGATAAATTCATATTTATCAAAACGATTATTAAAGCCACAAAGGAAAATATTTCTGGTGTTATCAAAAACACCCCTTAAAAAAAAAAAAAAAAAAAAAAAAAAAAAAAAAGGGCCATATTTTCTTTCCCAGAAGTTTACTACCTTACAATTAAATAAAGCTAAAAAAAGTAGCAGTAGAGAATATCAATTACAACTGAAATACAGAGTAGTGAGTCAATTAGAAGTCGTAAGTACCCAACACAATTTCATTTTTAAAAGAAGAAAACCTTATTACTTTAAGTCATGTATAATATACACCCTCAACTTTCAGCTTTGAAATTCCGGAAAAAAAAAAGTCTCTGGTAAAATAAACATTGACTTTTTGAAATTTGTAGCAACTAAATTTAATATTTGTTCAACTTTTTATCTGGTTTGTATTAACTAGAAATAAGAATTTATACCGTTTATATTTTGAGACACAAAATTTACACAGTATTTAAGGCAAAAGCTATGACATATTCACATGAAAAGATCAACTTTTGATGAAACTAAGTTCACAACAGAAGAATCAAATTGTAAATAAACATACATTAGCTATTTCCTAGTTGCAACATTATATAGAAGTGGGCATTATACATTAATTTGGACCTTAACTTATATTCAGGATGGTGTGACTGAATGTAATCACACACATAATCACACACGTAACAAGAAAAAAAAAAAAGTTAATATCTAGTTCTCCTGTATAATATGAACCCACTAACTTTTAGGGTGAAATATCTGGAAAAATATTGCATCTTATATACAAATATTTACAGTACAATTCACTAAACATCTATATCTATCCACTGGTACACCTAAGACTGCCAATTTTTGATTTTGATCACCAAACTGTACTTAGAGATACTGCTCAGACTATCTTGTGCCCATCATTGGTAATTCACTTTCTTGGTAATTGTTATGAGAAGTTGATAACTCTCTCTCCCTTCCTATATATATACTTGGATCAACTCTGTTGTAAGCAGGTGTTGAGCAAAGAGGGAATCCATGAAGGGCCAGGCTATAAAAAAAAAAGGCTTGGAAATGCATAAAAAATTAAAAAAAAAAAAATTACATTAATACAACCCATCCTATCCAGGAAAATGATAAGATGAAATATTTAAATTTTAGGAGTTTACAAAGGTATTAGATTTCTAAACAAACCTGTTTTCCGTATACCACAATTGGTGTCAATAAAACAGTAACATGTAAATAAAAAATTTTTCTTCATATGTGGCACAATAATGTGTGTGTGTTATGGGGTGGCTGTTGGAATTCTCTTCAGCATCTTTTGGGCAGCATCAGATTGTCTAGGTGTTCATTTGGTCTAAAAACCACATAAAGAGCTGGGCCTGCGTGAATCAGTGTGAAGATTCAAGACCGAAAGGGGTGGTAAGGACCAAGGATATTGGTCATTTAGGGCCCAGGACACGAGGCTGGTCAGTTGAGGCTAGGATGCTCAGCCGAGAATGCGGAGCAAGACAGTCAAGTCTAAGAAGCAGGGCAGAGAAGGGTATAAAGCAGTCAGAAGGCAGCATGGAGTCAGAATTGCAAGATTGAGCAGTGAAAACAATGACCAGAACAATTTTGGTAGCTGTGGAGGATTTTAGCTGAATTCTTGTGATAGCCATGCATAACACACATACAGAGAACCAAAAATGTCACAGACTTCACCATTTTTTTAATGTTTTGCTGTTTTGAATCTGTTTTGCCTTTTCTTCTTTGCTGTTTTTTTTCATTGCAATTTTTTTGTTCAACTTCTGAAATGCCCACTTGGTGTGAGAAGAAATAATGGGATCCTTACTAAACTGACGGATCAATAGCCAACCAAACCTGCTGTGTGGTTATTTTATATATATATATATATATATATATATATATATATATATATATACACACACACAAAAATAATTATCAAACTTTAAAAATACCTGTTCTTTATTTTAATAATGTTCATCTTACAACCCACACATAATATAAGTACTTATAAGCATTTATGACTGATTATTGTAAACACTTATAAAAAGTGACACCATATTTTTAAAAAATAATGATTATCTTATAACTTGTATACAAAATAGGTAAGTACTGCTAGTTTGACTTCTCAAAATACGAATAATTTATTGTAAACTTTTATTCTACAGATGACCATCTTAAAACCCTGCACGTAATATTACTAGCTGATATTTGTATCAGAGGATATGACAAATAATGAGGAAAAGTGCAGCAGACTCTTTAGTTTCAAATGATATAGTTTTCTTTATAATAGTGTAATATCAAATATCTTACATGTCATCAAATATAAGGTAAGATATGGTAGCAAATGGTGGGTGCTGCCAAGTAAATCTCTTATTAATTTAAGAGATGCCATGAAGGCGAATTGCTTGACAAGACAACCTGAAGACATGAAAAAGGTTATGGGAAGAGATATGATTTGATGATGAATAAGATAATGTACTAATATATTATTATGTATTTACCCTACCCCTTTCAGCATGGGTTGGAGGTGACAATATCAAGTTTTAAGCAGATTACAGTTGGTCTTAATTCAATTTTCCTTCTTGAGTTGTTTCTTTACAAGAACTAGAGAACCCAGTCTACCCTACAACTTACACCTAACTGGAGGTAGAAGAGACCGAGGAATTTATGCCTTTCCCCAAGGACATTGGTGCAAAATGAAATGCAAAAAGCCTAGTCCAGGATTTAGACTTGGGTCACTGATTCTATTTTCTCTCATGTTTATCACACTAAGCAAATCTTCAATAGAGATAATAATAATATCAAAGTTAAGGATTCACATTTTTCATAAAAAGTAAATAAATGAATAAAAAAAAAACATTAAGGTTTTAGATATGAATTTAAGGTATTTAAGAGGCTAAATGTTTACCCAGACACCATAGTAATTTCAAGTGTAGAGAGGACAGCCTACATGCCATCAAATAGTGTATTTTTAAATGTTCAATCTAACAAGTATGAAGAGTGTGTGTGTGTGTGTGTGTGTGTGTGTGGGGGTCTTGTTTACTACAGTTACACGTGACCTTTGAGACAAGACTAACAATTGTCATCAGCCTTTCTCTGCCTTTTCAGAGTATTTTTTCCCCTAACTATAAATGACTCCCATGGAACTCTATAATTGGCTGTTAGTATGCACTCTGCAGCTGCTTCTATGTGGGCAGTGACAAAATTTTCATATCCATCATTCAGAATATGTGTCTTAGATAGCTTGTAGAAGTTGATGTCTGTTTCAATCACTGGCATTGGTGTGACTGTAACAAGAGACAGGATTTAGCATTAATTGAGACACACATTATTCTTGGTTGGATTTTATTATCTGTGTTATTACATGATTTTAAGGCATGAAGACCGAGAAGCATTTCTACACCTATGATGGAATTTTTTATGCAAATATTGAGACAAATGTCCATTCATTACCAGTATCGTAGTATTTTATTTCTAGTTCACTATGGTAATATCTATGTTCTTGTATGTATATAATATTTGTATTATGCTATGCTGTAGATACTGTCCGCTAAGGTAACTGGTTTATTCTATTCAAAGTCTTAACATTAAATGTCGCTATGTGAACAGCGTTTTTGCATCTAAGTAATTTTGATTTAGGTTTGGGTTCTGTCACTGATTTCCCGAACACTAGGGTCAGAACCCAAACCTCAGCCGAACATGCCCCAATAAAAACTATCTTTTACAAAATCAGATTTTTTAATTACAACAATCTTGTATACATCACTAAAAGGCTACAAAACTATTTCAACTATATATATATATATATATATATATATATATATGGGGAAAAAAAAAAGAAATAAAAAAAGATTAAGAATTAAGGTAGTTTTATGGTGTAGAAGAATCTATAAAAAATAACACTAATATATTTGCTTTGTCTTCACAGATGGCTACAATCAAATTCTATAAGACGTTTGCTGATCTGTATTTTTCATCTGTAGGAAATCCCTGAAAGCAGTTTTGAAAGTTAAGTTTTCATTTATTATTTTTTTTAAAAGTATTTTGCGAGAAGATGCTGCATCAAAAGAGTTGATAAAGATGAAGAGGAATGGAAGCATGTCATTAGTGATCAAGTCTGAAGATGCCCAAGTGAAGGAGGTGCAAAGTGAAGAGAAGAAAAGCTAGAAAAGCTGTTAATAAGAAGACTTAAGAAGTGAATAAAGACAAAAAAATAGGGAATGATGTACAAATGAAGAGATAGAGAAAGATTAGACCATGCCTACTAAATTTGGACAGAAATTTCCTGGAAATCCAGAAAAAGAAAATGAATCTCAAAAATCATTTACTACAAAGGATATTTACAAGGAAGTTAAAAAAAAAAAAAAACCTTAATAATAATAATAATGAACAAACAATGAAGAGGTTCAACAACAATTATTATATTCCAAGAGAAAATGTTTTTGTTTTCATTTCTTTTAAACTTGTATGTGCGAGTGCTTTCTTGAGTGTACATTTATATCCAAATGTTGACACATGAAAGTTTATTATTTTAATCTTTACCATATCAGAAATAGAAAAAAAAAAAAAAAATCCTCCCCATAGTATGGTAATATCTGTCTCTTATACACAAACTGTATGTATGTGTGCATATATGTATACACACACACACACGCATATATATAATTACATACACAAACACACAAATATACACATACATGAACAAGGTGTTAAATTTTTGAAATCAGAAGCTTTTAATTTTTGGCTTTTCTCTATAAATGAGAAATAGCAACAAAAATGTTTAATATGATAAATTTAGATGAATGACCATGTAGATATTTTCCTTCCTATTAAAAAAGAAAAAAACCCAACATACATCTGCTTGCACATGTAAGCTTATATTTGTGTATATTATATGCTTCATACACACACACACACATCTCTTATTCAAGTGATCTATTTTGATGATTTGTACTCCACCTTCTCACTGACATTGTTTATCCCTTCACCCCCGTTTTTTTCCGCTTTCCTTCCTTTGTTCATTCACCTATGCAACCAAAGCCAAAATCAAATCCTGTGCTTTTTTTTCTCCATACCACCTCACAGTTCCAGAAATTAGAGGAATTGTTCCTCACCCACAGATAACATTTGGCAAGTTACCCAACCAAAAAACTTCACCTGATTCCTTCCCCTCCAACCCCAATAAGTTCTCCCCACCCCCGCCCTTCCTTTTCAAATTCCTGTAGCCCAAATCCATAGAATTTGTTCCTCACTACGGTCAGGATTTGTAACAAATAGACTTGTGGGATATATATATATATATATATATATACACACACACACACACATACATACACACGCACAATTTGACTTGCACTGTGTGTTTTTGTGAACATATGCTTATGTATTCACTCACCGTTTCCCTGAGAGAAAACGTTGTTGCATGCTAACACACACAATACAACTACAACTTGCACACGTTTTTCCTTTTTTTTTCTCCTTTTAATCACGGGCTTGATAAAAAAAAAAAAAAAAAAAAAAAAAAGTTCTTTTTTCTGACCCTATTCAAATGATTTTCCAATATCAGTTTTTTTTTTTTTTTGGTAGAGTCAATGCCCATAAAATACCCTCTTGGTAAGAAAGCGAGTGGTGTTTGAGGGTAAAGCTGTTGTCTCCATCTTCAAATGTATGACTTAGTCGGATTCTGACCGGACTGTTTGGGATGAGGTATAGCTTTCATTGGATGCTGAAATAAACAATAATTTAAAATATTTGAGACTAACATAAAAAATCCCCGAATAAACACTTTAGATGAACCTGTATCATTATAGAATGATGAGATAGCATGCACTTTAATGCAAAATTTGAATGTGATTAAAGCTCAAAATTTACAAAGAAAAATTAAGAGGAATAAACTTGTAAGCATGATATTTAAGGTTGAGTACTTGACTACTATACATCATAAACCTGATATTTTCAGTCAAACGAAATCATGTTAGATACTAAACAGTTTAATATAACCAATCATTCATTGGCTTTCTTTCAAAGGAATAATGAGATAGCTTTTAAGATGCATGTGTTCTGCTGCAAAGTTTGAATAGTTTGGGATATTTATTTAATGGCATATCAATTCCTTATGGGTTATTTAATTCCAAAGTTTGATTCATATGAAAATTTTCAATTGTAATCATAACTATTTTCTATGTTTATTTGCATTTTTCTGCCTCATTTGCAGTTACACAATTTTCTATCTAATGTTAATAATTTGTATATAATTATCTTTTCTTGTGATGCAAAATTTTAATTTATTAGTATTTAAAATTTAAATGTTATTTAAATGTTATTTGTATTTAAAATTTACACACAGACAAAAATTTTAACTTTTCTTTAGGATACAAACATCTTTGTTTAAAGATATTCCATTAAAAGAAAAGCTATAAATGGTTGCTAAGTCTGATCTGATATGACCTCCCTGAGCCTGAAATATCAAAGTAAAATAGTGCTCAACATAAAATCTTGGTCTTATAGCATATAGTGAAATATTACTAAGAGGAAGAGTTGTATATGTATTGGGTGTGACAGAAATAAAGCCCACATTTTGGTTGGTTTGTTTAATGGCATATCAACCTTTGTGGGTTATTTAGTGCCAATGCTATCCATAAATCCATAGCTGGGGGTTGCACATTTCAAACTACTATCACCGGTGTGGTGCAAGTAAACTAAGGCAAGTAGCTCCATCAAACTAATATCCTTTATATCAGATACAATCATAGCTTGGACCAGTGCACACTATACGTTGTGGAAATTGTTTTAAGATTTGTGAATCTACAATTGCAACACAGAGGTTTTCATGCTCATCTCATGTTACATCAGAATGATGCTGTTCCAGATAGAATTTTCAACACATAGTATCAATTTTCTATCCAGAAAAGCATCATTCCAATATAACATGAAATGAGCACAAAAAAACTCTGTTTAACAATTACAGCAAATGCATGCAGAGCACCAGTTCAAGCCATGATCATATGGGGTGTGTGTGTGGGGTTTAGGATATTTAGTAAGATGGAACTTCCATTACCACTTGTTTACTTTAACCACACAGGTGACAGTTTAAAAAATAAGAGGTATTTCTGCTGCAAACTATATATGTGTGTATTCAAAAACGTGTTTGCGTATGCATGACTGCAGATGTGTGCCTGTGCATATATACGTGTGTGTGTGTGTGTGTGTAGTGGGACATTTTTAGTTGATTAACAAGATGGCTTAGAAGATGATTTCCTAATGCAATGAATTTGATCCCCACCCGCTAAAAAAAAAAAAAAAAAAAAAAAAAAATCAATATTCACTACAAACAAAAATTGTGCAAACTGACTTTAAGAGCACCCAATGAAAATCAAACAACAGTTTGCTAACATTGTACGCTAATCATTAAACTATGCGAAGTTGCCTTAATAAATTTAAGCATAGCTTCAATTTGGCACAAAACCATAAATATATGGCAGAATCCAACTTGTTTTAATTATTTAAAGACACAAATGCTTTGAAATTATTGCAATAAATAAAATCAAATCTTATTTACGATGTTAACAGTGAATAATTTGAAGGTCAGGAGTTTTGTATCGCACTCCAAAAATTTGTCAAAGTTAATGAGAATGTGAAATCTGATTTTGTTGGAGCATTCATAAGAGAATAGGTCAGTGGGTTTGTCATATAAAGAAGCACTGAACAAGGAATACTTCAAATAGGTTAGAATAAAGACACTAAAAATAACATTTTTTATATTCCAGTTGGTGGGTTATAAACAACAAAGTGAAAAATTTAGAATACTGACTCTGGCATGAGATAAAGAGAAAGGAGAACAAAAAGTTATTTTAGTTTTTTTTTTTAAATCAATTATTTTTATAGTTCCTGAAATGTACACTAAAAAAAGTTAAATCCAGAACTGATAAAGTTAGATTTAATTTAGTACTTTACACCATCTATCTATTCCGTGTTGAAGTGTGTGTGTGTGTGTGTGATTGCAGTCAAAGGGAATATCAAAATGATTAGATTTTTAAGTCTGGATATTGACTTGCTTGGGGGATTCCAACAAAGACAATGCAACACACTTTTAAAGTTACCAGATAGAAAAATCTAACATTTCTGGGTAAATGGAAATGAGACATTGATTTCCATAGGAACAAAAAATGTTTTTTTTAGAATAAAGATTCATTTTTTTTTCACATGGTCAACTATATGTTGGATGTTCATATGTAAATAGTAGAAAAAAAAAACCCAAAAAAAAAAATCAAAGTTCTAAGATGGAACAAGAAATATTTTGTAAAAAGAGGATCTTGGAAACTAATCAGAATTTTATGTTTAAAATAATCTTTATTATATATTTGTGAGGTTTCTATATCATTAGAATTTTATAAAAACATAATTATTTCATTAAAAAGATTGTCTATTATTTCTCCATCCCACAAGCATTAGTATTCTTCTAATTTACCAACACTTTAAATCAAGTCATACTCACTAGGTGGATATTTAAAAAAAAAATCAAACAATCAATTTGGTTATTAAGTATTTTACAAGCTTAAGAATTATGTTGGCTAAAGAATTTTGCTTTGTTGGATATATAAAATCTACTAAAGTCACAAAATCAAACTTGATGACTGGTAGCTGTTCTTACCTTCTGTTTCTGGATCAAGAACACTGCTGTCAGATTCTTCTTTGGAGACTGATTTGGATTCTCCTGAAGATATGCTGGCACTTAATTCAGGAATTTTTCTAAGGGTGGTAAAAAAAAAAATCTTAAAAATTCATAAAAGAACCCAAGTTGTCAACATCAGTATCTTTATAACATTTACTGTCATGTTATGAGGCAAACTTAACCTTAAAATAAGCCAAGTCTAATTTTTGAATCCCCTTTGGTATTTTTGACTTTAATTACAGTATTAATAAACTCTGATTTTCTTCAAAAGAGACTTTCAATATCTTGAATTTGACATCAAAATCAGTAATCTATTCACAACTGGCAACTAACCCTCACACACTAAGTTAATCAAACATGCAATAAATCCTGATGCCAGGGGATATAATCATTATCAACAGCACTTTTGACATCCTACCCCCATATCACCCTTAAAATTCAACCTCTTCTGCCCTCTTAATTGTGACACTCCCAATGTAGTTTACCATATTTTTCCACTAAATGCTATAACAAGGAAATAAACAGTAGAAATTTCTTCTGAATTTTATATTCACTTTAATAACCTTTTAAAAAAAATATTAGGGATAATTCCTTTAATTTTACTGTAGATGAACAATTTAAACTGTCAAATCATATAGTATGGATAATGTTAAATACATCTTGCTTTTTCATTTAATACCCAATATAGAATATAGTCTTTGAAGAGTTGAAAGTAAATGTATCCTTAAACTAAATACATACAGTTCAAGATCAAATAAAGATTTAAATATTCTTAAAATACTTATTACAGAAACACCAACTAAACTCAGAAGTTTGTTTTTTTTTTTTTCCAAAGGTCCACTAAGTCAGATACAGAATAGATTCTAATTTTTTTCAGAGCAAGTATCAAAATAAGTTCCACAAGAGCATTGTGTCACATTTCACTTGCATACATGCTAAAATTCAAAACCTAACATCAACCAGTTTTCTTCGATGAAGGATACAAGAATGTCTGGACATTAAGTCCATTTATATATTATACTATCTTCTTTTACCATCTGATCCTCATCAGTTTGTGAAGGTAGCTTATGGGGAAGTGATTCAATCTTGAGCCTGTTGTGGATCCTTAGTGTTAACTATCTTTAGGAATTGCCAGAGCAATTAGCATGGGTTCAAAACTCAATCTCTCCTCCATCCATATCATCAATTCATATTAAAAATCATTTAAAATTTCTATTGATAAGTTATCGATCATATGGAAGTCTGATCTATCCAATAAAATAAACACGAGATTTTTTCCAAGCTGTACCTGTGTCAAAAATATCACATAGATGATAACAAAATGCATGGAGAAAAAATTAGATGTAAACTACATAAAAATGCTACGTGTTATTTTGAATAAATCCTGGAAGCAACACCCCATAAAACAGTAGCTGTATGGCCACTTAGCACCCATCTCAAAAACGATCCAAGCAAGCTGAACAAGATATGCAGGACACTGCCGGGAAAGCAAGGACAAAGTAAAAAGTGATGTTCTTCTAGGAACCCCTACAAATAGATGTATCAGGGTTGGCTGACCTGTAAGAACTTACATCAGCTCCATGGAGACAATGGATGTAGTTTGGAAGACCTGCTGGGAGTGATGGATAATAGGGACAGATGGGGAGAGAGAGAGAGAGAGCCAGGGAAATCTGTGCTGTCAGTGCAACTTGATAATTAAAAAAAAAAAAAAAAAAAAAAAAAAATTGACTTACTTGAGCTTCTTGTTTGGAGAAATCCAGTCCTGAGATTCAGATTTCCTTTTTTCTATACCACGTTGTTTTACTTGTTCTTCTTCTTCCGTCTTTAATTGCTGGATCCTCCAATCAATGGCTCGAAGAATGTTATCACTGTCTTTAGGATTGGCCTGTGAAGGAATAATAACTATTACCATCAAATATGCAAACAATGAATAATCAGCAAATTAACAACTGTTTCTTTTTGGGTTGAGGGAAAGCTTCTTCAAACAGGACTCTTGATGAGGTTGTTGGAGAAGTGGAAGGTAAGAGCTTTATATCTGAGCATTAGCACTTTCAGCATATGATTCCCAGCTTATTCTTTTGACACATGACAATCTACACTTTTGGAACACCAACTGTCCAAAACTGATTTCTAGTTTTTGACTGCTGCTTTTCAAATTTACACACACTAGTTGTTGTGATGGTTAATTGTATTAATTATTTTATCTGGTTTGGTCAGGCCGCAACTTTTTCAGTTAGCTGTTAAGTTAGCTAAAACCTTTGAGCAAAAATACAAGTCAAATTGGAAAGTTCAAGTGAATGCACGACGACTAGGATATGGGAACTGTCATTTCTACTCAGGAAGACCAAATGTAAATTAAATAGATTCATGTCATGTCTTGCTGTAGAATACACCGACTGCATCTCTCCAGATGAGCAAGACCCCTCCCCCCAAACGAGTGTTCTGGATATGACACAAAACCATCTGATGGTGATGTTCCAGTAATCAGATTGTCCAGTGTCATATCCAGGACACTCGGGGGTGGGGGGAGAGAGAGAGAGAGAGAGAGAGAGAGAGACCTTCTGCAGAGGTGCAGTTAGTGTATTCTACAGCCCCAGCCAAGTGGACAATACAGTGTTAAATGTCAAAACAGTTTTATTTCAGATAATTCAGTTTAGCATATAAGTACAGAGTTTAGACGTCAAAACAGTTCTATTCTAAACAATTCAATTTAGCATAAATACGCAATTTAAATGCAAAAATCAGTATTGTGAAGGAAGCATGGTTCAGTTCTATTTAACCCATAGATAGGACCCTTATCAGGTGCTACCACTCCAGGCCAGAGTGGACCAGGGAGCAATGGCAATAAAGGGGTACTCCACATTCCCTAAAGCTCCAGTATTACTGGAACTTTACCATCAGATTGTTTAGTGTCATATCCAGGACATGCGTTAGAGGAGGGGGTCTTACCCTCTGCAGAGAAGCAGTCAGTGTATTCTACGGTCCCAGCCAACTGGGCAATCTGGGTTGCAGAGGGTGCACTGGTATGGATGATACATCATAAGATAACTGAAAATGTTGAAAATTTTATCAAAATACCTACTACTCTTAAGCATGTAAAGCTGGCGACTGGAGTCAAAGGCGACCAGAAGGGTCCTTTTTCAATACCTACTACACCGAGGTGTAGGGGAGGGTGCTACTACTTTCCCTGGATTGCTCCACTTTACCCTTGACATGTACCTTATATTGCTGAGTGTTAAGCAAGGAGGTATCAAGTACCATTTTTAAAGTCTTTGGTAAGATGCGACCTGGGATCGAACCCAGGTCTTCCGGACCATTGGCGAACACTCTACCCACTAGGTCAAAATGAACTCAAGTTTTACTTCAATTCATTGCTACATTAACATAAATAATGCAATAATGAAAATAGAAATTATTCAAATTCAATAATATAAAGTTTTAAAATTTTCTTTTGAATGTTTGGAGGTTAATAATTGTAAAGACAAACACTTATTTATATGCTAAATTGATAAAAAAATTATTTATTATCATCTAAGATCATAACAGTTATTTTGTTTACTTCTCCCTATTTTTTAAGATATACCACTGTGTGTGTGTGTGTGTGTGTGAGAGTGTGTATGTATATATATATATATATATATAAGTAAAGTTGGCAACTGTAATCAAGGGTGACCTGAAGGCTTCCTTTTCAATAGTTACAACACTGAGGTGTAGGGGAGGGTGCTACTCCATTCCTTGGATTGCTCCACTTCACCCATGATCTGTACTTTACACATATGCAGATACAGGTATGTCTTGGGAGGGGGGAACATACACACAGCAGATAAGATGATGGCTACTTACAGCAATGAGGAAAACTTTTACACCATCTCCATCTGCAGCAATTATGCGAACAGTTTTCTGACTTGCTCTTTCCACTGTCATACCAGTCCAGATTTTGGTATTGAGTATAACACGTAAACTGCCCTGTGACCTCATTACTAAAAGATAAAAGAAATGAAAATAGATTTCAGTTACAAAATATCCATTTATTAAACTTTAAAGGTTTATAATCTGAGACTTCAAATTGGCAAAGTTGGTAAACCATCTTTTTTTTTTTTTTTTTTTTTTGCTACCAATGTTAGAAACACTTGACCACCACAAAAAGGCTCATTTGGGTCTTCACTCTCTCATTAATATGACCAACTACCATCCCAAGCAAAAATTATCAAATTAAAACACTTAAAAAGATCTTCACCTTGTTTTTTTTTAATTATTTAATTGAAAATAAATTGATAGACAAAAGGTAAAACATTCTGGCTTCATAAAATATTCCTTAAAAGAAACTAGATTAAATAATTTTGTTTGTATAAGGAATATTTATTGCATCTTTATTTTCAAGTTTCAAGTCATGAAGAGGAAAATATTATGGAATAAAAGATTGAGGAAATAATCATGGAATAACCAAATGTCATGAGTTATTCCATATTTTTCTCAGCATGGTTCAGAAAGAAATATTATTAATTAAAATAATTTAATCAATTTTATTTAAGGAAAATTTTATGAAGCCAGAATGTTCAGTTATTAAAGAAAAAGTGTGTTTGATCTGTCATCAGTTTATTGACTGCTAATTAAAAAAACTTAAGTGAACATCCTCTAAGTGTACTAATTCCATCATTTTGGCCAGGGCTAATAAAATTGAATTCTAAAGCCATAAAAAGTAAGTAAGTAGGCAACCATAGTTGAGGATGACCAGAAGGCTCCCTTTTCAATAGCTACAACACTGAGATGTAGACAAGGGAGCTACTCCTTCCTCTGGATTGCTCCATTTTACCCTTGATCCGTACCTTATAATGCTAAGTGTTAAGCAAGGAGGCATCAAGTACCATTTTTTAAGTCTTTAGTATGACTTGACCTGGGATTGAACCCATCATGCAAATGTCCGGTAAAGCCATAATGTGTGCAAATATAGTCAAATTTTATATAGCATTGTCTTTGCTGATCTCCATTTTCTACCCATTGGGTAATTTTGCAGAGAAGTTTGTTATTTTCATAGCAAATTCACTCTTCTGCCATTTTTTTAGATTGTTGTCATGGAAAAAGAGAAATAGATATTTTGAACTGAGCTAGCTCTGAAAGAAATTGAGTGAAATTAGCAACTATGAGATCAATTTTCACCACAATGATTGATACACAAGCTGCAATTCCTAATATAAGGCATTACAGACACACAAAAAAAAAAAAAAAGACAGCAAAATAAACTGATTTAAGAAAATCTTTTTATTTTTCTGACACCAATTCATAACATCTACATTGATCATCATCATCAGTCTTTTAAAAGAAACTTTTTTTAGAACGTATTTTTGAAAATGATTGAATTTAATAGCATGTCAACCTTTTATTGTATCTTTATATGTACATTTGGGTAGTTTAAGAGTTTGTTTTTTTTTTGCACACAGTTATATCAAATATTCCTACCTAATACAAATAATTTGTACAGAGTTGTATGGTTTTAAGTATTCCTAACAAATAGACAATTTTTAAACAGTTCTATTTGACTTACAGATGAACCCTAACAAGTACTACCACTTCAGGTTAGAGTGGACCTGGGAGTAATGGCAATAAAAGGGTACGCCACATACCCTATATCTTCAGAACTAGAGCCTCATCACTGGATGCAGTTTAATATCATACCCAGGACATCTCTTTTGTCTGTGTGTGTGTGGTCTTACCCACAATGCAGGTTTGTTTGGGTTTTATGACATATCAACCCTTGTAGGTTATCTAATGCCAAATCCATTTTTATACAAATAATCAGTTCTAATTCAACCAATTTAGTTTAGTATAAGTACAGTTTCCTTCCCCTACAAACACTTAAATGTCAAAACAGTTTTATTGCAAACAATGCAGTTTACCTATCAAAACAGATCTATTTCAAGCAATTCAATTTAGCATAAGTATGCAGTTTAGTTCTATTTGACCCATAGATAGGGTCCTATTAGGTGCTACCACTCTGGGCTAGAGTGAACCAGGGAGCAATGGCAATGAAGGGGTGCTCTGCATTCCCCAAAGCTCCAGCATTACTGGAACCTCACCATCAGATTGTTTAGTGTCATATCAAGACACTTGTTTTTTTTTTTTTTATTATCCCTCAGCAGAGATGCAGTTAGCGACTGGGCAAGCCCTATGCAAGGGATACAATCTGTATTTTCAGCCCTACTAACAGGGAGCACAAAAAAACTTTAGTTGGAAAATGCAACTGAAAAAAATTAAGCAAATTTCTAACAACAGCAAATATCTTGGTTGATCAGTAAAGTTGATTATCAAACATAATACGGATAATAAAACACAAAACAATGTAACTGATGATAAAAATAGAGAATATTCATGTTCTTAACACATTGTGATTTATTATTCTATAAACAAGTTGTGCCACAAATTTATTTTTTTTTTTTATTAAAAAAAAAAAAAAAAAAAAAAAAAAAAAAAGACAATTTAAGATCCACAAATATCTCTACTAAACAAAATCATAAGTGTTTCAGTATTGGAGAAAGAAAACTCACCTATCCGAGATTGGAATTTTTCAGAATCATTTCCTACCAAATCGTTTAATCGCAGAACACCACAGCCTCGCTCAATCCACATTTGAGTTGGTTTATCAAACACAAATAATTTGCAGTTGCACTATTGGGAGGGAAAAAAAAAAAAAAGAAAAAAGACAAATGGGGTAAGAAAAATTGCATTCAAAGTTCTTATTAAAAAAAAAAAAAATAAATAAAAAAAAATAAAAAAATTGTTGGTACAAAATTTATGAATACATGAAATTTATGTGTAAATGCAATGACTATTATGGGATAGAGATTGTATTTCATTATTGTTCTTTATTTAATCTAATCAATCTGATTTACCTCTGTCCCATAATAACTGACACCTTTAGAGTATGGAATTCATATGCAAATAAAACAACCACTACATCGGACACAGATTGTATTTCCTTATTGTCTCTGTTTATCTATCTTTTTCAGTTTTATACAACCCTTGTCCCATAATAGAATAAAGATAAGCAGAGAAAGATGAGTTATGGAGAATGAGGAGAGAGAGAGAGCATAAGAAAAGTCTAGAAGAAAAAGAATTTAAAAAAAAATATATAAACAAAGGAAACTATCTGAATAAGAAAGGAGTGTAAAATGGAAAAAGAATTTAAAAGTAGGTGTGGGTGATGATGTTTAAAAAATAAAGGAAATGGAAGTGGCAAGTAAAGTTCAAATTCCAGCAGAGACAGTTCACTAATACTGTTGGGAAAGGCATGAATCTATCTCTTCTACCTGGCTATGAGTAACATAGCAGAGCAGGTTGATTTCTCCATAGCAATCGATTTGGAAAGACAACAAATACACCACCCCTAGTTACTCATGAAACCACAGCATCACATAGTGAAGCAGTGGCTCTTTGATCCACAGAGTCAATAGATTGTAATAGTCATTTACTAAGCTTAGTTTGGCACAAGGCCAGAAGGATACCTAGTGAGAATCAAACTCACTAGCAATGGTCTGCTGGCCTGACTCATTAACAATTACACTAAGCAAGGCACTTGTGATTTCTAGTAGGATTAGAATAAGAAATAGAGAAATCTTGTAAAAAGGATTGACAAAAACAGATAGAATAGAAAGAGAGGTGAATGGAAAAGAGAGGTGAATGGAGAAAAGAGGTAGAAAGAAGAAAAACTAATGAGAGGGAAAAGAGAGAGTGAGGAAAAATAGGTAAAAGATAAAAGCAGCAGAGATCAGAAGCTTTATTACAAGATGCAGTTTAGTGTTATTTCAAAATCATTTCAAACAATATTTCAATCTTTTATTGGACCCAAACAGTTACTACACTTCAAGGTGAGAATGGAGCTGAAAGTAATAACAAGAAAGAGTGACACTACACATCTCAGAGTTCTAGAACTGGAGCCTCACCAA
The DNA here is from genome assembly GCA_963585895.1 of Sepioteuthis lessoniana. Classification (NCBI taxonomy): domain Eukaryota; kingdom Metazoa; phylum Mollusca; class Cephalopoda; order Myopsida; family Loliginidae; genus Sepioteuthis; species Sepioteuthis lessoniana. The sequence continues at coordinate 74,854,794 of OY757936.1, read as the reverse complement.
TTTAGCATCATAACCAGGGGATCCTAGATGAGAAGATCAATAAGAATGAAGCAATAATAGCCAAAGACCAATTATTATTACCTGTAATACATTTGATTCATCTTCTTCTCCTGTTTTTACCTCAATTTCTTTGTATTCAGGCCTCACACCATGTTTGGCTTGATATTCACGTGCTGACTCCTCCAGGGATTGACACTGTTTTTCTGAAAGAAAAAGATTAACATTTAGCTTATTAGATTTGGTCATTTATGGCCCAACTAAAGACATGTTCTTGAATACTGGACACACGCTGTATACACCCATACACAGAATGGCAAAAGTCACTTTTCGGTTTCTTTTAACCATAATTTTTTTTATAACCCTGAGCACAAAGCTTGAGTATTTTTAAGTTTAGCCTTTTTTATATAATGGAATTTTAAAACAAATTATGAAATAAATGATTTTTAGACAAACTAATATACATATATATAAAACCAAGCACCTATAGTGTTGAGATGTGACACAAGGTCAGTTCAAATTGGGGATCTTGGAAATAAGTCTTCTAAAAAGCAGTGCCAAAAATAACTGTTCTGTAGAGGTACCAACACAGTAAGCCCAACACTTATTCTTTTAAAGGAGGAGGCAGGTGCTGATTTATTTAAATCACCAAATATGAATAATATGTATCACTCATATTTGGTGATTATATATGTATGTATATATGTGCATGTGTGTGTGTGTGTGTGTGGTATACTTAGTTTGAAAAATTTTTTAAAATATTTTAAATTGATCATGCTTAAAATAACGTTTTGTTGAGAAAAACTTGAAGTGTATGACTGTGCAACTAACAGATTCATTACTGAAAATTAGATACTCCATAAACCAATCTTCATCTTCCCTATGCATTTCTAGCATTTCTAGACAAAAATTATATGGTTTTATTGTGGTCATTTAAATTTTGAAAGAAACTTTCAGGTCTGAAGTGGAAATTTTAACTTTAGATTTGTCCTCCTTGTGAATTTCCATGCAATTTATGTAGGTAGTTAGCATGAATATATTTCTGATGCTTTTTTTTTTTTGGTGGTGGTGGGGAAATCATCATTATCTCCAAAGACGTTTACATTTACCTAAACATCCTGTTATCTCCAATTTATTATACTAATCATATATTGGTTGTCTAGTCAACAATGATTTCTCAAAATGTTCTAAAATATTATTGCATGACAGAAACAGAATTTGTTTTGTTTATCAAGCAGACAAAATAACATTTCAACAGTTACATTATTTTAAGAAAATATCATGACTAATAATGGATCACCTGGAGCTGCTGAAAGCCTTTATAAATTTCAATTCTCACTTTACAAAACTGTACAGTGAGAGTCAATATCTTAAAAAGTTTGTTTTAAATGAATAGATTTTTTAAATTTCATTTCTTTTGTTGAGACCTTTTACAAAGTGTTACACAACTGTTTCAGGAATTCAAATAGATAAATCCATTCATTCTATTTTTTAGTTAAACTCTACAATTGTTTAGACATTTGTTGAAGAATTTCTCTCATAAACAAAATTTGCTTTTGTTTGCTACTAGATTAATTTGAAAACAAGACACTGAATATAATTATTGAAAACATAGGAGTTGGAGGAAGACTCTAAAATTAACATTTTGTATCATCATCATCATATCGCGCTGGTATCATGGATATCCCTGACCCTCTCTCGCCACTCCTCCCTATCGTTCATCGCCCGAGGTAGGTCTTCAGGACAACATCCCGTATCCTCACATAGCTGCTGAATGTATGTTCGTGCTGGTCGTCCTGCTTTTGCATGGCCATGTGTGGGGGTCCATAAGAGTACATCACTTATGAGTGGGTCCCTGCTTCTCCAGCAGTATCCTGCATGTCTGGCTCGTCTAACTTGAATAGTTTTCGTGATACTATTTACCAACCCCTCCGCTCGGGCAGGATATGACACAAGGTCAATTTTTAAGCGGAGTTTAACAGGTTTGAATTCAAAGTTTTCCTTCTCCTAGACTAGTTGCCTAATCAAGGCTGAAGAACCTAGTCTGTCCTACTATTTACCCATAGCTGGAGGGAGAATAATTGGATTCATACCTTTCCCAAGGGTATTAGTGCTATGTGAAATGCAATCAGTATCGTCCAGGATTTGAACTCGTATCGCCGTGTTCATTTCCTACGGCAATAACAACTACACCACGGGCACCTCCATAAATAGTTTTCATGATGGGGGTAGGTGGCCGTACAGTTGGTGTCTTGTGGGGTGTTGCCGCCAGGACTTGTTTAAGATTGCATGTATAGTTTCTAAATTATTCTGACTAAAAGAGGATTGGGAAATTTTTTTAAATATCTACACAATAATCAGTAGATTTGTATTATAACTAATATAACTCATTAAAATAAAATTCCCCACCCATTAAAATTTTTTTTTTTTTTTTTAAATTTATCTAAAAAGAGATCTTCCTTAATTTCAACCTACAAAAAAGGGGGTCTATTCTTAATGTGTATATTGTTGTTACACATGGATTATAATTTTATCATATGGTGAAATGAGTCATTATTCCCCAATTGTATCAAGAGAGGTATTGGTAAGACAAATTTCGGCAGGTCCAGACATACTGTATATATTTATGTATAGGTTAAATTTTCAAAGCCTAATCTTTAATAATTTTGTCAAGTTGAAATTCAAAGGAAGGGAAAAAATTAATTTTATACACCAATTTCACAACCTATTGAATTAATGGTTGGTTGGTTTTACTGCATGTCAACCCTGTTTAGACTATCTAATATTGAAGTCAATTTTTTTTCAAGCAATCAAAGTTTTAAGTAACTAATAATAATTATTTATTTGCAGTTATATGGTTTCAAGTAACTAATAATAATCTTTTGTAAACAATTACATTTTCAAGTAACTATCTTAATTTATACATGGTTATATAGTTTCAAGTATTCCTATCTAATACTAATAATTTTCAGACAGCTTTATTTGACCCATAAATGGGACCCTAACTGCTACTCATCATCAGATCTAAGAGTCATGGCATCAAAAAGGTGAGTCCAGACTTTGCAGAACTCAACATTTAATGCTGGTACATAGACATACTGTATATATTTTCAAGAATATTTATTACCTTGTGTCATGATAAAACCAACAGTTTTACAATGCAGTTTAGCATCAATACCTAGGACTCCTTTTTTTGGTGGTGGGGTTACTCTTTGACAGAAGATGCAATTGGTATTATCTAAGTCCACCAAAAGAGCTGGTTTAGAATAATTTAAGCAAAATAAAATAGTAATTATTTGGATATTTAAGAATGTTGAACTAATATTTGTGGTCAGATTAAGTCATGTAAATGATGGAGATGAATTTAAAATGAATGAAAATCCATTTAATAAGTCATAGATGAGTGCAATTTCAAAACTACAAAATATCAATTTTTTCTTTTTAATAAAGAAGACCAAGCTAAGTTTTCCTACCTGGGGTGCTGACTTCATCACCTGAGTTTGTAAGGCGAAGATCTGATGGTGGTGGGGAGGAGGGTTTTTCTGCAGCCACAACCCTGTTTGCAAGATTCTCACCAAACACAAAACCAGAACAGTTGTTGTTGTTCTTTTTGGAATTTTCATCAATCCCCTATTTAAAAAAAAAAAACAAAAAAAAAAAAACCCATAAGTCATAAAAGCACAAAATAATCAAATCATTTATCCAATGAAGTACTTCTTAAAAAAGGAGGGGGAAGCATATATATATATATATATATATATATATATATATATATATATATCAATAAATTATCTCTTATAACTCTCCAGTCATTTTCTATTTATGGTGATCCTATTTACCTAACCCTTCAGCTTGGGCAGGACATGACACAAGGTCAATTTTTAAGTGGAGTTTAACAGGTTTCAATTCAGAGTTTTCCTTCTCCTAGACTAGTTGCATTACCAAGGCTGAAGAACCTAGTCTGCCCTACTATTTACTCATAGCTGGAGGGAGAATAATTAGATTCATACCTTTCCCAAGGGTATTAGTGCTATGTGAAATGCAATCAGTCTCGTCCAGGATTTGAACTCGTGTCGCCGTGTCCATTTCCTACGACGATAACCATTACACCATGGGCACCTTCTATTTATGGTGATCATTAACTACTTGAACCAGTAAGCCTGATATTTTATTGTACATCTCAAGCCCAATATTTTAGGTTGAATATTATTTTATTATACATCATATGGAGGTGCATGTAGCATAAGTGCTGTTATTATAGAAAATAGATATAGCAACCTAAGTTCAAATCTTGGATAGTTTGTGTTTCACTTTGTGCTAATGCCCTTGGGAAAGGCATAAATCCACCTCCCCTCACAGCTAAAGGTAAATAGTATGGCAACTGATTTAGAAGTAAAACTGATTTCAAAAGCTGCTTTAAAACAAAAGTTGCATTATATCCTGTCCATGGTAGTGGTGTTAGACCAAATATTTGGGATCTAGAGAGATAATGTCATATACCAACCATTCATAGCTCTTTTAATTCAAACAAAATATCTGCCCTGTGGAGCAAAATCAAAAACATTTTTAATGAAATGAATAATTAGTTTATGCAAATAACTAACATAAAACTTACCCAATCATTTGTTTTATTCTTATGACAGAATTATTAAATTTACATCTGAAAAGAATCCTATGACATTTGGCTACAATAACAAATATGAGATAAATACAAGACACCAATTTCTTACATTTTAATAAACAAATACCCTTACCATAACACGTTGGTGTAAGTTAGTTCCAAATAAGAACTCTCTTCCACTGTTGCTTGATGTAGTGGAGGCTGCTGCACCATCAGAATTATCTTTTGCCCCAAGGGAAGTTGAAACATTAGGTATATTTGAGCTACAAACATAAAAAAAAAAAAAAAAGTAAATTTTTTTTTTCCTTCTCAGATGAGTATCAAAAGTATATTGTTTTGATGAAAAATATATGCTAAGGTTTTAAAATACATGACTTTTTCTCCACTTTTAATTGAAAGTATCATTAATTCTCAAATAAAAAGTTTGAGCAATTTTACTGTACGAAAGAGAGAATGAGGGGGTAAAGAAAGTGTGACATGAAAGTACTGTGAAGCATATTTTTTTCAATTTCAAAATTTAAAAGATGTGTACAAAATAGAGAAACTGACATCATAAAGTGATGATGTCTAGACAAGTTAATATCAGTTTGAAAAAAAAAAAAAAAAAAAAAAAAAAAAAAAAATCATAAAACCTGTCTTGAATTTTCAGAATAAAATATTTTGGGTAAAACACAAGATTGTATGCATGCAACACTCTCTATACACACTAAATCCAGTTCTGTACAAATTTTGTTTCCTAAACTGAAAATTCAGTTGAAGGGTAAAATTTGAGGATATGGAAAACTTTACAAGAAATACAATCGTGAATCTTTACACTAAAGAAATGATTTATGATTCGCTTGATTTTAATTGTATGTCAACTCATCTACGGTTATTTTTATACCTAGTTTAGGGAATTGCATTCATTGTACATTTATATTTTATGTGTAATTGTTACTTAAGAGTTTGGGTTTTTTTTTTTGGCAGACAGTTATATATTAAGTATTCCTATCTAATACAAATAATTTGCACAGAGTTGTATGGTTTTAACAATTTCTATCTAATACTAATAATTACATGGTTTCAAGTAATTATTTCTATTTAATAATAATCATTTATTTGCACACAGTTATATGGTTTCAAGCAACTCTTCTTAATATAAATAATTTATAGTTATATAGCGTTTGGTTTGGTTTGGTGGGTTTTATGGAATATCAACCTTTGTAGGTTATTTAACGCCAAATCCATTTTTATGTTAATAATCTGTTTTATTTAAAACAATTCAGTTTAGCATGAGTACACAGTTTAATTGTCAAAAACATTTCCATTTCAAATTATTCAAGCAGTTATATGTAACAATTCAGTTTTAATGTTGAAAAACAGTTTGAAATAATTCAGTTAAGCATAAGCACGCAATCTAAATATAAGTACGGTTTAATTGTCAAAAACGTTTCTATTTCAAGCTATTCTGTTTACTCAATTCAGTTTAGCATAAGTATGCTGTTAGTTCTATTTAACCCATAGATAGGGCCCTATCAGATGCTACCACTCCGGGCCAGAGTGGACCCGGGAGCGATGGCAATGAAGGGGTACTCTGCATTCCCCAAAGATCCAGCACTGCTGGAACCTCACCATCAGATTGTTTAGTGTCATATCCAGGACACTCGTGGGGGGGGTCTTATCCCTCTGCAGAAGTGCAGTCAGCGTATTCTACAGCCCCAGCTGACTGGGCAATACACAGTGTTAAATGTCAAACAGTTTTTTTTTCAGATAGTTCAGTTCAGCATAAGTACACAGTTCTATTTCGAGCAATTCGGTTCAGCACTAGTAGGCAGTTCCAATGTCAAAACAGTTTTATTTTAAACATTTCAGTTTAGCATAAATACGCAGTTTAAATGCAAAAATCAGTATAGTGAAAGAACGGTTTAGTTCTATTTAACCCATAGATAGGACCCTTATTAGGTGCTACCACTCCGGGCCAGAGTGGACCCGGGAGCGATAGCAATGAAGGGGTACTCTGCATTCCCCAAAGCTCCAGCATCAAGTATTCCTATCGAATGCAAATAATTTTTCAACGGATTTATTTGACTCGTAGATGGGACCCTAACAAGTATTACTATTCAGGATCAAAGTGGACTTGAGAATAATGGCAATGAAGGAGTATTCCACACTCCCCAGAGCTCTAGAACTGGAGCCTTACAATTCAATGCAAATTAGTGTAATACCCAGGACACCTCTTTTTGGGATAATCTTACTACCCCTCTTCAAGGGATTCAGTTTGACTAATGGAATACTCACTGGAACAAGGAGGACTATTTTGAAGAAAATATTTCATTTTTGTCTTGGTAAATACAGCTTCATCTTGATAGTTTTTCAACAAACCTCAGATAAAGCTCTTATCTATTCAACAAGTTCAATTGATTTCATTTGAGGGAATAAATACCAAATTGTATAAAAAAAAAAGTTTCACAAACATGAAGCACACATGTCAAATGCAAACTGTACAGAACTCCAAGACCACAGCTGATTGGTTGGTTGGGTTTTATGGCATATCAATTTTTATAGGTTATTTAATGCCAAATCTATTTTTATACAAATAATCAGCTCTATTTTAAACAATTCAGTTTAGCATGAGTACACAGTTTAATTGTCAAAAACATTTTTCTTTCAAGCTATTCAGTTTAGTCAAACAGTTCTAATTTAAACAATTCAGTTATAATCATAAGTATAGTTTTTGTTTTGACAGTTAAATGTCAAAACAGTTATTTTTTTAAACAATTCAGTTTAGCATAGTTTCAATATTGAAAACAGTCCCATTTCAAACAATTCAGTTTAGCATAAGTAGGCAGTTTAAATGTAAGTACACAGTTTGTCAAAAATATTTTTTATCTTAAATTATTCAGTTTATTCAAACAGATCTATTTCAAATAATTCTGCTTAGCATAAGTACACAGTTTAGTTCTATTTGACCCATAGATAGGGTCCTATCAGGTGCTACCACTCCGGGCCAGAGTGGACCTGGGAGCGATGGCAATGAAGGGGTGCTCTGCATTCCCCAAACCTCACCATCAGATTATTTAGTGTTATATCCAGGATGCTTGTCTTATCTCTCTGCAGAGATGCAGTCTGTGTATTCTACAGCCCCAGCTGACTGGGCAAAAGGCCACAGCCAAACCACTTACATAATAAAGTCCTAAAACTTGAACAATTAAAGTAATTTTTTTAGAATTATTATCCTCAGTAGAATTTTTGTACTAGTTCACCTACACACCAATATTTACTGTCACATGTACATTTATTTTGGGTATACAATATGATGAACAACAATGATTGTGGTGTGGTATTTTTTTTTTTTTTTGGTAAGCATGAGAATAATGGAAGAAGTGAGGGTCCAATTTCAAAAGAAATATGCAACATAAGACTATCCTTATAATACAAGAACAAATTTATAAACATATCTTGGGAAGTGGGGGATAGGAAAAAAAAAATTTTTTTTTTTTTTCTTCAATTACCTACTAAAGGCCGTTGATGAGAATTTTGAGGGTGAGGTGGATTCATTCTGCCCTGGAGTTGTAGTAGAGCTGATACCTCCTGCTTCAAGTCGACTGGTAGCATTATCAGAAGAGACGGCTTCTTTGGATGCCTCATTTGATGGCTTGGAGGATGAAGAACCATCTTCTGACTTTTCTGTTTGTTCTACAAAGAAAAGAAAGATGAGCCTTCATTAGTAGAATTTTCATAAAACATAATCATCAAAAATTTATATCATAATGATCAATTTTTCGTATCTATATAACCAAGAGAAAGCAAAGATAGCAATGGTTTGAGATTTTTGTTCATAGAAAAGAATAAAGCAATTTCCAACTTTATAAAAAGTGCAAAATCTGTCAGCACACTCACACTGATCATCGTAATTTTCTAAATTTATAGGACTTAAAGGAGTTTGTATCTGTGTTCAGATCTTGGCACAGGTCCAGGAAAGATGGCTTGGAAAACTAGCAGTTGCCTATACAGCAAGTCTGCCCTCATAATGACATTGATATAAAAAAAAAAAAAATAAATAAATAAAAAAATAAAAAAGTAGGGCGGGGGGGAATATAAACTTGGCATCAGCATTGCTGGAGGAGTCCCCAGAACAAAGCTGAAGACAGACTGCCTCAGGGACTCCAGCTCAGGACTTTTCCTTTTTCTACAAACTGATAGGCCTAGTCTTCACAACTATTTTATAAATAGAGAAAACAGAAGGGTCATGCCTTTCTTAAAGACCATTAATGTGAAGGAAGCCTCAAACAGTATAAAAGGATTCACAGAAAATGCAAAGAGTTTTTCCTCCCCATAAACAAGAGTTGGGGAACCGACTGATAAGGCTAACCTAATTAACTAAATCCTTAATAAATATGGGAATCAAACTATAAATAAGTGTTTGCTTATTTCTTTCAACAGTTCAGATCAAGTGACAACCACTGAGTCATGAACAATATTACAATTGTCTTTCTGCCTCTAAATGGAGTTCAGGTTTCAGTTAGCAAAAATGAAAATAGATACATTTATGTTTTTGTAAAATCTACAATATTTAATAGGTCATTAAGTAAACAATGGATACCTTTGATAGAATTTAACAGCTATTTTAGGTAATTTTTATCACTTACAGATCATAAATATCTACAAGTTTTGTAGTTGGATAGAGAAAAACTGAAACAGTTCTAATTTATAAGATCAATAAACACAAATTAATCAAAACACTAAGCAATATATCAAAGCAAATCAATAATTTCCCTTTTATGTACCTTTATCAAATGAATTCTTATTTGTGGGATCAGGAAGTGTGGCAGGTTTGATTAAACTGTGAAAGTTTTGAGATTGAACATCTGAAAAAGAAAAAAGAAAAAAGAAAAATGGTTGATACAAAAATACTTGAATTTGGAGAACTTTTTTTCCTTCTTTTTACAACTATTTGAAGAAATTTTTTAAAAACTGTTTAGTTTGTAATATATACAGTTTCATAGTGAAATAGCATTATTCTCTGCCAACTTGATAAAATTTATTCAGAGTTGCAATACTCAATAACCAAATAAGACACACACTTTAATATTTTATTAGTATAATATTACTTAATAAGGATTTTATCAAAATAGTTTGCAATGTACAATCTCATAAAACAGCATAACAAAAAATCTGATTTGATTAGTAAGTAACCCCCCCCAAAAAAAAAAAAAAAATTCTTGCTTAATTGCAGTCATCGAAGGGCAATTAATTAGTATATCAACAAGCTGAAATGATATAAGTTCATTTTATGGTATGTCAAATCTTGTTGGGTTTTTAATGCTAAAATCAAGTCTAAAATAAACATTGGTACAAATTCCAGGCACTTATATCTCGCTTGTATTAAGTAGATACGTTTTAGTAAACTATTTTATAATACAAAATTGACAGCATAAAGTTTTTGATCAAGCCATGGTTTTCTTAAAGGTCCTGTTCAGTCAAGTAATTTACACACAGTTGTATAGTTTCAAGTACTACTATCCAATACTAATAATTTATACACAATTAGGATTTAAAGTAACAATTCCTAACTAATAATAATTATTTATTTGCATATGTTTTTATTGTTCCAAGAATTTTGATCTACAACTCAATTTTCAAATAGTTAAGAAAATAGATAAAAGTTTGACAAACATTCATTTGCAAAATTTTTATTTTCCTTACCCCCCCCCCCAAAGATTTAATTTTTATTGAAAATGAGGACAGAAATAGTATTATCTAACATGAAGGCAGCCTTTTTGCCTGGGATGACGGCATGTTAAGCACTGATTCACAGCAAGTCATGGAAAATAATGTAATGATTTGAATTTTAAGTATTGTGTGGGACCATTTAAACTAATGACAATATACAATATTAATGTGATATTACTGTGAATAAATGAACTGAATTTGTTGTACATGATTATCGTGTGGAGATGACATGTCAATCCTTGAAGACTGCTTGAAGAAGAAAATTGATTTCTGCATTGAATACGTCAAAAATTGACTTATTCAATGCAGAAATCAGTTTTCTTCTTTAAGCAATCATCGAGTTTCAAATAACTAATAATAACAGTTTGTAAACAATTTTAGTTTCAAGTAACTATTCTTAATATAAATAATTTATACACAATTACATGATTTCAAGTAAATATTCTGATGATAATATAAATAAATAATAATCATGTTTGCATTTATGATTTCATGTAATCCTATCAAATACTAATAATTTTCAAAAAGATCTATTTGAATCATAGATTAATTTTGACAACTAAAACCAGGTTTAGTTTGGCATAGTCACAACAAACAACCAAATATCTTGTAGTATACACACACATAATTGATAATTTGAAATATCTTTTTAAAACTATTCAATTGGGGCTACTCAATCAACTAGTAAAATATAGCATAACTCCCAATCTATTTGATATATATTCATATAAAGTCATGATAATACATACAGATCAAGTTACACACACATATTTCAATATATTAGATGACTGGATGATCTGAATATGTTGTATGATGCAAATGTTTAATATATGGAGATAATGGCAATCTTCAGATAATTTTAACATGAAAGAATCATGTAATTTTCTACTAATCAAATATATAGATATTATTGAGGTATAAATGAAAGAATAAGATTAATGATTTTGGTCATTTTATAATGAAGGATAAAAGGACTTAATACAAAAGAATAGAGATCCTAAAAAGCTGTTATATATAAGAATGTAGTTTGTTATATTTATAAAGAGTGCTAAATATCAGTGATAAAACATCTTATTACTTATTACTCTTAACTGAATTAATTAAGCATTCTTTATCAAGATAAAAAGATTGCCCTTCCTTTCTAAAAAAAATATCTACTGCCGACAAATATATCCATAAATGTTTCACACTTAGAAACAAAAATGCATGTACTTACTGAATCTGGAGGGGGCTAAAAGACTTGGTTTGAAGGCAACTGATTTAAAATCTAGAGAGGAAAAAAAAAAAAAATTAGCAGTTAGTTTATAAAAACTTGAGCCAAAAGCAAAAGTTTGGATTGCTTACTATCGCACACAGTTAAGCAGAGTTAACAACTGGGTTTGTCTTTTCTCTACCCCCATTCACCCAACATAAACTGGTCTAAAGACTCTTTAAACAAATAAGACTCATGGCTTTTCTTGAGCAGTGTCACATTTTCTATTGTATGTTAACTATACGTAAATTCATATTTTTTTCGGTAGAATCCAAATCATCAACATTCCTGAGTTTCCTCAGCTTTGACTGCCGCTTCCATACATAAATGTTCATTTGGATAATCTTAAAAATGTCCTAAAGAATTAAGATAAAAATCTACTGGATTTAATGCATGATTTATAAGTTAAAAAAAAAAAAAAAAAAAAAAAAGAAAAGAAAAGAAAAGATAGAATGGCAACTGAAGTTTCCATACCTGGGATGTTGGCTTCATCACCTGAATTTGCAAGGCGGTGTTCTGCAGGTGGTGGCGGTGAAGGAGGTTTCTCAGCAGCCACAACTCTGCCAGAAAGCTTTTCACCAAACACAAAACTAGAACAATTGTTGCTCTTTGCGGATTTTTCATCAGCTCTCTAGAAAAACAAAAATCAAAACACACACGCAAGTTCATAAACTAAGTTAACAAAAGCAAAAGTAATGAATGCAAATCATCTGCTCAATGAAATGCACCCAGAGTAATTTATACATGTCTAAGAAAAACACTATTATAGACAAATGAGAGAAAGAGGTGGGTAAACAAGAACCAAGAAAGAGGAAGTAATATCACATTTGACAAAATCATTAATACATTCATAAACATCTTGTAAGCCCTTGGCTGTAGCAACACCATTTTATCCTATCAGCAAGATCAACTGTCACTGAAAAAGGATTTTTCATGTTTAAATTTTACTTTTATTAGATAACTGGATTGAATTTCATTGAAATGCTCTTTTAAGACATCAACCATCCATTGAATTGCTTCAACAATGAAATTTTAAAAATTATAAATAAAAAACATAGTCATAAAAAATAAAGTTTGTTGTCAATAAAATACTATTTTCCAAGCTCACTACAAAGTAAATTAAAAACGTCAGTCTTTGTTATTTAGTTTTCCTACAAAACACACACACACACACACTCATAGTAATCCAAATATACATGAATTTTTTTCACAGGTAATGGCAGATAACAACATGCAGAATAACATGCAAATATCCATTAGATGATGACAGCAAACACTAAGCATAACCGGATGGAAAAGGTAATCCACTGGGAATTGTGCAAGAGATTAAAACTTGACCATGCTAACAAGTGGTAAATGCATAAACCAGAATATCCTTATAAAAAAGACAGACTCATAAAATTCTCTGGGACTTTGAGATACTAATGGATCACCTAATCCAGGCCAGAAGACCAGACCTAGTGTTAATTAGCTAGAAGAAAAGAACTTATCTGGTAGATTTTGCCATTCCAGCAGACCACCAAGTGAGGAGGAAAAAAAAAAAAAAAAAAAAAAAAAAAATGAAACAAAGGTGATATCAATTATAGTTGAAACTCTTAAAACCGTCTCAAAAGGTTTGGAAAAGAGACAGGGAGAACTGGGGATCAGGAGAAAAATCAATACTATCCAGACCACAGCATTAAGATCAGCAAGAATACTTAAATTTCTGGTGACCTAAGAAGACTTGCTGTCACTCAGACTTTGGTGAAAAATCAATAATCAAACCTGGTGTAAAAAACTCTTAAAGTAATAATAATGTATCTTAAAAAATTTTTTTAAAGATACAAATAGTTATAAAATTATTTTGATTATTAATAGACAAGCATTCTTATGCAAGCAACCAATTTCTTCCATTTTGATATGATAAACAAATACTTACCACAACACGCTGGTGTAAATTAGTTCCAAACAAGAACTCTTTCCCACTACTGCTTGGTGTAGTGGAAGCTGCTCCACCATCAGTACGGTCTTTGACCCCAATGGAAGATGGAGCATCAGAAGTATTTGATTTTTTGTTTTCATTACTTTCACTTTGTCTGGAAAAAAAAAACGTCAACTTATATTGTAATTCATATCTTAATATTTTTATAAACTTTAATTTTCAAGTATTTATGTTAGTTTATATAGTTTTTATTTATTGAACAAGTTCAGTGAATTTCACTTCCTTGCTATAACAATAATATCAGTTGAAAATTGGTCTGGAGGGTGAGAGTTTTTTTTAACTAGTACCAAATATTTTACTAGGCACTGTCAGTCCAATATTTCAGGATCAGAGATATCACATCAGATATTCATTCTAAAAGGCTTCATATAACAACTATTCACAGCTTTTCATTTCATGGAATACTGAAATAGCTTTAAACCAGAGCTTCTCAAACTTTTTATTTGATGCACTCATGACACAAGGTTGGTTTAATCTGGGACTCTAACAGGAAGCAAGATATGATTAGTGTTGAATGTAATTTCATCTAAGTCCATTTGTTGTGCTGTAGTGATTTGCAATTTGTTCTCACAGACATAAGTTTTTGGCCTGACCAAAATAGAATTGATCAACAACAGAATTTTTTGCACTCCTTGTAATCTAATTTATTTCTATCTCCCCCCCACCCAATGAATTATTTGAATATTAAATTACAAAACACAATTTACCAGTGTTTAACATAACATAAATGAGAAAAGAATCACCAAATTATAAATGTGAACATCTTTCTTGGGAAGAATGGATTTTGATAGGCATTGACATCATGAATATTAGGTTGTAGGTTTCTGAGTTTGAATTGCAAATCACCATGTTCTATATTCAAAAGGCTTTCTGTTTGTTTAGTAAATAATTCACATGGCTAAACCCAGATTCCATCATGTACAAACTCCAAAAACCTAATAAAATGGGCACAACATTTGTACAAAGTTTGGGATATTTTGCTCATCCGCTAATATCAACTTTAAAAATGCAATCATGTAAATTCACCCACTGTGGATCCCTATGTGTTTATTCACTCTGCCAAAATCTTATTTATCTTCAGTGGTCTATATTAATTACTTTCAGAAGCCCTCTTCTAAAAACAAAAATATCTGTATTCTGGGTCAAATTTCAATGTGTTTTGGCAATTTTTATGAGCTCAGGTGCAGGATATTTAAGGGGCCAAAGGTTGACGGTTTAAGAAAAATGATCGATTTAGAACTGTATCTCATCACATCAATCATCTAATAGAGTTTTGTCATCAAGTAATAGAAGTTTGTTTTTATGGCATATCAACCCTTGTAGGTTATTTAATGCCAAATCTATTTTTATACAAATAAACAGTTCTATTTCAAACAATTCAGTTTAGCACAAGTACACAGTTTGTCAAAAACATTTCTATTTCAAGCTATTCAGTTTAATCAAACAGTTCTAATTCAAACAATTCATTTTAGTATAAGTATAGTTTTTGTTTACACCCAGTTAAATCTCAAAACAGTTCTATTTCAAAGAATTCAGTTTAGTGTAATACAGTTTCAATGTCAAAAACAGTTTTATTTCAAAGAATTCATTGTGGCATGATTACACAGTTTAGTTCTATTTGACCTATATCAGGTGCTACCACACCAGGCCATAGTGAACCTGGGAGCAACCGCAATGGAGTACTCCACATTCCCCAAAGCTCCAGCAATACTGGAACCTCACCATTAAATTGTTTAGTGTCCTATCCAGGACACTTGTTGGGAGAGGGGGGAGTGTTCTTACTCCTCTGCAGAGGTGCAGTTGGTGTATTCTACAGCCTCAGCCAACTGGGCATAGCAATAGAAGAGAAATCCTTCTAGCCCAAACCTTTTTGTTCTATGTGGGGGGGGGAATCAATTCGCATATCAACATATATAGAGTAACAAAAAAACTTCTGTTCACATTGCTAACAGATATTTTGAAGTTTTCAGTTTTAACCCCATGAATTTTAGGTCTTTATAAATACCAAGTGTCTGGCTCATTAGATCCACAAAAACAATCAAATTCAAATTTTAACCCAGAAGGATTTTTGTTTAAAGCTATCCAATTATTCCAATAAAAAGGATATGAATGGTCATCCTATCCAATATAATTGGACTCATGATATGTAATAAAATAGCACTCAGCCCAAAATATCGGACTTACAAATAAAAATATAGAAGACTTATTTTTTGAGTTATGGGAAATGAAAACATTGGAAATGAATTAAAATTTCTTATGCATGAATATCATTTTGAAGGAATTATAATTTTCATTAACAAATAAACATGGAGTGAGGGGAGAAAAAGAAAAAAGGTGAGTGTGTCTTGAAATATCACCTAACAAGACTTACCAGAATAGAATAAGTGACAGGTTCAATTTAAAAGGGACAAGTACACAGTATATAAGAATGTTTTCATACTGTAAGAAAGAATTCATTAAAAAAGAAAAAAAATTTTTTTCTTTAATTACCTACTAAAGGCCGTTGAGAATTTTGAGGGTGAAGTTGATTCATTTTGCCCTGGAGTTGTAGTAGAGCTGATACCTCCTGCTTCAAGTTGACTGGTAGCATTATCAGAAGAGACGGCTTCTTTGGACGTCTCATTTGATGGCTTGGAGGATGAAGAATCAGCATCTGACTTTTCTGTTTGTTCTAATAAGAAACCAAAGATGAGCATTCATATATATTCAAAAGAATATTCTTAAAGCACAAAGAATATGACTGATTAAGTAATCCCTTTAAGAACAGCTGGCAAGATATCTTGAGAGAAATTTTTATCTCTAATATTCTGGGGTTAATTAGCGAGTCAAGATAATGAACTGATACAAAAAGACTCAAACCCATTGTGTTTCTGTTGTAACAGCAGTCTATGATGTTATTGAAGCTTCTATTTTTAAAAAGTGAAGGATTCAAATTAGCATTTCATAGTTATTTCTGGAAGAAAAATAAGTGAAAACCAAGATGACAGATTGTTATATATATGATTAATAACAAGAAAATTAAGTTATATTCCATCATAAGTTTATTTCAATAGCTTATCAACTGGCTCTTCAGATGGGGTTTGAACAGAAATTTGTTTCTTTTTAATAGTTAACATTGGGAAATACATAAAATCTTCAATGATGGATTGAAGCTAATAGCATATCAACCTGTCAAGAGTTATCTTATGCTTACAGATTAGGAAATTACATTTATTGTTCATATTCAGTAGTTTAATAGTCGTTTTTTTTGTGCATGGTTTTATCAAGTCTGAATAATTTTTAAACAAATTTATTTGATCTATAGATAGTACCCTAATAGGTAGTACCAATCAAGGTCAGAGTGGACCTGAGAGTAATGGCAATGAAGGAGTACTCCAAACTTCCATATCTCCAGAAGTGAAATCACATTTCATTTCTGTATGCAGTTTAGTGTCACACACTAACAGGGTGAATGGTGTAGTGGTTAGCCATTAGTTTGAAGGCAATTGAAAGTAAATTTGATTCTCACTGGATGCTACATATTTTTGGCTTAGTAAAAGAAGTTTTTGCTGCTGGCAATGTAATCCAGTACATTGTCATATATAACTTGGAGAGGAGAAAGACACTGTCAAGTAACCCCATTGTCCTGACTGATGCCATGAAGGGGCAGATATCAAAAATGGTACCCCAACAACTACATAGGTTACAGTAAATATACACTACAAAACAAAAGTGTTCTTATAAAAAAAACAAAAAAAAACACACACACACACACAACAACAATCAAATATAACAGAAAATAATAATTCTTACTGCCATTAAAAATGTGTTACATAATGGTCTTAGTAAAACATTGGCAACCCAGCATGATGGACAGGTGACAGGTTGAAGTTCACTACCATTGAAGAGAGATTGGGAAAATCTAAATTTTGAGTTGTTAAGTCAGTCACAATTTGTTAAGACATCAGAACAGTGACTTTTTGTTTTAGAAGCCAATTTGAAGGGCTTCAACATAAACTTTAAAGAGTCGAGGAACCGACTGATAAGGCTAACCTTAATAAATATGGGAATCAAACTATAAATGAGTGTTTGCTTATTTCTTTCAACAGCTCAGATCAAGTGACAACCATTGAGTCATGAACAATATTATAATTGTCTTTCTGCCTCTATATGGAGTTCAGGTTTTAGTTAGCAAAAATGAAAATATGTGGTGCATTCAATAAGTTTCCAGACATTTTTGTACAGGCATTTAAAATTGTTGTAGACTCTTGAAAATTCATTATGTTATTGCTATACATCTTATGAGATGACTGACCAATTTTTATGATTTCAGCTTCAAATGAACAGCTACAACAGGAAATTGGAATACACCCTACTAAAGCCTGATTGTCACAGCTGATGAATTTCAAAAATGCAATCTGGACGCGAGGACACTTTAGAAGTACGATATGCAATAAAATTCTGTTTTAAACTTAGAAAAAATGCCACAAAAATGTATGGAATGCTTCAGACTGCTTTTCGATCATCTTGCATGAATCGAGCATCAGTTTTTGAGTGGCATAAGAGGTTCAAGGAAGGCAGGGAGTCTGTGAGGGATGATGAGAGGTGTGGGACAAGTAAGGAAGTCAATACACCAGAATTAATTGGCCAAAGGGTTAGGGTTACTATGTTGAGGTTTTAAGGGAGTTCAGGAAGAGATTCTGTCAAAGGAGGCCAGCACTCTTCAAATCAGGTCAGTGGCATTCCACTAGGACAATGCACCAGTCTACAACTCCATCCTTGTCACAGACTATTTGAGCAAGATGGGCATCAAGACAGTTCCTCACCCGTGACTTTTGGTTATTCCCAAAGCTCAGAGGCTGTCGTTATGAGAAAATTAAGGAGATGAAAGAGGCTGTGACGAAGGTCATTGACACACTCAAACAAGGACTTCCATGGGGCCTTCCAGAAGTTGTTGGAATGGTACAACAAGCGCATTGCAGCCGGAGGAGATTACTTTGAAGGGGACTAGAGTTTCATGTGTGTACTATCAATAAAAGTGCCCATATGAAAAAGTCTGGAAACTTATTTAATGATCCTCGTAGATACATTTATGTTTTTGTAAAATCTATAAGAAAAACTGAAACCGTTCTAATTTATAAGATCAATAAACACAAATTAATCAAAACACTAAGCAATATATCAAAGCAAATCAATAAATTCCCTTTTATGTACCTTTATCAAATGAATTCTTATTTGTGGGATCAGGAAGTGTGGCAGGTTTGATTAAACTGTGAAAATTTTGAGATTGAACATCTGAAAAAGAAAAATGGTTGATACAAAAATACTTGAATTGGGAGAACTTTTTTCTTCTTCTTTTTACAAATATTTGAAGAAATTTTTTAAAATGTTTAGTTTGTAATATATACAGTTTCATAGTGAAATAGCATTATTCTCTGCCAACTTGATAAAATTTATTCAGAGTTACAATACTCAATAACCAAATAAGACGCACACATAATAAAATATTTAATAAAATATTAAAGTAACATAATATAAGTAAAGTTGGTAACCATAGTCGAGGGTAACCTGAAGGCTCCCTTTTTAATAGCTACCAAACTGAGGTGTAGGGAAGGGCGCTACTCCTTTCCCTGGATTGCACTTTACCCTTGATACACACCATATATCGCTGAGTGTTAAGCAAGGATGTATCAAATACCATTTTTAAAGGCGTCTTTGGTATGATGTGACCTTGGGTCTCCCAGACCATTGGCGAACACTCTACTCACTAGACCAATGAGCCTATAATATACTATTACTTAATAAGTTTTTATCAAAATAGTTTCTAATTGAATTATCAAGAAAATGGGACATTTTAGTATAAACT
>OY757936.1:74642886-74832886 GCA_963585895.1 Sepioteuthis lessoniana | reverse complement strand
GGAAATGATATACACACTCATGTGTGCTTATGCACGCGCATACACATACAATTAATGTATGCATCGGGCCATTGGTCTAATGAGTAGAGTGTTCACCAATGGTCTGGTAGATCGAGGTTCAATCCCAGATCAAGTCATACCAAAGACTCAAAAAATCATACGTGATGCTGCCTAGTTTAGCACTCAGTACGATAAGGTAAGCATCAAGGGTAAAGTGGAGCAATCCAGGGAATGAAATAGCACCCTCCTCAACACCTCGGTGTAACAGCTATTGAAAAGGGAGCCTTTGGATCACCCTCGACTAAGGCCACCAATTTTACTTACTTTTTAATGTGTGTGTGCGCGCGCGCAATTAATATATATAGTATTTGACGGCATATAAGGTGCACTTTTTTCTTTTTTTTTTTTTTTTTACTAAAAATATCTTAAAATTTCCATGCATCTTATATGTCATACGTTGGTTTAAAATTCACGATAGCTAAAATTAGCTACCTGGCAACTCTTGTTAGCTTAGACTTTAGAGTAACTTTCATATACCTATTGTCATTATTTAAAAGGCTATTATGCAGAGTTAAGAGTTATCACTGATAATATTCATTACATTAAATTTTATCACGTTTAATATTAGTACTTTGGGGTTTTTTCTTGATTTGTCCTGCTGAAATTGGGGTGCACCTTATATGCAGTCAAATACTCTGTGTGTGTGTGTATCACATATTCAAAATCAAGAATTAAACAACCAAAACCTATTTTAAAAACTTTAGAACCCTGAGAACCCCACTCTGAGCTGCTGGTTGAAAAATTAGTAATGTAAAATGTTGTAACCTTACAGATTATTAGCAATGTTATTTAAAAAAAAAAAAAAAAAAAAAAAAAAGAAAGAAAGAAGAGAGAGAGATTACTCTCGCTGGTATAAGTAACAGTACAAATAAAGGGGCAGTTGAGTTTTAAAAATGAAATCCAATACATAACTCCTGAGAGCTACATGATAAATGCATAGCCTCCTGTATATCAATCAAATTTTTGTCTGACTTTTACCTATAGATCTATCTTGCTTGGTTGAACCAACCAGGAGAACTTGCTCTGATCAATAAGTCTTTGCAGCTCAGCAGAACAAACAAGTTTTGTCATGACAAAATAAAGGATCAAGAATTTTTTTTTTTTTTTTTTTTTTAAAAAGACGTCAAATAAGTTTTTAGTTTAAAAAATATATTTAAAAAAAAAAAAAAAAAAAAAGAAAGAAAAAAGGAAGTGCTTTAGAAATTCACCCAAATCATGTCCATATTGTCCCTCTAGTGATCTATATTGGTCAATTTAAACATGTAAAACCTGCAAGAGTTACATGATATAAATATTTACTTACTAGTTGAGTCAGGACCTGGCTGCCGTGATAAACCAAATCGACTGGGAGCAATAATACCTAATAAATAAAATAAATACAAAAGTCAACCAATAAGAACAAAAACAAAAAAAAAACTTTTTAATAAATTTAAAAAAATGATTTAAGGTTAACAACTTATTTTGTTATCAGAATTTAAAGATTTTATAAAGGACTCACAGATATAATATTGAATTGTTTCTACTCTTGATGCTTGTCAAAGTTTCTTGATTTTGCTTTTATCATGGTTATTTCAACAGCTCAAAGATTTTTTTAACAGACTTCAACCCTTACAACCTTTTAGTCTACTCATCCTCTATAACTGATTTCACAGGCTTCACAAAAAACATATATAAAACTAAACTTTACTTGAGGATTCAGATATCTTTGTTTAAAGCTATTCTCTCACTGCAAAGAGAGGTTGTGAATGGTGACTGAGCTTTAAAGATCAGACTTATACACTTAGTAAAATAGCATTCAGTTCAAAACATTAGGTTTACAATGTATAGTAAAATAATACTAAGCTCAAAATATCAGGCTTACAATTTACAATAAAATATTGGGTTTGTGATTTTTAGTAAAACACCAGTCTGAAATATTTTATGATTTTAAATAACTAATGACAATCCTTAGTAAGCAATTGTAACTTCAAATAACAATTCTTAATAAGAGATGAATTGGCAATAGGAAGCATTCTTTACAGTTGCATCTTTTCAAAGGAAATCAATAGAGATAAGTCCTTTCAATAAATAAAGTGAAATGTTGCCAAAGGAATTGGCAATAGGAAGCATTGTTGTACCTTTTTTAAAGAAATCAATAGTGATGAATCCTTTCATGTCCTAGAAGACTGTCAGCATGACCTTCTTTACTGACTGTTGCACCAAGAACCTTTTCTTTATTAGAGAGTCAATGTTTTTTAACACCATGGACTGTCTTTTCCATTCAGGATCATAATGGCAAACCCATGTTTAGCTTATTTGTAAACATTTTTTCTGATTAAAACATGCTTCTCTGTTCACACTAAACCTTTTTCTGAAAATTTCATTTGGTTTGATGCCATTTTGAATAGCCTCATAACAAATATTTTTGTAAGATTAAAATAATTTTTGTTACCAACTAATTCCAAACAATGCAGTGTTTACATAAAAAAAGAAAGACTTATTTATTGAATGATTCTTGTAAAAATAATTTGCACAGTTACATGGTTTCAAGTATTTCAATCTAATATTGATAATTTTCAAATAGATCTACTTGAGACAGGTTGATTGGTTTTATGGCATGTCAACCCTTGTTTGGCTATTTAATGCTAAAGTTACCCCCACCCCCCATTATTGGATTTTTATTTGTCTATAATCATTTGCTAGCACACAGTTTTATGACATTAAGTATTAGTATCTAATACAAATATTTTGCACACAGTTGTAGGGTTTCAAGTAATAAATCGTATTTGCAGATATATAGTTTCAAGTATTCTAATACAGATAATTTACAAGTAATTATATGGTTTCAAGTAATAATACTTAGGAAGCAACTATTCTTGATACAATTTGCACAAGAGTATTCCTATCTAATATAATTTTCAAACAGATCTATTTGAGCCATAAAAGGGACCCTAACAGGTACTATCACTCCACCACATCAGTGTGGATCTGGGAGTAATGGTAAATGAAGAGGTACTCAACATAACCTGGAACTCCAAAAATGTGGCCTCATCAGTGGATGCAGTTTAGTTTCATTCCTAGGACACCTGGGGTCAAGGTAGGTCTTATCCCTCTGCAAGGGATAGTCAATATATTTAAAACTGACCAGCAAGACATAACATTGGAAATTGTAAAAGTAAGTTGGCAACCAGAAGGCTCCCTTTTCAATAGCTACTACACCGAGGTGTAGGAGAAGGCGCTACTCCTTCCCATGGATTGCTCCACTTTACCCTTGATACGTACCTTTTATTGCTGAGTGTTAAGCAAAGAGGTATCAAGTACCACTTTAAAAGTCTTTGGTATGATGCAATCTGGGATTGAACCCAGGTCTCCTGGGCCATTGGTGAAAACCCTACCCACTAGGCCAATGAGCCTGTACTATCTCATAAAATATACACTTAGCCAAATATGAGCAAAGGAAGGTGAGGGAATTGAATATAAATTGCTTTTAAAAGCTTTATAATACCAGGATTTATGGGTACTGTAATTATTATTAACACAGAAAATGAAGTAAGTAGGCAAAGCTCAATTTCTGACGAGGGTACTTTGCATTCACTTTAAAATAGTAAACTGGGCTCTCTAGCCATGATAGAACAACCAATATAGATGAAGACAGAGAACTTTGAATTCATACCCGCTACCAAAATATCATGGTAAGGTCCACTACTTGCCAGGTCTTAAAGATTTTGGAGGAGGGCTGAGAAATAATACTAATACAAACCAAAAATAGAGAATTTGGTAGTCAGAATTGTGTTGAATAACAAATGAGATGAAAATCAAATGGGTATTATTTAAATGCAAATTCATCTTATTTTTAAAATGTTCACTTACCTATACAATGATGTATCAATCAGTCTAAAGCCTAACACACAATTATTAGCCAATTTTTGATCTGAAATTTATACTGTATAATGTTTGATTATGTGATTAATATTTATCACTGAATTAAATGCATTGACAAAGAGATTATTTCTACAAATATTTATGTAGAATCAATGCTTATGATTATGTTGCAGACTTATTTAAAAATACATTTCAACAACAACCCCAAATTATATATAAGATAAACAAAAGTAATGAAACAAACAAGAATATTTTAAATTATTTTTTTTAATTATTACCATAAAATATAAATTAACCTAACAAAAGTGATTTACTATTTTTTTTTTAAATGAAATTATTGTTCTGTGAAAAAGTTTTAAGTTTTGTAAAGAAATAAAATTTAAATATAAATTTAAGTGACACTTCATTTATTGATTTAAACATTTTTGCTTTTTGTCCTTAGCAATAAGGACATGGAATTATTTTACATCTTCAGCTCTAACTACCTATAAAATTAATTATTAATGTTTAATTAAATGTAAAGGATTATTTTAGAACAGTTTTTATTTATCTTTAAATTTCTAAACTGAAAAAAAAAAAGTCTGTATGAATAGTTCTATCTTAGATAACTTCTAACTGACTATTGTTTATTCTTAGAGATCTTGTGTCAATGAGATTGCCTTTAGTGTATATATATATATATATATATATATATATATAAATAAACCTTAAAACTTTTCTAGGTCCAACAAGTATGCATACCAAATTTGATAGTTGTACATCTATAGGTTCCTTTAATTCAGAGATACAAGAGGCAAGTAAGCCAAAAGGTAAATGTAGAGAAGAGTGGGATGAAATTTTCACTTGCTATAGCTATAAACTGTAATACAACAAATAGACCATTATCTTAAATAACTATGACCAAAAGGAACAATTCAGGGACCTAATTAAGGTTAAAACTTTAAGATTACAATTGAATTGATCAAATGGAATTTGCATGTGATAGTAAATATTTAGGAATATGAACTCAGACAGAAGTCTAATGTGAATAGAAATAGAAAATTTAATGAAATACCCAGGTTTTTGAAAAATAATTATGAAAATTATCCAACTTTGAGTCACAGATAAGTACTCCATGGAATGTGTTTGGACCCCTCAAATGGACAAACTCTCCCAATTATTAACAGATAAAAAGGTAGAATAACTTTTTAAAAAATCACCAGGTCTTAAAGCTCAAAGAGACAATGTTAATCATATATTAACATTGGATGAATTAAGTAGAGACAGAAAGAGAAAGAAAGAAAATGCTGACCTTCAGATGACTGGGTTGTTACTGAGGCTGATGACACCATATCACTCTTCAGAGAACCTTTGGGGGCAAAAGGGTTTGGCATCATCTTGCTGGCACCAAGAACTAAAAGATACAAATGCAATACTTTGTTTACAACAAGAGAAAGAGATATAAAAAAAAACACAAAGCAGCACATGATTTCCTACCATATAAGCAGAAAAAAAAAGTCTATGTGAATTAGGTTCTATACATTGTCTCTTGCAAGACATTAATGACTTAAATGAATCATTATTATTGAATAAGACAAAATTCAAAACTATAAAAAAACTTAATTTCCATTTTACTCTTCCAGTCTGTAGCCATATCACTACTATAGTATGGTTGCACCACTCAGACTAACAAAATGCCAGAAGAAAAAGCTAGATGGGAACTACATCAGAATGCTGTGTGCTGTTTTAAACAAATCTTGGAAACAGCACCCTGAAAGACAGCAACTGTACGGCCACTTACCTCCAATCTCACAAACCATCCTAGTAAGGGAAGCAAGACAAGCTGAGCACTGCTGGCGAAGAACAAACTTATAAGCAATGCCCAACAGAGTCCTACACATGGACACATCATTGTTGGCCAACCAGCAAAATCTCACACCCATCAGGTCTGTAAAGATACTGGAAGGTGCCTAGAGAACTTGCCAGGAGTGATGATCAATAGGAACAGATGGTAAAAGAGAGAGAGAGAGTCAAGGGAAACCATGCTGTTGGCATGTCTTAATATATAAAGATATTGATACTAATGAAATTTTGTAGAGAAACATTGATTTTATTATTACAAGTTACAGTTGATCCATAAATTTGAAAATTAAATGATTCATAAAATTTATCTTATCTGTACTTCAACATTTCAGTACAGAAATCACGACAGTACCTATTCACAATCATATTCACAAAAACTATGCATACATTGTAAACTTTCATGGATAAAAAGAAAAAGTCTAATTTTCTGTTCATTTTGGAGATTTTTTTGGTCAAAACATTTAATAAATTAATTATCATCAACCTTTAAAATATTCTGACAAATGAAAGCACAAAATTAAAAATAAAGTAGCTTCCTATGAGACTTGAACCTGCATCCCTACACTTTAGGAGTTGATCTTTCATAGATATCACTATAACCACTTTGGCCATGGAAGCATTAAAGATTAACCCTTTGATCCTGTTACACCAGTTGTAATTTTATCCCTCTCTCTCACACACACACACACACACAATACCACTGTAGAAGATCAATACTCAAATAGGTGAGAGTAAATTTAGACTCACCAGCTGAAAGGGGTAACAGAGAAAAAGAATGTATACTCATTTTGTCGCTACTGTGTAAATATAAAATGTTTTATAGAGATTTAGGAACTCGTAATTTCATTAAAAATAAATAAATAAAATAAAGTGGTTTTAAACAATTTAATGAATTTTTAAAAAAAAAGTATCTGACAGTTTAATAGTTAGCAAGCTTGGCTAGCAGACTAGAGATAGGTAAGTTTGATTCTCACAAGGGTTCTTTAAGACCTTGTGCCAAACTAAGCTAAGCTTAGCAAATGACTATTACACTGAATTGTTTTTGTTTTTTTTTCTCTTAGATGAGGAATTATTATCATGCATAACTTGATCCAGGAATTGAACTCACCACCATTTGGTTTAGTAGATAAAAAAAAGTATTGGTTAAGATGTATCTAGTTAGTAGGTGGTCATAAGTTCAATCCCTGTGCAATATACTCTGATTCAATACAAGAGACAGAACATCTATATCACAGTGCTAAATTGCAAGAATTAATTGATAGGTTGATTGGTGTTTAATGGCATATCAACCCTAGTGAGTTATTTAATGCCAAACAATGTCTTTATTATATACATATGAATGGTAAGCAAATAGTATATAGGTAACTAATTAGAAAGGTTAGAGTGTAAGACAGATAAGGAGATAAATTTTTCATTTACAGATGCATACTTAGTAGAGTGTCATTTTGTAAATGTATCTTATTTGTTTTTTTTTTATATATCTACCAATTTGAAGCTTGCAATTATATTGTCAATGTTTTAATATCCATGCTTTCTACACTCTTAGATCTATTTAGGGTTTTAGTTTGTGCTTTGATCCTTGGGAGTTATATGATTTTTGTTTGTTTGTTTGTATGGTCTGATTTGATATTTGGTTCCTCAGTTTTTTTTCTTCTCATGATTGTTCTTTATATTGAAGGTTCTCTGAATGGAGACGAAGGATTTGATATTATCAAGTATTTTCGTTCATTTTTAGATTGGGCAAAAGTTTTTTTTAGATTGAGAGAAAGATTCAAATTTGGTTGGAGTAATTAGGATGTATTTCGCTTTAGTGTTAGGCTTTAGTTTGATAATTGGTGGACGGATTGACAATTTTTCTCTCAAGGTATTTTATTTTGGTTGAAGCTTTGGGGTTATGAGTAGTTATTTGTTGAGTAGTCGTATGGGCATTTGTTGTAAGTTCTTTTTGTTTTGTTTGTACTTCTGTTTGATAGATTTTAACTGAGTGTAGGCTTTTTTTTTTTTTTTTAAAGCTACTCCTGAAACTTAGCCAATCATTTGGTTCTAATTGGATTAGTTTCTGGATGGAAGCCCTGTAATTGTCTGGTTGATTGTTGTTGCTGCTGATTGGGTTCACCATCAAGTGCTGCAGTGTTCACTTTCATATAGAACTTTATTATTTTCCTAAGTTCAAAAAAAAGTTACATTTCTTTTATATTTGGTTTCTATTTTCCCTCCCTCTTTTGTATATGTCCCAACAAAACCAAATGCCCCATCTTCAATATATCAGACATCCTCTGCAGCTCTCCCTGTGGTGTCCATATTTATGACATATAAGGTACCTCAAGGGTGCAGGAGATGTACTATCCTACCCTCTTGAGGCAGTATCTAATTTTCACTTTTTTTAGGAATTATTGATTTATATCAAAATATGTGTGTGTGTTTATACTTCATTCATCCCCCTTTCTACTGGTCATCTTTTTGTGGTCCATGACCCCTTGTTTTCCTAAGGATTGTTTTTATTTCTTCTGGTATAAAGACAAATCCCTGTTTCTTTTAACTCCTTTCAAGGTGTTCAGTCTTTCATGTAGATAGGCCTTGCACTTTAAATTGTGATAAGTTTTTGGCATGTAGATTGCTACATTTCATTTTTTTTTCATTTTGCAGGTTCACTCTGAATGCCTCTCTAAGCCCAGTAACAAATAAAGTGGTGTGTTGCAGGTCACATTACCACTTCGTTTGTTGGGTCATGAACTGCTCAGCCATTTGGATCATGTCTTGAAGCATTATGGGTCACCATCCACAGTTGACAGGTGGCCTCGTTGGGAGTGAGGTCTCTTATCCCTCTGCAAAGATATAGTTGGTGTATCCTACTGCCCTAGTCAAAAAAGGCGGAACTGATAAGAGATATGCTCTTAACAGAAATGGTGGAACCAAAAGAATCTACTCCTAAAGAATAATGTGTTCAGTTTAAAATTTCAAGGTTACTGACTATGATAGAGATTTAAAATAGGTTGGGAACGGGAGTACAATGGCCCAAAACCTTGTGACTATAACCACCAAGAACGGACAGTAATCTGAGCACGTAAATGTATAATTATACTGATTCAATGTGCAAGTATAAACATTTAATAACTTATTAAATGCAGTAATTTAAGCAGATATTGTTTATGTACAATGTAAAATTTTGTTGTTGCATCAAAAGCCAAAAGAAGGAGGGGATGGTTAGTGTTATACATAAATTTACTACCCATCCCATAACAATTGTTACATCTATAGATCGCCTTGGTTAGGCAATCAGTCTCAGAAGAGAAATTCTGAATTCCAATTAGATTTACTCGACTTAAAATTTGAACTTATGTCACATCCTGTCTATGGTAGAGGGGTTGGGTAAATATAGAAAACTAAAATTCTCATTGTCTATATATAACCATAACTCAGTCAAAATTGTACATTATGAGGTATTTTACCTGGTACTTGTAATGAGCAAATAAGTAAAATAATCAACTTAGTTCCAGATGGCCTTCCCTCCAAGCAGCACAGTCCATTGCCTAAAACAGGATAAGGACTGGATTTTATTGCTGAGGAACCCTTGAAGAGGAATACTGATGGAACTAAGCAATTTTTGCACTTACACGACTCGAAATTTCCTTCCTTTGGTGAACCCTCCATATTAAACTGAACTTGTGTCACATCTTGGCCTCATGAGAAGCTGAATAAATACTTTATAGTGAAATTTTCATAAGAGAAAAAATAGTTAAATTTAGAGAACAAAGCAATTTCCAGTTCAATTTTCAACTGAATTGTTTGTTTTGTTTTTTGTTTTTTAAATAACTCGAATTTTTTATATAACTAATAGAAATTGATAATGAGAATCTATCACTGAATAGAAGTACCAATATAATCATAGACTTATAATGGGAACCCAACAGGTTGATAAATCCTATTTGTTGTATATAAATTTCATGCACTAAATGTAACTATTATGCATAACAAGCCAAGTTGTCAGAGATTTGCTCATGAGTTCACTTCTCACAAGATGACCTATACTTCTGACCTTGTGCCAAACATAACAAAGCTTAGTTATTATTAATATTAATACAATTATCAAAATATTAATACCTATGCCCCCACCCATAGATAAAATTAAATGCTTAAAGAAAAAAAAAAAAAGAAAAAAAAAAAAGTCATCTGAAATAATTCATATCACTCTATTTTACCATTTTTAATAATCCTATTTATTTATATTTTTTTTCTATTCATGTCCAAAGGATATCTTTAACTGATTTGTGAAAAGTTTCAATTCCATCTGTTCCTGACTGAGTGACATTAGAAATTCCATCTGTTCCTCTTATCAGCAGTGCCAAGACCAAAATGATCATCAGTTCAAACACCTGCAATTCCTCAAAAGATTTTGTCTTTAACTTGTATAATAAAACTTAATATATCTTAATAAACATTTTATTTAAATAAATACAAGTGAGGACACATTTTGGGAGGACACCTTGAAATTATGGGGAAGAAAAAAAAAAAAAAAAAAAAAAATTAATTATTCAAGAACAAAATTAATATGTAATTCTAAAAATCTTATAAGTGAAAATACAAACTGTAAGAAAAATCATACATATAATTTGCTACACCACTGGAAGTTTGCTTCCTTTGGTGAACCCTCCATATTAAACTGACCTTGTGTCACATTTGTGTCATTAAATACATACGACTTGGTTTAGTTGGCTTTTTTGGTATATTAACCATTGTAGGTTATTTAATGCCAAATCCATTTTTATACATATATACTAAATATATATGATTTGGTTGGTTTTTATGGCATATCAACTATCATAGGTTATTTAATGCCAAATTCTCGTTATATATATAATGAATTCTAAACATTTTGTTGATAACATTTTTAAATGAACCTAATCTTATTCTTTTGCACACAGTTAAATGGTTACAAGTATTGCTATGTACCACAAACAATTCAATTAAACATCAGTCATTTGTTTACACACAGTTAAATGATCAAGAAGTTCTATTTAAAACAATTCAATTTAGCATAAGTCATTACTTCATTTACAGTTCAAATGTCAAAGTTCTATTTGACCCATAGATAGGACCCTATCAGGTGCTATCACTTTGGGCTACAGAGGACCTGGGAGTGATAGCAATAAATGGGTACTGCATTCCCGAAAGCTTCAACATTACTAGTGCCTTACCATCAGAGTTGTTAAATGTCATATCCAGAACACTTGTTGGAGAATTATTATCATACCAAGCAGACTTTTTTTTGGAGAAGGTCTTATCCCTCAGTAGAGGATATAGACAGTATATTTCAATCCTTGCCAAAGAGTAGTTTTAAAAGTATGAGATCAAATTTAGTTTTGTTTATTTGATATACCAAGCCCTATTGCTAGTATGGGTTTTGATCAGCAGGTGTGAAAACAAAAACATTAGTACTAGGAATCAGTCCTAGAAGTTAGTCAAGGGGTGAAGAAACCTGGATGATTCATCAAAACAGCAGTAGGTTGGAGAAAACACTTTGACTTTGCTATTTGAAAAAAAGAACCCAATACAAAACAAAAATCTTTAAAAGATTCTTATAATATCCTAAGATTTTTGACAGCTGAAATAAGTAGAGTAAAATAAAAAATAATACATATGAAAATTTAATGTTTGCAGATTTTTTTTCTTTTACATTATATATAATTATGGTTGCCAAAGGTTTTAAAACAGAAGCTAATATAGAATAGAGATACAAGAAAATGTTTTTGTTTTGTTTTTTATTGAGACAATGTATAAATAACATTGATAAATCAAGGATTAAAAATAAAAGTCTGGTAGATGATGATTTGATATATAAACAAAATGTAAAAATCCACTGCAATTTAAAGGGATTGGCAATATTCAATATAGCAAGAATTAAAAAAAAAAAAAAAAAAGGAAGAAGAAAAGAGTCTTATATTCAAAACAAGAAATACAAGTAAATTAAATCAAGTGAAATCATATTAAATTAAATCCCCATATGAACCAGACCTTGAGTTTTATAGCAAGGAATGAAGTTTGTATTTACCCTTGAGTAAAGATTAAAAGCATTAAGTGATAAAATCTTAACAATGCAAATGAGGACAAATAATATTGTTTATATTTTCAGTTGCAGCAAATGTAAATCTATTAACATGTCTAAATATAGAATTCTTAACAAATCAATGAAACTTAATATAATTTTTATTTTTAAATTAAACTTTTTTGCTTTGGCAAAAATGTAATATTATAGAAACTTAAAAAAAAAAGTAATATAAACAAAGAAACTATTACTTTGTTAGCCTAATAAATACACCGCACCAATTTTTTTTTTTAATCTATAAAAGTTAATTTACTGTTGAACCACAGATACCAGGATTTTATAATTTCTAGAACATTATACAATCAAAACAGATATTATTAGGTATTATCTATTGCCAAATTCTAAAGCATTTAAACTGTACCAAAGAATAAATAACAAGCCAGATATTTTGGAATCAAGATCACATTAGATTAATGAATAATAAAAGGCTAATTAATATATTAATCATTCACTGTATTCTTTAAAGAAATAGAATGAAACTAGAATTTGTGTTTTAAGCTTCTTTTCTTTAGAGAATGTTATAAGTTTAAAGATAAGGTGGGGGTTCCCAAAGGGTTAACCAGAATTTCAGTATAAAAAAAACAACAAAAAAAAAAAAACATATACTCAGGGAATCAGTTACTGATTTTCTTTCAAGATGCAATTTTTTAAAATTCTATTTTTAGGTTTGGTTCTATTTAATGGCATACTAAACCCAAAAGTTATTTGATGCCAAAATTTAATTCATTTGTAAATGTTTGATTATAATCAAAACTATATTTTTACTGTTCCAGTGCAATTTTTTTTCCATACTTTTAGTCTATAATAATCATCATTTGTTTGTACACAATTATATGGCATCATATAAAAGAGTGGTGGATGATAGGGATGGATGGAGAGAGAGAGAGAGAGTCAGAGAAACCCATACTGTCAGTGCAATTTGATAATAATGATGATATGACATCAAGAATTCCTATTGAATAATTTTTAAACTCATATTTGATTCCTAGATGAGATCCTAATAAGTACTACCACACTGGATCAGAGTGGACAAGGGAGTAATAGCAACAAAAGGCTACTCCACCCACACACCTCAGAACTGGAGCCTCAACACGGGATGCAGTTTAGTGTCATTCACAGGATATCCCTTTTGCAGTGGGTCTTAACCTCCTGCAAAGGAAGCAGTTAGTGTATTTTATGCCCTACTGATAGAGCAGGAATTTTTTTTTTTTTTTTTTTTTTTTTTTAGATATGCGATATAAAACTGGAAAAATATAAAATATTCTTAAGGAACAAATGTTAGTATTTACTAAGCTGAGGTTAGTTTGGTACAAGACCATTAGTATGGAGCACCGAGTGAGAATTGAACTCGCCAACAATAGTTGACTTCAACTACTTGAAGAGCCCAAGTAAACAGATGGAAAAAAACTGTTTAAAAGACCAATTACACAGGAAATTAGCAATAAAACTTTCTTGGGTTGGATGTTGTAGCAATAAAACTTAGCATTATATATATATATATATATATATATATAAGGGTTTAGTTTTAGGCACATAAACATCTATATGGATAATATAGCATTAAGAATTATATCATTTATAGATTTGACTATTTCCCTTATTTTTGTTGTTTTATTAACAATATTTCAGCTGCTGTACTCTCCAACCTTCTTCAGATATCTTGTTATAGAAATTCCTTGAAGATTATTAACTGAACCCTTTATGCAATCCACAGGGGTAGACTGTTTTCATTCCTGTTGTCCATATTTTGAATTATCTTTTATAATGAAGATAAAAGACACCTGAAGAAAAGCTGGATGATATGAAGGCTAAACCATGAATATACAAAATGGTTCAGGATATATAACACTACAAGTGAGAAATTTAGACAGCATTAAGTTTTTAGTTTTTATTGGACTAATAGGGATTATTTTAGTAATATAAACATAAAATAATAAATCTATAGAAAATAAAGAATCATTTGAGAATAAGAAAAAAAAAGAAAGAAAAGAAATAAAAAAAATGGTTAAAGAAGTGCATCACAATTCAAAGAATCTGAATAATGATAAGTATATACAGCTAAATCTTGACTCTTGAAGATTTCCTTAATTGCTAATTTGTCATCAATAATTAAATAGAAATTTTTGTCAATTGGCAATCACAAAAAAAGATGTTTGTTTTTATTAAGAATTTGATTTTGGAAATCATTTTCAAAAATTCAACATGAAAAGTTTAACACTGCACATATAATTTGTATTCCATTTTTTTTATAAAAAGGAGAAGCATTTGTGCAGTGTTAAAATTCTAATATTGAATATGGATATATATATATATATATATATATATATATATATATATATATATATATACACACACATATTTTTTAGCAACTGTTCACATTTGAATACATTTATTCTTCATTAAATAAATGAGGAATCTTAAACATTCATACTTCATAAAGAATATAAATATATATTTTGAGATTTGAAAATATAAGATAATTCATTTTTTAAGGAACAGGGCAGCTGAAAAGTGTGTGTGTGTGTGTGTATATATATATATATATATATATATATATATATATGTGCAGCATTTTCACTTTTGAACATGTTTGATTAAATAGGGCAGACACTTCATGTCTACTAATTCTATCTTTGATCCACTCAAGTCTTCTTATAAGTCATTTGACTTTTGGATGAGATGAATTCAGAAAAGCGCCATGTATATAACTTTAATACATAGAGTACAATGGGTAAATTGTTGCCATTTCAAATCAATTTCATGCATTTGTGCTTTATTTGTTTTACGTCTTGTCTACCGTGCAGCAAACTAGATTCAGTAGGGCACTGTCTGTGAAGAAAGCAGTAACCATGACATAATTAACTCTTTCAGAAACTTGGAAATTGCCTGCTGTACTGCTTGGTATTCATATTGGAAGCGCCAACACCAAGATTTCACATTGTTTGAGTTTCAACCTGAGGACAGTGAAAAGAATTTGAAGAGTTGGATAAATCCAATGGTAATTACAAAGACACAGCAGCTTGGGAGCTTCACTCTGATAAGAACCTCTGAATTTGTTTGGGAGATCCAGGCCATGATTGACAATGATCTCAGAAAGTCAATCCGGTCCATAACTAGGAACATGAGTGTGTTTATCATCAGGCAGGAAGTGATGGAAGGCATTTAGTATTTCTCATTTCATGAGAAAGGACCAGTCTTTAACACAAGAGGAAAAATTATACTGCAAAGCTTTTAAACAAACTCAAGCATCCCCTCCAACGGAACATGCTTTGTTCTTGCTTTTTTTTCTTGATGAGAAAAATTCCTGTTAGGATCAGATGGTAAACTCATAGAACAGCCCATATCAATATTGATGAAAATTAAGCACCCAGTCACCATCATGATGTTTAGGGTGGTCACTAGTGATGGTAATGTTATAACTTCATTCATCTTCCCATGTGTCCTAACTCAATATAGAAGCCTACATCAAGTTCTGACCTGGATCAGAAGAGTATTTGTTGAAAAACCCTACATCTGGCAACAGGACACTGCACCATGCTACACAAAAAGAACCCAGTCTTAACTGTAAGAAAATTTCAGTTACCACATTATCCCTAACATCTGGCCATATAACTTCCTAGGTTGCAATCCCTTTGATTATTATGAGTTGGTTGCAGTTGAGTGAGAGACTAATAAAACCCTGTGCAAACACCAAAGATGAACTGAAAGCAAAGATATCAGCTGCATTTACCAAAGAGACAGAAAGTCTTGCAGAAGATTCCAAAGTCATCTGGAGGCTGTGATTGAAGCTAACGGCAATTTCTTTGAATAAATTTAATCTATAATATTTAAAAGGTATTTTCAAGTAATTTTGGTAAATATATTTGATAAAGTGAGATGTCAGTGTTATTTTCATTTTATAATTTACATGACAATTGACCCATCATACCCAGTACATTACTTTCATATCTGGTGTTTTGACTCAGTGTGCAGTGTATCTCAGGTTTCTTGGTTAGCCTACATTGTTGATATTGTAATTTTCAATTTATAATACAAATTTTAACAACTCATTTTTATTTTTCAGTCATATTTCTTAACCACAAAATATACTTTTGCAGTACAGTGTATTGTTTTATTTTTTTGTGTAGGTGTTAAATCTGGTTGTATTAGAAGTTGAGGGATGGGGAAAATATGTAGTTTTTTTCCTCTTTCAAAAGGAGATCATCACTTCTCAATCCCTTCAATGTGGAGGGTCGACTATACTATGGATTTTTAACCCTATCTTTTCTGAAATTTATTTATACACCCCTCAGGTAAAAACTAGATAGAGTTTTGTTAGATTCAGGTTTTCCCATCTTTTTTTCATTAGCACCATTATTCATTAGCATACAATAGACATTCATAATCTTAAGATACACAAACTTTTGAACTTTTCCCATAAGTAAAAACAAGGATAGTGATAAGAATTCAAGAATATAGTTTTATATAACAAAAGCTGCATATGTGTGTGTGTGTGTGCTATTTTTTTTATGAAGTGAGCTACAAGGCAATGGGGAGAATCAAAAATGTCCTTCCTAAATAACCATCTCTCAAGAAAGCTGAAACTAGGACATGACAGATTTTTTGGCACCTAGATAAGTCATGTAGGATCATGGTGAACATAGAGGAAAAATGTAGACCAATAAACAGCCTCACCTGTGAGAGAAGGAGAAGGAGAAGGACAACAGAATGTCAGACGTGACGGTGGGATAAGAGGTGATGATACTGTTTGGGTGGATGTGACCCCTGATGAACTCTGTAAAGATCCAAATGATGATGATGATGATGATGAAGATGAGGACACAACACCATTAGTATCTCCATTTTTGCCATCTAGAAAGACAAACAAGTATTTTATAAATTTTAATGCTTATAGTTTTTGACAGACTGACATGAATAATTATCTACTTATATATAAACCACAATGTGACTTAAGTCACACAACCTGGTCTCACTACAGAATAATGAGAAATTCTGTTATTATGGTAACATGAGGCATGATTAGCTGTTTGCATGTCAGTTTTGTGAAAAACTAATAGCAATAACAATTTGGTCTCACTACAGCGTAATGAGAAGTTCTGTTGTTATGGCAACATAATTTTTGTGTTTGTTATATTGTTAATAGACTCCAAATTTTTTCAATTTGAAGCCAAATAATTTATATTCTTTACTTTGAAATTTTTTAAAGTTCTAAACCTTATAGTTTTCAAAGTAACTATGAAATTTCCTGGGTTCAAGTTTAATCCAATGTAGAAGGGA
This sequence comes from Sepioteuthis lessoniana, assembly GCA_963585895.1. NCBI lineage: Eukaryota > Metazoa > Mollusca > Cephalopoda > Myopsida > Loliginidae > Sepioteuthis > Sepioteuthis lessoniana. Next base: position 74,815,743 of record OY757936.1, on the reverse strand, counting down.
CAGAGAGTGACACTGATCCCAGGCAGAAATATCAGTCCATGTGTAAATAATTCTGATTATTCAAGATGGAATCTATACTAGTATTGATATTAATAATTGTGAGTTCATTCATTTGTTTGTTTGTCCTCTATAGACAGCCAAAGGTATGAAATTTGGTATGCAGACATATTGGACCCAGAAAGAAGTGGGGGAGGTTTTAATATAAATGTTTTGTTTTTCATCTGGAAAAAAAAAAAAAGAGGTTCTCATCAATTGGGCATTTCTAACAAACAATGGGAAACCAACTAAGCAAATCAACTAATTACACACAGTTCAAATTTCCAAACTTCAAATGAAATTAAGTTACGCTAAGTAAAAACACAAATGTTGTTCCTGGATAGTATGTGTTATTAATTGCTTATGCTATAAAAGCATAGAAAATGGGTATTATTCTCTTCAAATTGTGTGTTAGTGTTTTAAAGTTATTTTTTTAAAGCAGAATTCAACTAGTTTTGAATTAAAGAGTCCTAGGTGGTTGCTGTACCAATACAATCTGCCCTATTTTATCATAGTTGGCTAAAGAGAAGAGATAGATTCATGTCTTTTTCAAGGGTAATTAGCATGAAGTGAATAGTAGTCTTGTCCAGGATTTGAAGTCTAAACCATTTTCTAAAAGTGCCTCCCCATAATACTTGTTTCTTATACTTTATAGTATTTCCTAAAAAACAACAACAAAAAAAAACAAAACACACACACATATACTAAGTAGTGTTCTAAAATGAAATATTGACTATTGTAACTAGTAGATTGATTTTTTTCCCCCTTTTGCTTTAATAAGAAATGAGTTAAGTCAAATGTTTATTCAGAAACACTGTTTTGTATACTTTAGTACTTCCTAAAATAGTGTGAAAAACAGTTAAGTAGGCTTGGCTTCCTATAATATGCAAGACTTTAAGAGCCTTAGACTGTAAGACTCAAAAACCAAACAAACAAATTGAGGAGGAGATCTATTGGTACATCTATATAGGATGGGGCTAACAAACTGACCTACTCACTTGAAGAGTGTATCAGAGTAATAAGGACATCTTGACTAAACTTCCCAAAACACTTAAGCATCATTAAAAGTTTCTTTAATGACAGGAATTCAGAACAATTTTGCAATACTAATTATGCACACACACACACATAAAATAAAATTGCAACAGCTTTAAGAATGATACCAATTCTGATAATATGCATATTAAGTCTGAGTACTGTTGAAATGTCCCCTATTTTGGAACTTGGGCACAGACTGATTTGTATATATGAGCATTTAATGTAAGTAAAGTTAGCGACCTTAATCAAGGGTAACCCAAAGGCTCCCTTTTTAATAGCTACTGCACTGAGGTGTAGGGGAGGGAGATACTATTCCCAGGATTGCTCCACTTTACCCTTGATCCTCACCTTATAGTGCTGAGTGTTAAGCAAAGTAGAATGAAGTGCCATTTTTTGAGTCTTTGGTACGACTCGACCTGGGATTGAACCCGTTTCCCGGACCATTGGTGAATAAAGCTATATTACCTGCATATTTAATCCTGCCCCAGTTGTAATATATTTAAAAGTGTTGCAATTTTATTCTCCATTATTGTGTGTGTGTGTGTGTGTGTGTGTGTGTGTGTGTGTGTGTATATATATATATACACAAGTAAAAAAGTAAAGTAGGCGACCATAGTCGAGGGTGACCCGAAGGCTCCCTTTTCGATAGCTTACTACACCAAGGCGTAGGGGAGGGCGCTACTCCTTTCCCTGGATTGCTCCACTTTACCCTTGATCCGTACCTTATAATGCTGAGTGTTAAGCAAGGAGGCATCAAGTACCATTTTTTGAGTCTTTGGTATGACTCGACCTGGGATTGAACCCAGGTCTCCCGGGCCATTGGCGAACACTCTAACCGCTAGGCCAGTTGTATTTTTCAAAAATGTTTTTCATCTAGGTTAATCACCAATCTTAGTTGCTACTATAATATTTATTATTAACTATACAATATTTGGATCAACATAACATCACAGACCCACATATGCACACAGACACAAAGAACTTAAATTGGGCTCAAATCTTTTAGGTTTGATGTTTTATTATTTATTTCTCTTATATTATATCAAACAGAAAAAAATTAGTTACAGTCAAAATTTAACAGTTAGGTTGAAAGAAAAATGTATTCTTTGAAAAATGGGGAGTGAAAAACTAAGGTTTTTAAAGATTTTTATTATTTCAGCAAGAAATCAATTTGTTCAAGTCACATCATTTGAAGGATTTTATTTGTGTTTTTAGGGTTGATTTTCAAGGGGCCCAAAATAACTAGCCATGTTATTTTTTTCTTCTTTGTGCAACATTATTATGAACACTGTCAGCAAAATTTATCAAAACCAATATTCTTAAGCATGAAAAAAAAAAACAAAAACAAAAAAAACAAGAAAAAACCCCCAACAACAAACAAACAAAAAAAACCCCCAAAAACAAAAAAACACACACACTAAAAGCGAGTTAAAATGATTATTCATGATGATTGAAGTCTGGACTTTGAGTCTAACCAAAGTAAAGGACAATTTTTATTACTTAGAAATAAACTTGAAAGAATAGCTCATTAGGCTGAGCCTGAAAAGTCCTACTCCTAGAGTCTAGCAAACTATTTGTCCAGATTTTTTTTTTTTTTTTACTAAACTTATGAAGGTAACTAGTGAATATTTTACTTACTATCAATGGTCTGCAAGATTCATTTACTAATCACAACTATACATCAAATATTCTAACATGAATAGAGTAGGGAGATCATAACAGATATTAATAAAAGATTTAAAATAAAAATAAGATGAAACATATACAAGCTTTTCACTTATTTTATTTTGCAATTTATTTCAATATTCTAACATGAATAGAGTAGGGAGATCATAACAGATATTAATAAAAGATTTAAAATAAAAATAAGATGAAACATATACAAGCTTTTCACTTATTTTATTTTGCAATTTATTTCAATATTCTAACATGAATAGAGTAGGGAGATCATAACAGATATTAATAAAAGATTTAAAATAAAAATAAGATGAAACATATACAAGCTTTTCACTTATTTTATTTTGCAATTTATTTCAATGAGTTTTTATAAATAATACAGTGGGAGAATTGATACACAGAGTAATGGCAGTTTTTAGGCCAATGAAGGTTTTTATCCAGTGGAAAACTGAAGATTTCCAGGTTGAATGTAGTAAGGCTGATAAAGCTCACCAGGAGTTTAGGATATATCAGCAACTCCTTACCTGGTTTAACAAGCTTTAAAGACAAAACTATTGTTACATGTCTACACAGTAAGTGGGGTGATATATTGGTAAGAGTTGACTGTCAAAGGAAGAAGATGGAAAATCCTAAACCCAAGTTTGATATATCATTACAATCTGCCTATTATAAATGTTCATCTGAAAGTTTTTAGTACAATGCTGATTAATTTATTTTAATTCTTGGGGGAGAAAAAAAAGATTATTTGAAAACCAAAGATTAAAATCTAATTCCACTAAATTTTAATTTATATAACAAACTATTCACAGATTTTTTTTTAGATTGAATAAGGGTTCCACTTAACAACTAGACCATTCTTAAAGATTTAAAATAACATCCCTTGTTTGATTCTCAGATGCCAAATAACATATCCCCAAATATTAAGTGGTTTGGAAAATAATGGCTCATTTCATTAGATTTAAAATGTAAAAAAAAAAAAAAAAAAAAAAAAAAAAATTTTTCAAATGACCAAATAAATAAAAGAAAGTCATTTTTGAGTTATGATAATAAAACCCATTCATCAAAGACAACTTTATCAAGGCAAAGTAGAGTACAGTATATATAAGATGAACAAAAATCACCTTCAAAACATCTAAAACCAAATGGTCAGTGCAATCATGTCAATTTCACAATGAGGTATCAATCAGCAATTGTCTGATGATCAGTACATCATGAAACTAACAGTAACACGAGAAAAAAAAAGCAAAAACAAAAAACAAAACTGGTGCTGACCATTTGGTTTTAGGCTTTTTAAAGAAATGATTTTAACTACAGTCTATATTTGACTGATATACCCGAGAATATAGTACAGTACAGACAACTATTTATGAAAGCCCTGCAGAGCTAGATAATTTGGTTAGTGGTTATAAAACAAGGTGGATGGTAATGAGGAAAAGGAAAAAAAAACAAAAAACAATCCTCACTACTAATATAGGTCAACAAGCAATATGGTCCTGTAAATGTATGTAGTATTCATTTCCAGCAGATTTGACCTAGTGATAAAAATAATACTTATTCATTAAGCATAGCTTAGTTGGGTACAAGGCCATGTGTGTGAACCACCCAGTTAGAATCTGGTTTATTAACCATTACATTACACAGAAGTAGCCAAAATATATAAGGTCTTAGAAATACAAAGTATAGATTCTCTTGAGTCTACCTAACATTCTTTTCATCTTTGACTCATTAACAATCTATTTAAAAAAGTGTAATATAGTATATTAAATGCACTAATAATAATAATAATAATAATAATAATAATAATAATAAAGCAGCTAATATTTCAATGTGCCAGTATTATGACTATGGGAAAGTGTCATTTGTCAGTATTTTAAGCAGACAATAAGATTTTTCTTTCTTTCATAATTTTTTAGTTTCATTTCCAATTATTTTTTAAAAATGAAACTCAATTATTAATTTTGAAACTTTAAAAGCAGAAAGAAAATACAAGTCAAAATTAATAATAATAATAATAATAATAATAATGATGATTGACATTCTATCATCTAAAATAGTTAACTATATTATTAACACTACTAGTATGTAAAAATAAATAAAATAAAAAACATGGTCGCAAGAAATCAAGAGACAAAGTAGGGAATGGGTTTATAGGTATGTTTTAGGTTTCTCCAATAACAAATTGTTCCCATAGATTAGTTGGCAAAACAGCTGGTAGAGATGACCAAGCTACAAGGTAAAAGGGGATGTGAATTTGGGTCTCACTGAGAGCTTATCCCTTATCCTATGTTATTGTCTTATATGCACTGTTCTTTGCTGTTGTTGAAATAATGAACTGATCTGAATGAGTTGTAATAAAAACAAAGCTTTTCTTTTGAAAAAAAAAAAGAAAAAAAGAAAGTCAAAATTGATAATATCAAAGACAGCAAAATAAAGCCTTTCAATATCTCCATTGGCTTTTGAATATAAAAATAAAATTTGAAAAATAGCTTCAGTGTAGTTAAATTGTATGAGACAGTTTCTATTCAGGTTATGGAGGAACCAGGAAACCCAAAAGTTCTGTGGGCTGGGGATTTAAAAAAAAAAAAAAAAAAAAAAAAAAAAAAATCCTAAATCAGCTCTTTCTGCAGCAGAACATCACAGTGAAGAGAAAAGATTTGCAAGTACTCTGCATTCAAAATACAAGTGGCAAAAATATCTTTCCCAAAAAATGAAAATGATACTTGCAGTGACTGGAGCACTTGGTTCCATCCACATAAAATTGAGAAGCTTTTTGGATCAACCTAAACTTGAATAATATTTATGTGACCTGAAAAGTTAACAATGTTGGTGTACGGCATGCTTATTAAGAAATGTGCTTGTCTAAGGTCTTTGTTGTTAGTTGATGTTTTATGGCATATCAACCCTTGTGGATTATTTAATGCTAAAATCCTCTCAATGATCTGTAAGCAAATAGTTTGCAGGTAACTTTATTTTTAAACTAAGTGCTAGAGTTTATTTGTTTGCACACAGTTAAATGGTTTCAAGTATTGCTATTTAACATTAATAATTCTATTTATCAAATATTCCTGTGTAATATAATTTGCTCACAGTGATATGATTTTAACTAATAATCCTTATTAAATGATTGAACAATTCAATTTAACCCTAACAGATACTCTATTAATTCAGGTTAGGGTGACCATGAGAGTAATGACAATGAAGAGATACTCTATATTCCCCAAAGTGACAGCCTTACCGTCAAATGCAGTTTAGTGTCATACCTAGAAAACTTGTGGAAGGGTGTGTGTGTGTGTCTTACTCCTCTGCAGAGATGCAATTGGTGTATTTTACAGCCCCCAGATGACTAGTCAAGGCCTTTGTTGTAATGGAAAATAATGATTTTATCAGTATGATTGAAATTCTACTGAGGTGCAATGGGAAAAAAAAAAAAAAAAAATTTCAAAAATTATATAGAAGTATTACAAGCTCAGCCCAACAATTCTGCTGCTTTTATTTCAAAGTTATATGTGATACATCATAAGTTTTATTTGCTTTTTGTTGAACTGATAAGAGACTATAAAGAAAGTATAAAATAAACTGGGGAATCAAAATTAAATGGAAGTAAAAGAATATTTCACAAGAGTTTATACATAAAAACACTAAGATAGGATAGAAGAGAATTTCCTTCTATTAAGAAAAATTGTTATTTATAAGGAGAAAAAAAAAAGAAAAAAAAAAAAAGAGTAATTTTCAATGGACTGTAAATGATTAATTTTAATAGTATGTCAACCGTTTTGGGTTATTTCATGTTAGGGAATCATATTCATTTATATTTTTTTGTAGTTTCTTTGGTTTTATTTGCACACAGTCTTATCAAATAGGAAAAATCTTTAAACAGTTCTATTTGATCCATAGATGGTACCCTAACAGATACAAACACTCCAAATCAGAGTGGACCTGGGAATAATGGTACTGAAAAGGCACTCCACATTCCCTAGATCTGAAGGCTCACCCTCAGATGCAGTTTAGTGCTATATCAAGGACAGCCTCTTTATTTTTTTGAGTGGGAGGGGGTATTACCCTTCTGCAAGTATATTTTAAGACCCACCAACAGAGGAAGGACTGAGTAAAGATCTTACAAGAAATAAACTATAAAAGCAGAGCAAAAGTTCTTGTTTTTTTATTTTTTAAAGTACTAAACAACTTCTTTCATATAAACATGTAAAATCTATTATTCTATAATATCATTATTGTTATATACATTGTAATGTTAATTTGCGCTTTGCTGTTATTGCCACGGATCTAAATATAGTGTTTAACTAAGTAATCACACACTGAGCTAAATAAATTGCTTTTATATTGGAAATAGTGACTCCTTTGTAGCTTAGAAGTAGGATTGGTGAAGCCAATCTTTTCACATTCATCATAATTATCAATATGATCCAGCTGTGTTTTTGCTTTAATGGCAGATAGAAGTATTGAGATGCTGACAATTTTGAGAGATTATTTTAAACTGGGACTGAGACTTGCTGAAACGACTCAGAACCCAGGAAATTTAAAGCAATTAAATAACATTTGACCATACAGACCAAAACTGATTTAAGCATTTGAAGAGGATAACTTATCCTTTGAAATAAATCCCTAATAATTGATGACCATCAGTTATCAATTATGATAAATCTTTAGAACACAAGTGGATGGTGTTTGTGTTGCTATCTTGAAATATATATATATGTATATATCTCTGAGTTGCCTGAATTCTGGACAAAGAATGCCTCATTTCTACATCAGTATTGCCTATAAAATGTAAGGTTTTTAGATGACTGAAAATATAAAATGTGGTCTTATTTTCCACTCAGGCTATAACAAAAGCAGAATAGAAACTGACCACTAACACTTGAAAACTTTAAGAGTTAGGATTATTGGAAGATCCATGTGAAATAGCATATAAATTAAAAAAGAAAGAAAAAGTCTCAGTTGATTAAAACAGTTTGAAGCAAAACTACATCATATATTATACAGAGCATATATGAACTTTCTATACATACTTGCTTGTGTCACACGTTCACTTATGCATCTATGTGTATATCATATATACATACATACACCTGAAAACAACTATAGTCTGAAACATGTAAAGCATAGTTATACAAAATAAAATCTAAAATACCAAATTCACTTGCAGACATATATACATACATACTTACAGGGTAGCTTTTTTAATGTTTTAACAAAGTTTAAGTGACTCCAGTTCAAATCCCAAACAAGGCAGCTTGTGTTTCACTTTAAAAAGACCTGAATCTATCTCTCCTTTCTCCAGCTATAGGTAAATAGTAAGGAAAACTTGCTTCTTTAATATCTAATGTTTTTATTGAATACTGTTCTCCAAGAAACAATAAAATCCTGCATTGTGTGTGTGTGTGTGTGTGTGGGGCTTCTTTTTTTTTTTTAAATTAAAAAAAAAAAAGTTGGAGAAGGAGGAATATTTACTTATGGATGATATGTTTGTGTGTGTGTATGTACACTATATGCACTAATTATTTAATATTGTGCCATCAAAATAACTGTAGTTACTGTTCATAAGTTGCTATTCATACTTAGCAGTATGTTTCTTAAATTGGATAACACAGCATTTTTTGCAAAAATCTAATTTACCTATTCAGTAAAAATAAATTAAACCAAATTTTACTATAACAATTTTTTTTTAAAATTCATTTCCAGACCAGTCTTTAGAATTCTTTATGAGAAACTGTTTTGTTGATAATTTTTATAATCACTAAGTTATTCCAATAAAGTCATTTTCTGCCTTGAAACTAGTAATGGCCTTGTAAGTAAATATGAGCAATTTTTTTTTTCTTTTTAAATGGCATTCAATCTTGTATATTTTAAAACAAAATTTGATTAAGAACACTTTGTTATTCATTTGAATCTGGTCTTTTTTTTTAAATCCTAATAAATAAGCAAGTCTTCTGTTGATAAATTTTGTAATCAAATTCCTTAATTAAGCCATTATCTGTCCTGTAATTAATAACACCCTAAGCACTTTAAGAACACAGGCTGAGGAATATCAAGGGGGATAATTATTGTTCAGAATTTTTCATATATTTGGAAAATCCCACAAGTGTAACACTGAATTTTATATATATGTTCATTTAAAAAAATGAACTCTAAACTAATCTTAATAAAAAAGGTTAGTTTGTGTACATATGGTAATTGTCACACTAAATATTACCCCAGCCTTGTTCCTGTCAATTCCAGAAACGTCTGCTAGTAACAATATTATCAGAAGTGAAAATAGAAATAACATTGCAGTTGTTATTGCTGCAACTCAAATGCTTTGAATAGTTCCTGAAGCATTGGAGGCCAAAGAAGCAACACATGGTTCTAACAAATATTAGATTACATTGTAAATTTATTTTTAGTCATGAATACCATATGTCAGTCAAGAGTTGTAATATAATTGTGGTGTTGGTGGTAGGAGTAATAATCATCATCAGGTGGGTTTGCAATACCAAAATATATATATATATATATATATATATATATAACAACAACAACAAAAAACAAACAAAGAAACAAAAAAAATACACACTAGCTGTGTCCCATAATAGGTGTTACATTCAGTATTAAAGTTATATACAAATGAAATAACTTATGGGACAGATTAGTAAAAGGCTGGATAGAACGTTTGTTATGCAATGCTAATAACTCCTTGTTGAATAGAAGCATCAGTAATATCATGGACAGCTGTTGACTATTTCAATAAGAATCCTTGACTCTTTAAATATCATTAGAATGAGAAACATGTGGTTTCATGAGTTGTCTCATAACTTAAAATCATCAGAATACCAAATATTTAATAACTCAGATGATAACTAGGAAGAGTTCATTAAACTGATAGTTGCTCTTTGGTAAATAAGTAAATTTGGTACTTTTCTGCATTTCCGCAATATAGGTAGCATTCTTTCTTTTTTTAATTTATTTATATAAACACTTAAACCATAGTTAATATTACAACTAGGAACTTTTTTCCACTTTGATCTTTCTCACATTCACTAACTAATAATTGATTTTGCTAGTTACATCATTGTCATAATATCTGTAAACTGACATCAGTTTGCATTTCATGTATATTAAAATATATAGGTCAATTCATTCTATACTGAAGTCAGATAAACACTACTGACCTCACTGTCCCAACAGCCATAACCATTCATACACATACCAGAATTATTTTATACCAACATATTCCATCTATCTTAACACACGTATGGTTTATAAGAAAGCTTGAGGTGGTCTTTGTATTCACTGCATTTGTTCTAAAAATCAGTTTCAATGGATCAAAAATTTCAAAGCTGAAATTCATTATGGTAAGGACTGGCATTACAGTATAAATACACTAGATTTCTTAGTCTCTGCAGAAGGAAAATAGTATTTATTCACAGTCTCATCAGAGTAGATTTGAGCCAAAATCAAGAGTATATGAGGAAAAAAAAAAAAAGTCTAATCTTGTCAGTATTTTCCTTTTTAGGACACCTCAAGCATTAGCAAATAACTGACCTCTACCACTTCAGTTGCAATGGGAATGGGGCTAAGTTGAAATTTGGAGGGCTTTTTCACCTCTAAAAACAAGGGAAAACACAAGAGAAATAGGTGCTTAAGAAATTTATGCTGTACAAACTTACGACCATAAAACAATAGATACAACATTTTCCCCCACTTAATTCTGCCAAGCAAAAAGAACAATGCTGAAATTCAAAATTACAAGATCTGAAATGGTCTTAAATTCTTTATTTATAAAGACAATGCACACACAAAAAAATTGATTTTTTTTTCAACTTTTTTTTGCAAAATCTTTCATGTCTACATAAATCTGTAGCATATAAAATTTTTAATTTCAAACTAAATTTGATAAATTAGATCAAATTGATTCTTTGCTTTCCAAATTGATAGAAAATATATTTTTAGAAGATTCCAATGCAAGGTTAGAGATTTTTTTTAAAAAAGTTATTATATAAATATTAGTTGGTTTAACACCAACTAATATTTATCTAATAATTATTTAATAAAAAGGCAACAAGTTTTGTAAGCTGTAGCATGCTTGAAACTATCACAAACTTTAATAAAATCTTGAATGATAAACCAATTTGAAATATCAAAGTGAATCTGTGAGTAAAAAAAGTGGATAAATTTTGATAATGATCACTTACCTGAAGAACTTGAATCTTGAGTTGTACTATCAGCCTGAAATGAAGAGAAGTAATTATTTTTATTTTTATATATATATATATATATATATATATATATATATATATATATATATATATATTATACACACACAATTATGGTTAAAGATTAATCCTAAAAGCATTTTCAATCAGTCAAATTATTATAGAGATCTGTTCAGAGCAATATTTTCAACCATGAAATAGAATAACAATTAAAATAAGATAAAAACTCACAACCAAGTTTCATGTTACCATCCTTAGGTGAGCCAGTATCAATATGTTTATACTGACTCACCTCAGGATCAGCAATGTAAAACTAGAGTCATGAGTTTTTATTATATTCTTATTTTTATGCTTATTCTATTTTATAGTTGGGGAGGGGGAATTTACACATGCAGAATGCAAATTCTAAGTTGGTATTGAATACAACAAATGAATCAACATAATCTATATTTGAAAATGAATTTAAAATAAATATATATAAAATCCCAAAACAAGGCTGTTTATAAAAAGATGTCAAGAAAGTACTCTTAAAAAAAAAATTCAACCAAGTACACGTCCAATATTTGAAATAGTACATGATATAATTTACATTTAGTTTTATGGCATGTTCACTTTTATTGGGTTATTTTATGCCAAAGTTAGTTAAACAATTTGGTTTCTAATTATATATGGTAAAAAACTGTATCTTCAATCATTTTAAAAAGGTAAACTCTTCATATTTAATTGCAATATCAAGGTTTGAAGAGCAATTATATTAATGTAGTTCAAAACCATTTTCATCATTATCTCAAACAGAATTATAGGATCCAAATAGGTACTATCACTCTGAGGTAGAGTGGACCTGAGAGTAATAGCTATGAAAGAGTGAATCTACATTTCCCAGAGCTTTTATAAATGGAGCCTCCAGATGCAGTTTAGTGTCAATACTGTAAGACACTGGATGGGAAGGGGGGGGCTCAATTATCTGTAAGGAACATATTCTAAACCCCCAGATGACAAAGCCCATAATTTACATATAAATATTTCATTGTCATACCATATAAAGTAGTTGAAAAAGTAAATTGCTACTTCTACAATGACAATAAGTACATTTATATAAAGCACTCTTATCTTGATAATCTCATACTAGAATCTATCAAACAAAAGGGGCATGAAAACTTGTGTAAACATTAAAATAAAATTAAAAATATAACATGAAAATATCTATGTATTGAGAAATATCTAAAAAAAAAAAAAAAAAAAAAAAAAAAAAAAAAAAAATTGTTTATAGGTTATTTATATAATACAGAATAAGATTGGTGTGAGAAAATGTATTTATCCAACCCCTCCACCAGGATGCAATACAAGGTCAAGTTTTAAGTGGATGCACAAACTAAGAGCTAAAATAGCTCAACTTCATCTGCAGTCCCTATCTTTAGGGGAGGCTGCAGGCAGCAGGTAATAAACCTACCCCTTTTAGATAAGGGGGGGTGCCTCTTAGTAGGAGTGGGGAAATAACCCCCTTAAAATTGAGTTTATTGATTAAATTTCACCTATAAGTATGAAAATCATGAAACTAGAAAGTTTTTTTCTTTAATCTAAATTCAAAACTTGTTAATGTTGGCCTATTTCAGATGTCAAATTGTAACTAACTCCAAAAAGAATGAGTGCTTAACATTAAAACCTTGTACATCCATAAATAGTGTTTATCAAAATAAATTCAAAAGTCAAACTGTCTAAATCTCAGATTAAGAGCACAGAGTTCACATAAAGGCACATATCATGGAAACACTTAAAACAATATTCTCCTAATTTAAACAATGTTGGTGGATAATGGTGATCAGAATTAACTTCAGAAATTTCAAAACCAACAGAGTTGCTGCTTTTAACTTGTCTTTTTGCCCAATTGACAACAGCATAGAATATACCAATTGCATTACCTACAAAACAGGTGTTCTGGGTATGAAAATTAACAAGTATCTGGTTGTGGAGTTCTGAGGTTTATGAAGTTACCCCCCCCACACACACACCGATTTCATTGTCATTAATCCCAGGTCCACTCTGATATAGTACCTGTTAGAGTTCATCTACGAGTAAAATAGATCTGTTTGCAAATTATTTCTATTAAGAATAGTTACTTGGAGCTATAATTGTTTACTAAAGATTATATTATTAGTTACTTGAAACCATATAACTGGTTGCAAATTGTTATTAGATAGAAATACTTGAAACCATATATTTGTATATAAAGTATTAAATAAAAATACTTGAAACCATATATTTGTATATAAAGTATTAAATAAAAATACTTGAAACCATATATTTGTATATAAAGTATTAAATAAAAATACTTGAAACCATATATTTGTATATAAAGTATTAAATAAAAATACTTGAAACCATATATTTGTATATAAAGTATTAAATAAAAATACTTGAAACTATATAACTGTACAGACAAATGATTATAGTGCAACCAAAAATAAAATGATTGCAGCAAAATGTTTATGATTCAACATTTACAAATGAATCAAATTTTGGTACTAAATTTCTCATATGGAATTAATATGCCATTGAACAAATAAACTAAACCTTTAACTTATCCAGTGCATAATTTCACACAAATAATTTTAGAATATTTAGAAATCTAAGTATTAGATGAAGGCATATATTTTGATGGGCTTGGTTTGTTTTCTTTGTTTAATGGAATATCAACCCTCATGGGTTATTCAATAACAAAGTAATCTTTGTAGAAAAACAATTGTGGTACTATTTAACCCATATCTGGGGGCCCAAATAGGCTAATCAGCAGTTAATTAAGAATGAAATAGATTCAGTCTTGAGACATATTGTAGATATTGTGCTGGTACCAACAATAGAGATAATGAATTTAAATCTGACTGTACATGTGTAGATTTGCATGTCCCTGTGGTATAGTAAAACAAGTCAGCTACAGATACTTAACCCATTTACTAAGTTTGTCACCTAATTTCTAAACTAAGGAACCCACCACCACAAAATAAATAAAGCATACCACTTTTCAAACATGGGTGGAGTAGATCCCATAGGAACTTTGTCTTTCATTTATTTTTAAAACAAGGTATTTTTTTGGTCAATTTTATTTATATAAGTCGTACAATTGTACAGAGATATCATAGGTTTTAATATAGACATACAAAAGACACCATAGTGAATGGGGAGTCTTACTCTTCTACAAGGGGTGCCACTGGTGTATTTTAACAACAATATAACAAGTTAGTAATGGAAAGAAATATTATCTAAAGCTGTGAATTAGTTTGTCTAGGGGGAAAAAAAAATCTATTTAAAAAGAAAATACAAGTATCTAATGAAAGAATTATGAATGGACATATTAAGAGGTTATTGTTGAAATCAAAGAGACAGACTATTATCTAAGATTAGGGTGAAGGTTTATACACAAAAGAATTTATCCAATAAGGATGCCATTTAGTGCTACAATTAAAAATAAATGAGATAAGCCTAGGTGCAATAAAATAAGACAATGAAAGTGCCAGTCACAATTATAAAGATTTACTTGGCAGGCAACATTTAAAGCAAAGATTAAGAAACAGTATTTAAAAGTTAGATTTAAATATTCAAGAGAAAGAGTAATGGTTCTTGTATTTGAACTGACTGAGTCAAGTGTGGAATAAAGGTTACTAAACTCTTTACAAGATAGAGGTCAAGATTCAGTGTGAACATGTAATGGTTCTTTTTGATTATTAAAATAAAGACTTAGTTGTTGATGGCATGTCAATCCTTGATGGGTTATTTTATGACCAATTTAGTTAGCTTGGTTTCTTTATTTAATGACAAACTTTCATAGGTTATTTAATGTCAAAGCCATCCATATAGAAGAACAGTAGTGATACTATTTAACCCATAGCTGGGGTAATAAGGGTACGAGTCTAAAAGTGAATGTAATAGCATGACAAGATTTTGAACTTGCTCACTTCAAAGCTGCAGCCCAGCACTTAAGCCATTATACCATGGGGACTCATCTTAGTCAATTGGTGTATTATACAGACACACACACACACACACGAATGAATTATTGGTACAAGCAAATTTTATTAGGATGTATATTACAGGAATCATAATTTATTTGTTAAAACAATAAAAGAAAAAGGGACGCTTTTTCACCAAAATATACCAAAATCGATTAAAAGTAAATGTAAGAAATCATGGTGGTGGTGGTGGGGGGGGGGGCTTCAATTAAAGAAAAAAAAAAAATCTCCTACAATTTCCATACAATTCACTAAACAAGTAAAGTATAACAAATTGCCTTCTCTGCTAGCACAATGTAGGGGAATATAGCTTAATGACTATAGTCTCTAAAAGAGCAAGACATCGCTTAGAACAGAAAGGCAGTCATTAGGATATTTGGCCCTGTATATATAATGGCCAGCCGATTCTTGTAACTGGGAAGACCCAGATGTAACATTTTAAGGTCATCTTAAAAAACTCTTGTGAAACATGTTGCTTGACTTCAAGCCTTTGAATAGTCCTACCTATATAGTCAGCATCGCACTGATATTGAAATTTATAAACCATCTTATTTTGTTGCAGTAGAGGTAAGGTATCCTTTTGAAAAGACTGAAATGCAGGTCTGCCAGTGAAGATGGTTCTAACATTGACAGAGTTAAAACAACACATCACCAACACAGATTTTATCAGCAAAAAGGTGATTGACAGCCCCAATTCAAGGTATGTGCATATATATAGGATATTTTGAGGGACAAACTGATTTGATGGAATTAAATTTAGATATTGTTGATCCAATACAAGTTGAGACATCCATTCCTCAGAAAGATATCAGCAATCTTTTTAATTTCTGCATCAATCCTATTTTTGGAACAAATCCCTATTGCTCAGTAAGTTAAGCATTTGACAAGGTTAATCTTCCTAGACTTTGGGACAAAAGAGTCCCAACTGGTGTATAAGCTGGTAAAAATTGGCTTATGGTATATAGGAATAGCAAGAGGAGAAAGATTCTTCTCAACTAACACGTCAAGAAATAGTGTCTTTTTCTCTTCCTTAGTAAAAGGTAAGGGAAGGGTGAAGTCTATTCAGCAATGAAAAAATTTTAATGCCTCACTAGCAAAGTGTTGTCAATGTAGGAGATATAGTAATAAGGTTTATGAACTTTGCCAAATAACTGCTGTTGCAGGAACCTCACAAAATTATCAGAGCCCATAGATATGCCGTTAACTAGCCGATTCAAATATCATTGAAACTGAAAGATGTATGATTTAGAGGCTAACTCCATTAACTCAATAAATATATGCTCAGAAAAAGGTGCAAGCCTCAAATGGCAATGATATAGGTAGTCAGCACAAATACTCTTAGTTTTGTCCAGAGTGATGTTAGTGAAAAAGGAGGATATATGAAACAAAATGAGAAACTCAGTGTCCATGCAAGATGGGGGAAGATAAGTTTTTTGTTTTGTTTTGTTTTTTAAATTAGAACCTCCACCCCAGATTTCTTACATTTACTTTTAATTGATTCCAGTATATTTTGGTGAAAAAGTGCCAAATGAAAGGGTCCCTTCAATTTGTTTTAACAAATAAATGGATAGATATATATATATATATATTATTATTATTATTATTTACTTCTTTAGAGCTTTTCACATCAGTGTTAACCGATAGTTTTTCACTGGAGTTTGAGTGACAGCAAGTCTCCTCAATCTCCAGGACTCGTCTCAGGATTCTGGTCGTTCCTAGCAATGCTGTCGTTTGGATAGTCTCTGTCCGTCCACCTATTTCCAAGTCCTCCAGGCCTTTTAATAATCCTTTAGTTATTGTGCCTAATGCACCGATCACAATTGGCACAATCGTTACTTTCATGTTCCACAGCTTTTTCAATTCTCTAGCAAGGTCGAGGTACTTATCTTTCTTTTCACTTTCCTTCAGATTTATTCTGTGGTCCGCCGGGACAGCAAAGTCGACAATTTTACAAATTTTTTTTTTTTTGTTGATTATTATGAGATCAGGTCTTCTGGCTGGGATTAGGTATCCATCCATCCATCCACCCACCACCACCATACACGCAAAATAAATCCCTCATTAAAAACATGGTCCAGGGCACCATTAATAATCTTAGGATATTTGGTAGCTATAACTAACAATCCTTGAGTTATGTGATAGCAGGCAGGTCTCCATTTATATATAGTACAAAACTGTTTCTTAACAATTTTAAATAGGTAAACACTTAATATTTAGTTGCAATATCAATATAATTGAAAATCACTTTAAACATTCTCTAAATCAAATCTATTTCACCCAAAGTACAGAAACTACCACTCTAATTCAAAGTAAACCAGGGAGTAATCACAACCAAAGGAAAGATTTCCTAGAACTCTTTAACTGAAGCCCCATCACCAGATAGAGTTTAGTAGTGTCACACTTTAGAATTCAAGCTGTGCTTAGAATATATCAGGTCAGAGGGTTTCAAACAAAACACTTGCATGTTATTTATCTATAACAAAACCATTTTCATAACCACTATTTTCATTAACTTAAAAACTGTTTTTATCTTATTTTCTATAATGCTTTATACTAGTTCACATACTCAGACATTTACTGTCACATGCACATTCATTTTGATAATATAAAGTGTAGTTTGCAACTGATGAGCTATATAAGTTGGTTGAACCTCACTTCTGGCTTGCTTTCTCCCTTTCAAAAAAAAAAAGACTTTATCTTTGAGACTAATATGATCATTCTTTAAAGTATTCATTTGATCTTCCCACCTCAATTTCTAAACAGTGATGCCATATTCAAGTTTTTTTTTTTTAATTCTAAGAATTTTGTAAGTATGAGTAAGTTATACTAAACATAACTGCAAGAGTTACAAACAAGTTTTTATAACAATAAGTGTCAAAGGAGAGAGAGAGAGAGAGAGAGAGAATGTTCTAAAAAAACAACAAAAAAACAAAAACAAAAAAAAAAAAACAGTAATAATTCAGTGGGAAGGTTCTAACACCAAGTAGATATTTTGAATAAGAATGTGAGAAATGGTATAAGGAAGTTATTTATTAATGCATTGTTAATTCAAGAAAACAAATACACCATTAAACATGGAAATGAACAGGTTTGTGTGTGAGTGCATAGAAAGGAGTGGTAAAGTAACAATTGAAAAATTTACATTATACCAAGTAAGACTGAAAAGCATATATCATTATTTGCCATTATTAAATGTTCTACAATATCCTTCAGCTACAAGAAGATATTTATTCAAAAAGATTTCAAAACATGGATAAGCAATAGACTGGATAAAAAATTGAACTGTGTTAAGAATTTAAAATTTGCAAATATATCTTCCTAATTTTTCAGTTGCTAAAGTATCATATATACTCATGTACTGATAGAATTAGTGAGATCCAATTTTTAGGAGAAAAAATTCCACTGAACCCATACATGAATAATTATTTAGTAAAGCAGAAATTTTATCAATGAAAAGGACTAAGAAGTAAAGGCTTCAAAAATTAATTCTATAAATTAATTATTTCATAACCATAAATCAAGGGTTGACTTAGACATTCGATCAACTTATAGACAAATATAGTTGAAATTCAAATTCTAACAAATAAGTTCAGCATAAGTATGCAATTTAGTTCTATTTAAATCCATTTTTATACAAATAATCAGTTCTATTTCAACCAATTCAGTTTAGCATGAGTACACAGTTTAATTGTCAAAAACATTTCTATTTCAAGCTATTCAGTTTATTCAAACAGTTCTAATTCAGCTAATTCAGTTTAGTACAAGTATAGATTTTGTTTACACAGTTAAATGTCAAAACAGTCCTATATTAATTCAGTTTAGCATAAGTACAGTTTCAATGTCAAAAAAAGTTCTATTTCCAACTATTCAGTTTAGCATAAGTACACAGTTTAATTGTCAAAAACATTTCTATTTCAAGCTATTCAATTTATTCAAACAGTTCTAATTTAAATAATTCAGTTTAGCATAAGTATGAAGTTTTGTTCTATTTAACCCATAGTTAGAGCTTTATCAGGTGCTACTATTCCGGTCCAGAGTGGATCTGGGAGCAATAGCAATGAATGAAGTGCTCTGCATTCCGTAAAGCCCCAGCATCACTGGAACCTTACCATTAGATTGTTTAGTTTCATATCCAGGACACTTGTGTGTGAGTGCTTTTCTTTAGAAAGGAGTGAAAAATTAATTAGCATTTTATAGTTATGTTATACTGAGAATTTGGAAGATTAAAAAATATTCAATGTGAATTAAGAGCTCAGAAAATTATTAGTTTCAAATTGAACAGGAAATTGCTTTATTCTCTAAGAGCTTTTTAAGTGTATTTTACCAATATTCTTAATGCGCTGGGTTTTATATATATAAAATAAATAAAATGAATATGAGAAGTGACACAAAATGTTAGTAAGTTTTCTTTTCATAAATTTGTTAATCCTGACTGGTTTGGGCCTTTTTTTTCATAACAGTTTACATTTTAAGACTGAAAGGCTTATGAATGCTAAGGTATTGGCTCCAAATGTGAATGAAACTTTAACAACTTTATCATTCAACTTTGCATTTGTTTATAAGTAATTTTGAATGTAAAAGATGTTTTAAATAATTCATTTTTTAAATTTTTTAACATTTTCATATGGAAGTTAATGAATGAGAGTATTTAAGGATTAAAATTTAATGATTCTTTGGATGGTTTAATTTGTTGTTGAAGCTATTTGGGGTCAGGATCTTCACAGGTTTCTAGAATTGATGTGGCATTTGATTAATTTTTTCAATATTTATTATGTTCAATTTAGCATCAATTAAGCAGAAATATTGTTCTATTGGAAGAAGTTTATTATGAATCAGATAATTCTGTACATACACACAGAATTTAAGTAATGTATAAATAGATATAGAAGTGTATTAGTGAAAAAGAAATTAATCTCAGTGATTCTTGTTCCATTTTAAAAGTCAAAAATACCTTACTAAAAAATTAGGATTTTAGGTACAAACAGTACTGTTATAATGAAAGTTAATTAGGAAGAGAGAGAAAAATAAAGACTTACCACTTTTTCTTTGTTAGTTACTCCTGATTCTCCATCTAAGGAACTTTGGTTAGGATCTAAAAAAAATAAATAAATAAAATAAAAAATCTGCTTTGGTAAGATTACATATATAACACTGAGCCCATAAACCCAATGTTTCAGACAGTGTGCTATCTTACTATACACTGTAAGCTCAATATTCCATTCACAGCTAGATGTCTACTTTACATGGTTATAAAGATTAAGTTTACCTAACCTGAGTAAAGGTCCATTTTAACATTTATACCTAAATTCTAAGCAAAAACTACATTTCATTGCTTGCAAATAATTAGTATTAGAAAGTAATAGTTAATTGCTGAGAGATAATTGTTGACAAATTACAAGACCATATAACTATGCAAACTATTTTAAAAAAAAGATAATTCAAGCTGTAATTATTTGTAAATGATTATTAAATAGGAATAGTTAGTTGAAACTGTAACTGCTTGCAAAAATGACTAACTTCAGCATTAAATAACCTCATAAGGGTTGATATACTGTAAAAAACCTACCAATCAATCAACTAAAAAGAAAAAGAAAATACTTATCAAAATTAATAATAGTTGACCACACACACACACACATATCTCAGTAATATCCAGTCAGTGTCTGAAGACAATGGGTGTAGATTATTCGTGTATAGAATATATGAGGAATTTCATATAAACCTATGGGAGTGCTCAATGTATGGCAATTGTTATATATTCCCTATCCAGACTTATATAATAAAACTCACAAACAGAGCGTATACAATGCAGTTAGAAGAAAACTCAAACCTTGTTAAATTGTCTTTAAAAATTTATTTTGGCGAAGAATATCATTATATTCATCTTATCAGATGACTTCACATGATAAATTTGAGTTTGGAAAACAGCAAATATAGATTACAGTCTCCCTATATATGTATGAGAGAAAGAGAGAGAGAGGAAAAAGAAAAAAATATAAATACATCTATATATAAATTTAAATTTACATCCGAAAGTAAAAGGGGGTTAAAACAAAGTATCAGAAAAATTTGAAAACAGGAAAAGGGCATTCCTGTAAATTAACCCATCCTAATTTGAACATAGGCTACAGTTTTTGTAGGAGGTAGAATTTTTTTGAATAATGTAAGGATGTAAAATAAACTATTATCTTCATATATTTTTCTGTTTACTTCTAGTATTATATGAAGGGAGGGGGGTTTCTGTAGCAAAGAAGATTCTTGGAACTTTAGATATTAATTTCGCAATTAGGGTTTTTTTTAATTTCTTGAGTAGTTAATTCCCTTTGACAATTTTTGGGTTAATTAAAGGCACCTGGAGGGTGCCAAAAGGTTTTCTTTCTTTTTTTTTTTTTTTTTTAATTTTTTATTTAAGGAGGATGATAGCCCCATTAACTGAGGGATTTAATACAATAAAAAGGAGTAAACAGAAAAATATATGAAGATAATAGTTTACAAGCTTACATTATTTGAAAAATTTCACCTGCTGTATATGTTCAAATAAGGATGGGTTAATTTACAGGAACACCCTTTTCCTGGTTTCTTAATTTCTCTAATACTTTGTTTTAACCCCCTTTACTTTTGCCTGAAAATTTAAATTTATGTAGGTTCCCCCCACCTCATATATATGAGAGAGAGAGAGAGAGAGAGACTAATCCATATTTGCTGTTTTTAACCTCAAATTTAATGTGTGAAGTCATCTGATGAGACAAAGAGTATAATGATACTCTTCGTCAAAATTTATGACAATTTAACCAGGTTTGAGTTTTCTTCTAATTGATCACAGAAAAACTAAATGTTGAACTTTCCATCAACTTCATTTATGAAAAAAGATCTAACAACACCATACCCTTCCTGGACATTGTAATTATCAAATCTCATTACAGTTTAACTTTTAAAGTCTCCCGCAAACCCACAAACAAAAACAATTACATACATTTCTACTCTCACCACTACAAAATCAAAACAGGTCTCATAATTGGCTTTTACCTAAGAGCACCCAGAATATATAGCCCACAATACCTAGATGAAGAATTTGAGTACATTGAACACTCCCTCAAAAGTCTAAAATACCCAAAATTTTTCATATCAAACACTAGGAAAAAAAACTCTAAAGACCCACTCATCAAATAAATTAAAGAAAAACCACCCCATTATTCCCATAACCTATAGACCTATCTCTCAACCCACTTACACACATAACATAGAACTCAACAACAAATTAAGTTAGGAATACCAATCATACATACCATATTACAAACCATTAAAAACTTCACAATCATCTCAAAATGAACCAACAATGAAATTACCTTTCGCGCAGGCATATACTCCATCCTATGCAAAGATTGCAACAAACATTACATCGGCGAAACCTAACACAATCTAGAAAAAGAATTTACGAACACAAACAAAATAAATATGATCAAAATGCCCTTTTCTCCCACATGTTAGAGCTCAAACACACATTCAATTTCCCCCCAAGCCACTCTAAACCCATACACTGCAAAAAATCCCAAAGGCTACTATAATCTGCAATCAATTCCAAAACAAACCATATAAGACAATGTCCAGGATTTTATCAGATCTCCCCATAGCTGGCGAACATCATACTACATGAAAACAATATCAAAATAGAAAATGGATAGAAAAGACATTTCTCCAATCTGTGCCACCATACTTTTGAGAATTCTTTCCTTATCACTTTCTCTTTCCCCCCTTCTTATTCCCTCTAACCACCTAGACACCACAATATAGACAAAGTTCTGCAACATCACATTATAGTCAATATCTTTCTCCAACCTTTCTCTATTTCTTCTCAGCTCACTAAAACCATTTCCATTTTTTTTTTTTTTTTTTTTAAACAAAAAACTTTTTAATGAAACCTGATACATTTGACTTTAAACCTTTTCCCTTCTTCCTGCTACACCTTTATCCTTTCACCATCTTATCATTTTCCTTATTTGCTCATGAATAGAAAAACTCAGAAAAGGGGTCTCAGTTTGAAAAAGTTCTATGGAATAAAAAGAACAAAATATTATGCATCTGAATCAGAGTTAAGTGTTTGATTTATCCAACTTTCCACATTTCTATCATACTGCCAGATTCACCACAACCTATCATTTTAACATACAATCAGAATGGATGATCGCACTTTTTACAAAAAAAAAGAAGCAAAAATACAAAAAATACATCACTGCAGCTCACTCCCACAAAAATACAAGTGTTTTTCTACAAAAATGCATCAAGAAGAAGATAATACCCAAATGCACCATTAAATCATACAAACTTTGCACCACATTTTTCCACACCATGTACAAGAATACTTAAAAGCATCCAAAACCCTTCTAAACCACAGCACTATTTCATGAAGCCAATTAACTGTCCCTCGAACCTCACCAACAGAATCTTCCAAAACATCTGCTGGATGATAAAAAACTTCAACCATATCCATTCCAACAAACTTTCTTGCCTCTTGGATGAAAGCAAATGAAAACACATCAGACACCCAAACCAAACCCACTTTCAATTCTCCATCACTGAAACAGAAGCCCTCAGCCTAGGACTAAAATTTGCAACAAGTATATACAAGAACATCCTCACAAATACCATACTAAGCAACTACTGGAACTGCGACACCAATTTTTCCAAAAGTTTCATCCAAGGAATCATTCTCACTGCGCTGTCTCTCAACCAAATGAGCCATCACACCCAAAAGATATATACAGGCACTATCCAACCCCACCCAAAACCTGAACATCATCTCCGCCACCAACAAAAGTGGTGGTGTTGGAATCATGCACAAACAGAGGTATGTCAACAAAATTAATTCATTTCTTGAAGACACAAATACCTATGAGATATCTAACCTAATCACCACCAAAGACATTATCTCCTTCAAAAAACTCAAAGAACTAAAAAACCTGGACATCCCTCATTGAACACCACCCTACAATCCTAACATTATATGGCCAACCCAAAACCCACAAACCAACCCCCCCTCTCAAGACCCATTATCTCCAGCATCAGTAGTGCCACCCACAAAATAGCTTGTGCCATAGCTAAAATATTACCCCCCACCGGTACAATCAGCCCCTCACACGTCAAACTCCAGAGACTTATTTAATAAAATCCAGGACATAAACATAAAAAATAAAACTATGAACTGTTTAGATGTAACTTCTCTCTACACAAATATATCCATCAAAAAATACCTCAACTTTCTTGTTACTCACTTATGAAAAATTAAATTCGACTCACCACTACCCATAAACACCCTAATCAACATCTGCAAACACATAACAAACATGACTTCTTCAAATTTACCAACAAATTCTACAAACAAAAATATGGCCTCCCCATGGGAAATCCATTTAGCAGAGTATTAGCCTGCCTATTTCTAGAATTTTAAAAATTCAGCCCTTTTAAATACAAACTACCTAGCAACACCACATATTTCAGATATTGATGATATACTTATTTTCCTACCCCAAAACATAAGAATTGAAGAGATTGCAGAAAAACT
Source organism: Sepioteuthis lessoniana (assembly GCA_963585895.1). Classification (NCBI taxonomy): domain Eukaryota; kingdom Metazoa; phylum Mollusca; class Cephalopoda; order Myopsida; family Loliginidae; genus Sepioteuthis; species Sepioteuthis lessoniana. Next base: position 74,791,219 of record OY757936.1, on the reverse strand, counting down.
AAATTCATACCTATATAAACTATGAACAATATTTTATAGTAGACTAAATGTTACACATACAAAAGTCAATCAATAAATAAAGGGGATGGGGGGGTATACAACACTCTCATACTAAATAGAAGTGTCAATCTATAAATAAATGTCATTTTTACAGGAATTATGGTATAGGTCTAGTGGGTAGAGTGTTCATCAATGGCCTGGAAGGCCAGGGTTCAATCCCAGATCAAGTCATATCAAAGACAAAAAAAAAAGTACTGGATACCTCCTTGGTTAACACTCAGCATTATAAAGGTAATTCCCAAGAGTAAAGTGGAGCAATCCAGGGAAAGGAGTAGCGCCCTCTTCTACACCTTGGTGTAGTAGCTAATGAAAAGGGTACCTTTGGGTTGCCCTCGACCACGGTTGCCAACTTTCTCACACACACACTTTATTTTATAAATTAAAAATTGCTCAATACTGACCACAAGAATAGGATAAAATCTAAAATGAATGAATGTTTAGGGATGAGTAAAATATTCATTTTAGGTTATATATGTCACATGTTTCTCAGGCAAATGCTCAATTAAAAGAAAGAAAAAAAATTCAATTCTAGGAAGATTTACAAGTATTTTTCCATCAACTTGGGAAGAAGTGTTCAAACAAAAAGAAATTTCACATTCTTACAAATATGTAAATCAAATTCAAGAATATTAAACTGCTGTATGAATAATACAATTTTCTAATTAAAAAGGATCACGAGAGAGAGAGAGAGAGAGAGAGGACCAACAATTGTTTACTTGGAAAAAACAAAATAAAAATTATTAAAATGAAAGCCTAATGTTTTAAATACTGAGCAAAGTATACATACAGGGTACTAGCAAAAGTTGAGGTATTCTGATGGTGGTAGGACAGAGTGGGGAAGGCAGGGGGAATTACTGATCTTAACATTTAAGTTTCAACTATCTTTTAAACTAGTCCCTTAAAGTATTTATGCAGCAATTTTAAAGGATAAGAAATTCATACCATTCATTTTACACAAGTACATTGTTAAAATTCCCCAAACTATTGGATATCATCCATCTTTTGTATAGGTGTTAAGCTATAGAAAGGGAAGTAACCTTTTAATACAGATATCCACTAAGTGGTTTTATACATGATCAAACTCCTAACTTGAATTGTCAATGAAGTGGACGTAACTCAATTTCAAACAAATAACTGCTGGAATTATATAAGGGAAATTTTAAAAACTTAATTAGCATAGAGTCTTTCCAAAAATAAAGAGTGATATAAGTTTCTATTATATTTATAAAAATATTGCACTCCATTTCTGGAATATTGGCAAGATTTAGAAGTTTTGTAAATGAGACAAAGACATTTATTGGGTTATTTTTTTTAATGTTATCAGATCTCTTAAGGAATAAAATCTAATTGTGGTATTTCATTATATTATACATGGTAACATTTCAGAAACAGCTGTTCACCAATATCTTTAATAAAAAATATCAAATCTTTATGAAAATAATCTCAAGTAATAAAATCTGAGCAGAGTTTATTAGATTAATAATCAGATTTTTTTTTAAAATTATGATCAGCAAGGTTTGTAGCTTATAAACTATGAAAAAATTATTGCAATAACAGAATACTAAACATAATCAAAATAATTATAAATATCTACTTATATATAAAGCACAATACAATTTTATGAGTAGCATCCAAGACAAAAATACTTTCATATTGAATAACACTGTGGGTTTAGAGAACAAAAAAAACAAAACTTTCTAGTGCATGGTTTAAGTACCTAAAATAAAAATATCCCAAGTGAAAATTTATCGAACCTTGACCATAATTTTTTCAACTTTTTAAAAATGATGTTTGGTTTATTTAACAGCATATTAACTCTTTATAAGTTATTAAATGCAGAAATTTGACTAATTTTTAAATGTCCGATTGTAATCATATTTCCCAATGTTCTTTGGTATTTTTTTTTTTTTTTTTTTTTTAGAAATTGCACTTTGCTTGTAATAATTTTTTTTAACATAGTTCTGTGACATCAAGAATTCCTATCTAACACAAATGATTTCCACAGTTGTATAGTTTCAATTATTCCTATTTAATATAAATTTTCAAACAAATGTGTTTGACACATAGATGAGACCCTAACAGGTACCACCACTGCAAGAGTGGACCTGAGAGTAATGACAATGAAGGGGTGCTGTAAATGTCCCACATCTCTAGAAGTGGTTAGTTGGTTGGGTTTTATGGCATATCAACCTTTGTAGGTTATTTAATGCCAAATCCATTTTTATGCAAATAATCAGTTCTATTTCAAACAATTCAGTTTAGCATGAGTACGCAGTTTGTCAAAAACGATTCTATTTCAAGCTATTCAGTTTAGTCAAGCAGTTCTAATTCAGCTAAGTACAGATTTTGTTTACACCCAGTTAAATATTAAAACTGTTCTATATTAAACAAATCAGTTTAGTGTAAAGTACAGTTTCAATGTCAAAAAACAGTTGCATTTCAAATAATTCAGTTTAGCATAAGCACACAGTTTAAATGTAAGTACGGTTTAATTGTCAAAAACATTTCTATTTCAAGCTATTCAGTTTAATCAAACAATTTAGTTTAGCGAAAGTATGCTGTTAGTTCTATTTAACCGATAGATAGGGCCCTATCAGGTGCTACCACTCTTGGGCCAGAGTGGACCTGGGAGCAATGGCAATGAAGCGGTGCTCCACATTCCCCAAAGTCCCAGCATCAGTGGAACCTCACCATCAGATTATTTAGTGTCATATTCAGGATGCTCATTGGGGTGGGTGGGTGATTCTTACCCCTCTTCAGAGGTGCAGTTAGTGTATTCTACAGCCCCAGCCAACTGGGCAAATCTCTAGAAGTGAAACATCAATAATGGATACAGTTTAGTATCATATCTAGGAAACACTATTAATGGAGCACATCCTTTCTCTCTACAGAAAATGCACTTGACATATTCTAAGCTCTACAAATAGGACATATATATATATTATTCCAGCAAGTTTTATTAAAGACAATGGAACACTTTATCATTTTTAATTGTAAGTTTTCAACACTTGTTATTTTTCTTATGTTGGGATCCAGGTGGTAAAGGAATTGTCCCATATCTTCTGCACAAGTGCTTTCAACCATACTTTTGATTGTTATCAGAGGTAGCTTAGTTTGAGTTTTTATTGTTTTAATTATTTGTAGTGTTTTTTTTTTTTTAAGTTGTCGGAATGTTTTCAGGGTTTTGTTTTAAAACGTTCAGTTGAAAAGGTTTACTAACAGACTTAGTGATTTTAGCTATTAAAAATATTTACTATGTTGGTGCCTGTGTTAAATGCCATTTTATTTATGTTCGATTTTTATTTTTTATGCATATTGTTTCTAGGATTTGTAATGATTTTTTTATCATTGCTTTCATATATAATTATTGTATTATCTGTGAGAATCTTTCTTACATAAGATGTAAGTTGGTTAGTGCTATCGTCGTGTTTTATAATTAAATATTGTTTTATGGTACTATTTTCAGAAAGATGATAAGTGAGATGACAAGATAATGTTGTGGTGGTATAGCCAATGTAAAAATTATTTGTTTTTCAGGAGGCACTCTTGAAATAGACATATGAATTTATAAACCACATTGGTTTGTCTTAGGAGTATTTTAGCAGAGTTAGTATTATTCTTAACAATGAGGTTTGATGTTTTAAATCTAGTGTAAGAGATAAGTTTTATTTGTTTTCTTTTTCTTTTTTTTAATAGGTTTAACACAGGCACCAATATATCAAATATTTCTAATAACTAAAATCACTAACTATTAGTATACCTTTCCAACTGAAAGTTTCAAAACAAAAACCTTAACATTCCAACCGACAACATAAAAAAAAAAAAAAAAAACTCAGTCAACTCAAACTACACTACATCTGACGATGACCAAAAGTATGATTAAAAGTGCTTGGGCAGAAGATATGGGACAATTCCCTTACCACCTGGATCCTGACAAGAAAAATAACAAGACTTGAAAAACTACAATCAAAAATAATAAACAGTGTTCCATCATCTTTAATAATACTTGCTAGAACAATTTGCTGCCAATATATATATATATATATAAGAGATAGAGAGATAGAAGAGTATACTTAGGCAACAAATTATTATTATTAAACCATTATTAATTATTAAAATTCCACCTTACTAGTGCGTTTTCTGCTAATATACAAGCAGAAAACATTAAGGTGGGATTTTAAGTAAGAGAAACTGACCATAAATTTAACTATTTAACTTCCAGCAATAAACCCAAGGGAGATTTTTGTAAGAACATAATCATTGAGAGGTCCTCTGGTAGCTATTGCTTGTATAATGAATATAAACATAATACTAGTCATAATTTTTGGATGGTTGGGGGGGGGAAGGAGTGATAACTTAGGTCTCTGGCTAAGAAATTTTTCAGCGAGATGTCTATTGGCAAAAAGATAAAGATTTTATTAAATCCCAGTCAACCTAATAAACACAAGTAAGGGTTCAACCTGCATAGTAAATTGACATCTTAATTAAAAATTCAAGTTGTGGAATTATTAGAAATATACAAAAAATATACTGGTTTCTCATGAACAGAAAATTTGCCTAATTTTTTTCAACATTGTCCTGAAACTGTTACAAAATGTTAAGAGTCTCAACATCAAAATGTTTAATTTTTATCATTTAAAGTTGTTAGTAATATAAACACCATTAAAACACAAAATAAATATTTATTTTAGCCTATTTTGTCTTTAAATTGTGGTCACCCCATTTTTTCTTGGTTTAAGAAATAATGAAACATCATTAAACAAGGAATTTTTTATTTAAACCAAATAAATAATAATTTTAGCTTGTATAAAATAAAAGGCAAATTATCAAGTCATTAAATAAAGTTTAAAACAATATTTTTTGTTGATGAAACAAAAAGCAGAGCATAAGAAATGAAACCTGATTATTTTGGTTTTATACCAGTTCATATCAAAGCTTCATACAGTTCAAAACTAATATATAGAAGTCTAAATAAAAATGATACAAAGAAAAAAAAAAAAAAATTCACAGGTTTGGACAAAATTTTTAAAACTACTCCAAAGTGATACAAGATAAAAAAACAAATAAATAAAACAAAAAAGATTGTCCAGTGGTGGAGTGTCCCCACAACAAATAGTCTAGTGTCCCTCAGACAATAGGAGACCATTATTCTCAAGCCTTGCAACAGAGTAATGATAAAATCTGTTGTTATAGTATTATCATACCATTCACATATTTATTTTTCTAAATATATATATCACATATGAAGATCTTTGTGTTATTCTACATACAAAGCTTTAAATAAACTGAGAAATTTCATTGTTATAACATGTTTTTTGTATTTGTTGTATTAAAGTTTGATCTAAATTTTGTCAATTTAACAATGTATGAATATGTTAGAATAATTATTTAATAAATTCAATTTATTTTTTATAATTTTTGGATTTTATCTGTTTTTAAAATAACTGGAATTTTTACAGACATAGATACTTAATTGATCAAAAGTAAAAGTGCCATCTGTCCCTATTGACCATTCTTATATAAATAATAAACACTTCCAATCCTGACAAACTGAAATTTTTACCGTTTTTTTTTTTTTAAATTTTTACAAAAGAAAAATTTTTTAAATTATTTTTGACATGTAAACAAAGGTGATTAAATGGTAGAATTACAGCTGTTTTTTTTTTGTTTTGTTTTTTTTCATATTGTCCACTTACTTTAATCCTGAATTTTTTATTGATATTTTTTTTTTTTTTTTTTTTTACTTACTAATAAATATGACCAAGAATAGTAATCATTTTTATTAAACACATAAGTAAAAGTTGACGACCTTAGTTGAGGGTGAACTGAACGTTCCTTTTTCAATAGCTACTACACCAAGGTGTCGGGAAGGGTGCTACTCCTTTCCCTGGATTGCTCCATTTTACCCTTGATCTGTACCTTATAATGGTGAGTGTTAAGCAAGGAGGCATCAAGTACCATTTCTTGAGTCTTTGGTCTCCCAGGCCATTGACGAACACTCTAACCATTATGCCAATGTCCGGTTCAGGAAGTTCAATTCTGCTATTACAATAATACAATTTTTTGGCTAGTTTTACTGCATGTTAACCCTTGTTGGGCTAATCTATTCCAAAGTCACTTAAATAATTTTGGTATCCAATTATACAATACAAAAATATATCTTCACAATCATTTTAAACAGGTAAACACTCATTACATAGTTGCAATATCAATTTTTTTAAGAGCCAGTCTATAAATAACCCTTACAATCCTTAGTAAACAGTCAGAGTATCAGACAACAATACAAATTAATTTGTACACAATTATAATGGGATCAAATATTCTTATCTAATACAAATAATTTTAAAACAGATTTATTTGACCTAAGAGATGAAACCTTGAAAAGTACTACAATTCCAGGTCAGAGTAAAACTGGGAGAAATGGCAATGAAGTGATTCCACATTCCCCAGACTTGGAGTCTAATCACCAGATGAATTTTAGTGTGATACTCGGGGCATAATACAATTAGAGTTTTTATTTTGTGAAAAAAAGATGATTTAATGATGTTATTGCATCCTTCAGTTTTGAAAGACTCAACTTGAGCTGGGATCATGGCACTGGTTACTTAGAAGACCAGCAGTTGCCACGCGGCAGGTCTCTCCTCTTCACAACATCAATATTTATTGAAGGAAAAAGCAAAATGTAGTACAATTTGGCATCAGTGTCATTGCAAGAGTTACCAGAACAAGTTTGAAGACAACATTAGGGACTCCAGCTTCTGGTTTGGTTTCTTTATTTAATGGTATATCAACCTTCATGGGTCATTTAATGAAGTGATACAATTTAACCCATAGCTGAAAAGCAGAAGGGTTCAAGACCGTTCCCAAAGTTATTAGTTCAAAAGTGAATGTAAAAGCATGATTGGAGTTGCTTACTTTGAGGTCACACAGTCCAGCAGTTTTAGTCATTAGGCCACAGGGACTCACCCTCCAGTTTATAAGTTTAGAGTTTTTGCATATCCAGCTCTCAACAGATTTGCCCACTTTCAAGATTAGAGAGTCCAGTCTATCCAACTATTTTACTCATAGCTTGGAGGGAGAAGAGATAAACTTGCACCTTTCTCAAGGACATTAGCACAAAGTGAGATGCCAATAGCTTGGTCTAGGATTTGAACTTAGGTCACTGAGTTCATTTCCTCAGACAGTAACCATTACACCACTTATGACTAATAATTCTACATACATAATACATATATTACCATTATCATCACAAATATCAGTGACATTTAAGAATCACTCAAAGTTGTTCAGATTATTGAACTCATTTTCATGAGAGATGAGTAAAAAAAAAAAGTCGAATAACATCCAAAAGAAAAAAAAAAAAAAAAAAAAAAAAAATTTTAATTAAGTTTTGAAAAAAATATTACATTTAAAAATCCATAGTTAAACTGTCAATTATCACAAGTCAATGGTCAAGATTAAAAGAGCCAAGGGATTTTAATAAATGTAAAATAAATTACAAAAATAATTTGTGGTGGATTTTTTTTAAAATTTGCCCATCAATTAAAATTTTATCTATAATATTTTGCTTTACAGTGTAAACAAATTTTTTAAATATTTTCCCCAAATTATTATTATTCATAGGAATATCAAAACATTCATTACAATAATTGACAGATTCATTTGTAAATGGCATGTTAACCTATCTAGGATTATTTTATGCTTAGAACTTAGGGAACTGCATCTATTGTACACTTATATCTATATTTTTTGTTTAGCTGAACGAGTTTTTGGTACAGTTATGATATCAAGTATAACTATCTAATGAAAATAATTTGCACACTGTTGTATAATTTCAAGTATTCCTATCTAATCCAAATAATTATAAGGTTTCAAGTAACTAATAATCCTTAATTAACAATTACCATTTCAAGTAACTATTCGTAATAAAAAATAATTTACAGTTATATGGCATCAAGTATTCCAATCAAATACAGGGTGGAACGATAAAATTGTCGCCATAGAAAAGACGACATGATTCCATTTCCGTTTAATGAAAACCGGTTTTCTTTTTTTGTTGCAGACCATCTACTAGTTGGCCAGTTGCGTAGAAATCCCAAGAGCGGTAGGAGCCTTCTATCATGTCTGAAAGTGACACAATGTTCAATGAGTGAGATTGGAGATGTGCCGCTGTACAAATCATGCTCTCTACCGATCCAAGTTATGACAAGAAGACCATTGCCAGCACCCTCAAAATGCAAATCCGGACGGTTCAACATGCCCAGGGTGATGAAAACAAAGTTTCTGGATACGGTTATGGTCTTTGGTGCGGTTTCAAGTGAAGGCCACATCATGCCACCTCACATCTTTGAAGTCGGCTAGAAAGTCAACACCAAAGTGTACTTGAATGTGCTGAAGAGTGTGGTGATTCCCTGGTGCAATCGGGTGGCCGGTGGAAGACCCTGGGTGTGGCAGCAGGACTTGGTGCCGGCCCACAAGTCCAAAGAGACCCAGGCTTGGCTTCAGAAGAAGTGCTATGACTTTGTACCCTTCTCTCACTGCTCCCCTCCTCCCCCGACCTGAACCCGCTGGACTACTTCATTTGAACATATGTCGAGAACATCACCAACATGACCTCCCACAACACCAAAGCCAGCCTGATCGCCGCCATCCACTGAGCTCCTGCCGGCACTGGTAGAAAAGGCATGCTCCCAGTTCCAGATCCATATCGAGGTGGTGATTGAGGGTGAAGGCAGCTACATTGAATAGATGTCAGCTCTACTTCATAATCAAGTTACCTGAATTGATTTTTTCAATAAAAGATTTAAAATAAAGCTGTAGCGTTTTCTTTAAGATGACAATTTTATCGTTCCACCCTGTACAAATAATTTTTGAACATATCAATTCAACTCATAGATGGCATCCTAACAGGTAATACCATTGCAGACTAGAGTGAACCTGGGAGTGATGGCAATGAAGGCATACTCCACACTCCCCAGAACTGGAACCTCACCATCAAATACAGTTGTGTCATATACAGGACCCTTTGTGGGAGGGTCTTACATCTCCGCAGGGGATACAGTCTGTATTTTAAGCCACAACAACTGGGTGGTTCTTTTGAATAAAACTAATATTTTAAAAGTTTAGGATGTTTTTATCAAAAGTCTTTGTAGGTACTTAATATTTTAGGATATTCAAATCTTGTTTCTTAATTTACTATTCTGAACTTTAAGAAAGTATCAAGCTAGATATTCTTTTTCAGAGTAACAATAGTTTTTTGTAAAAATTACTTCCTTTGTGAAGATAAAACAGAAGCGACATTCATCCTGTATTGTATGAATATCACAATGATAACATTGTTGATAATAATGACACAAAAATATACATTTTATGAGCTAAGAAACTTGAAAAATAAATAAAGCTAATTTTTGTAAAAATCAACTGACAGGAGAGAAAGTAAATGACTTAATAAGTAATTGATTCTCACCAAAAAGTGAGCGGACAGACAGATGCTACTCTTGCCAATATCATTCCACAGAGTAATTCTACATAATGGGATTTTCTTTGTTGAATCAAAGTTTTAGCTTTATTCCTTTTCTTTTCTGAAAAATCGCATTAGGATCATCAGGAGAGAAAGTGTACCATTTCAGGGCCTTCCTCTCAATGGTACACATTTGCACACAGCACTACCTCTCACTGAATATAAATGTATATATATCACTGAGGCCCCATTAGTTATTTACTAAACTTAGCTTAGATGTTGACTCTGAAGTGTAACGGCAAGTTGAAAAATATCTGCGTGCATTATGAGAATATTGTGTGAATCTCATTACGCAGTTGCGATAGAGTGTCGGTTTAACAAACTTCATTTTGAATTGTCCCATGGAGTATTTCTTTTATTCCATGAAACTATTTTCCATTATTTCTATGAGGCATTTTATACATTTGGCTCTATTATGCCCTTTGATTCTGATTTGGCTCAGAAACTGTGGTACTGGCTGCCTGCTACGAAGCCTCTGGCTCCTATTTCCACAGTTTTCACGATCATGCTATACCCTTCCTTTTGAGCTGACTGATGGGAAAAAACACATCAACCCATACAGGATTATTTTATGCCTACAGGTTGGAGAATGGTGTACATTGTATGTTCATTTTTGGTTGGTTGGTGGCTTGGGTTTTACGGCATATTGTTGTATACTATGAGTATACAAATATTTGCGGAAACATAATCAAACATAATGACGAACTTCAATGAATGAACGAACACACTTCTTTATAAAAATATATCTCTCACACTTTATTCTCGAAAGGGTTAATGTTGGTTGTGTGTGAGAGGTGAGTTGGAGATGGAGAGAGACTGCTACATATTAACCCCAAATTCTTCGGACCATAGCAGCACTTCTTCCTCATCTTGGCTGGGGTTGCTTAACTGTGGGTCACTGAGGGCCGCAAGCCCCCAGTCAGCAAGCTGATTCTCACGCTGGAATCTTGTCCCCCAACTGACACCCAACTCCAACTGACCAACACTGTCTGTGGCACCTGGTTATATAATTGTCTCACGCCCACCTGCTTCCGCTTATTTACACAGGTGCATCTCTTGATTGACGGCTTGGTCGAGGGTCAATATGTAACAATATCAACCTTTGAAGGTTATTAAATGCCAAATCCATTTTTATACAAATAATCAGTTCTATTTCAAACAATTCAGTTTAGCATACAAAAACAGTTCCATTTCAAACAATACAGTTCAGCATAAGTACACAGTTTAATGGTCAAAAACATTTCTATTTCAAGATATTCAGTTTAGTCAAACAGTAATAATTCAAACAATTCAGTTTAGTATAAGTATAGATTTTGTTTACACGCAGTTAAAAAAATATTTCTATTTCAAGTAGTTCAGTTTAGCTTAAGTAGACAGTTTACTTGTCAAAAATATTTCTATTTCAAGCTATTCAGTTTATTCAAACAGTTCTAATACAGCTAATTCGGTTCAGGATAAGTATAGATTTTGTTTACACATAATTAAATGTAAAAACTGTTCTATTTCAAACAATTCAGTTTAGTATAAGTAGGCAGTTTAATTCTATTTAACCCATAGATAGGGCCCTATCAGGTGCTATCATTCCGAGCCAGAGTGGACCTGGGAGCAATGGCAACGAAAGGGGTGATCCGCATTCTCCAAAGCTCCAGCATCACTGGAACCTCATCATCAGATTGTTTAGTGTCATATCCAGGACACTCTAGGAGCAGGGTGGGGGTCTTACCCCACTGCAGAGGTGCAGTCTGTGTATTCTGCAGCCCCAGCCGACTGGACAATGTATGTTCATATTTACATTTTTTTGTCTAGTTGTTTAAGAGTTTGTTTTTATTTTGCACAGTAATGAGGTATTTCCATCAAATACAAATAATTTGCACACAGTTATATGGCATCAAGTAATACTAATATTTTGTTTGCATGCAGTTTTAAGGTTTCAGGAAACTAATAACAATCCTTAGTAAATAATTATAGCTTCAAATAACTATTCTTAGTACAAATAATTTATAGTTCCATGGTATCAAGTATTCCTATTGAATACAAATAATTTTTAAACAGATTTGACTCATGAATGAAACCCCGACAGGTACCACCACTCCAAGTCAGAATGGAAATGGGAGTAATGGCAATTAAGTACATACATCACATATTCCTCAGAAGTGAAGCCTCACCATCAAATGCAGTTTACTGTCATACCTTGGCCAATTAGAATTGGAAAAAGTAGCCCCACCTTGATTGATAAAGGTATGCTGAGTGTAACAGTTATTATTGTAGAAAATCAAACCAAAAGATGAAAACCTGGACAAAGCTATTTGTTTCATTTCAAACTAATGTTATTGGGAAAGGCATGCATTTATCTCTTCTCTTTCTAGCTATGAATAAATAATAAAGCAGATTGGGCTTTTTAGCTTTGATAAGGCAACCTATCTAGAAGGAAAACTGAATTCAGACCAACTTTACTCCACTCATATGCATGTAGCAGAAAAGTTGGGTAAATAAATACTTTTCTTTAACTTATATTCTAGAATTTTCTTTTTATTTACAATTATGCTTTTGATGTCTCACTCCATTTTTATATGTTTTTCCCCTTGTTTCATAAAATAAAAATTTACATGGTATTGTATTTAACTTTGGATACCATTCTTTGCAATATTTGTTAGCGCTTTAAAAAATCACATTGAAAGTATTAGAAAGAAATAAGGATAGAGTTATTATATCTTGATTATATTATGATCCGTGCTAGCGGCATGACATGATGATGATGATTATATCTTAAAATTTCATTTAATTACATGTCAAAAGCTTTAATTAGTTTAAAAGTTTGTCTATATCAAAAGGGAAAGAAAACCTTGCCAAATTTTATTTTAGGAATATCAATTTTGATGAAAACTTTTTTGCTTTATGTGAATAAAATCGATAAGTTATGCTGAAACTGAGAAGAGGAAGATTATATCAGGCTAACCAGAATCATTATATCACCCCCACACCATCATTAGAACCTTCCACAATACTTACACCCACAAAATTATTTTAAAAATTTTAATCATCGGAAAGAAAATTCACATCTTAAGTAGCCATTTTGAAAGATACTTTATTATTTTTTTTTTAAGTATCAATATAAGACAGCTAAAAATATGAGACTAACAACATTAACTTTTGTAAAGTTTCAGTGGGAAAAAAAAAACTTCCAGAAATGTTTGAAAATTTTCGTTTTGAAAGTGTAAACAAACATTAAAGACACAAATACGAGTCACGTTTTCTTTACATAAGGCGCGTTGAAGACGAATACAATTTAACAAACGAATGAAAAATAATCTGTTATTGAAAACAACATTTACCCAATCTTATGCAATTACTTTTAGATCATATATATATATATATATATATATATATATATATATATATATATATATATTTATTTATTAAATCGGATATATTTCCTTCTTTAAACCAAAAAGCTAAATTGCAATATAAAACCTGGTAAAGAAATAGTACCGATTCGGTGTTTCTATTACTTACAACACTAATAATTAGGATATAAATTCAAGGGGAATCAGCTGAGACCACAAAGTTTGATTAATGATAAACATTAAACAAAAAAATTCCCCTTGTTTTAATGTTTATCTTTTGGTTATTTTGATATTTAACATCCTCAATTAAATAAAATCGTGCGTGAGAGAGAGAGAGTTAAGCAAGAATCGACCGTTAACAGGATTTTTTTTTACGATTCTCAGAAACAATAGACTAGAATAGGTCCTACTTTTCCTAAAAAGTTTTGTTTTTAAATATTATATTTTATCTTGCAGGAATAAAAATTTGAAAATAATCATTAAAAAAGAAAAAGAAAAGAAAAGAAAAGAAATACGAAAATAAGGATTAGAGAATTTTTTTAAATCATCGAAGTGGTTAAATTTTAAACATAAAAATACCAACTTCTAAAGTATGAAATAAGTATCAGCTTTCTCGTGAGTGAAGCCTTAAAATAAACTTATTTTACAGCATTAAAAAAAAAAAAAAAAAAATTACAAACAGGGAAAAGATTGAACACCATTTCATTTTGAATCTACGGATGACTGAGAGGGACATAAATTTTGGGAAGTCAGTCAGGAGAACAGATTCATAGCATGGTCTAAAAATTTTAACAAACGTATTTTTGTTTTGATAACTTGTATTCTTCACTTATTTTCAAGATTGTTTCAGTTGGTAAGCTCCAGACCCCCACGCCCAAAAGGGGGACATGAAGATAAAAATCACCGTCCGTCTTCCCGGTCTTCACAGAACAAAAGTTGATGGGAGGAGCAAGGGAATAGAACAGAGAAAAACAAAGACGAGTACATTTAAGTAAAAACTCCGAATTGAATGAGAGAGAGTCGCGAAACTTCCCGTGGAAGAAAAACGGTTTATGTGCAGCATAATAAAAGTAGGAATGTGAAATAATTACAAACGGATAGACCAAAAAAAAAAAAAAATATATATATATATATATATATATATATATATATCTACCTTCTTTAATTTTAAATCTACCTCTGTCTCAAATGTTTTATTTAATCTAAGAACAGCTATTATGGAATAAAGTTTTTTTGTTTGTTTCATTGTAGGCATTTTGTCAAAATTGGTATAGTTTGAAAAATAAAAATAACCAAAAAAATATTTTATTTTGAAAACTTTAATCTAAATAAAAATTTTCAATTAGAAAACTAATATATTTGGGAGGAGGGAGTTTATAATACGTTCAACATTTTGAGGCATTTTTATTTTATTACTAATTTGGAAAAAAATATAAATTTTAAATTAAAGAAACTGTAACAATATCACATCGAACCGATTTCACAAATTTACAAATGTACTAATTTAAGTAATAAAAGTCTTAGATAAAAATTTGGACTGTGGTTATCAGATCCATGTTTTTAAAAAACATTGTAAAATACCAGAGAGAGAGAGAGAGAGGTTAACTACTTTGTCCTTTAAATTCAATAAGCATAAAAAAAAGCAATAATCCGTGTTACTGTAGGAAAAAAAGAGCATTGATTTTTAATCATTCATTTCAACTTTCTTCAGTAAAAACATTCCTTAAGTAAATAAATAAATAAATATAGTGATCGAGCTTTTTGGCAACATAGTTTGAGGGAAAGATTAGTTTTTCTGCTTTTAGGGTTTCAAGGTTCCGATAGATTTAACTTTGCTATCTCAACTCCAACACAGGTTTGTCCAACTGAAGATAAACTATGAATAACTTTTTTTTTTTAGATGGTTGCTTTTAAATTTATATGAAATTAGTGCATCATAGTTACTGTATTCTGTAGTATTTCTTAGGGTTTCTAGTTACAACCTGGCAAAATTAAACTTCTCTCGAGGTCTTTATTTGAAACTTTGCAGTTGCCAATTTCGATTTGTGGGTTTTAAAAGATTTTTATAGAAAGGTAAAAGAAAAATTAAATTACAATCAACATTGATTTTCTGGTAAATTCCGCACTAACAATTGTCAGAAAAAGCCAAATTTTATGAAAATCAAATCTATGTACACATTTTTACTGAGATGGAAATCTATCCACCCACCCCAAAAAAGAGAAATGAATTAGAAAATAATTTACATTTAATTTAAAATTTTGATACCATTAAGCAAGTTTCCCTTCAGAAGAATAAAAAAAAAAAAAAAAATTAGATGATACCCCCCCCCACAAAAAAACAGACTATATATTAAAAAGGGGGGTGGGAAGAGAGAGAAGAAATAAATCACATTGATTTATATTGTTATTTATAAAGCTTTGCCTAGTCAGGTACACAGGCCTCAGGTTACTTAAAAGTATTTACTGTTAAGAAGTGCTAAATGGTCAATCATCTAAGTACTGAAAAAGCTCATCAGTACTTAATTTCAGTAATCAGACAGGAACAAATATTTTCAACTCGACTTGATTAATAATTTATACCATTATGCAGATGAAAAATTTTAAAATATTTCATTGATATCATAAAACTGACAAGTGTGAATTTGATGGTTTTGTTTATTTATTTAATGACATATCAACTCCTAATGAGTTATTTAAAGCCAAAATTTGATTCATTCCTAAATATTTGATTGTAATTATAACTATACTTTCAAAGTCCCAATTGAATTTTTCTTTAAATTGCACTTTTTGAAAAAGTCTATAATCATTTGTTTTCACACAGTTCTATGGTTTGAAATATTCCTATTTAATACCAATGATTTATACACAATTATGTTTTAAAGTAATTATTTCAATTTAATAATCATTTGTTTGCACAGTAAGATGTTTTTATGTATTCCAATGTAACAGCAATAATTTGCAAGCAATAGAGTTTCAACTAAATAACTCTTAGTAAAAAATTATAACTTCAAATATTCTTTATTCAAATTGTACAGTTATCTGATATCAAGTATTCTTACCTAATACAAATCCTTTTAAACAGATCTATTTGACATGTAGATATGGGCCCAAACAGGTACTACCACTACAGGTCTGAGAGGACCTGAGAGTAATGGAAATGAAGGGATATTTAACAGATCTCCAGAACTAGAATCTCACTACTGGAGGTAGTTTAGTGTCATACCCAGGACAGTGTGAATTAGACAATGCCATATTAACTGATATAAAATGGTGAAGTCATGATATCCCACACTTTAAGTGGCTAAATTAAAAAAGTTTTTAAATTCAAAACAACAACAACATAAAACATACATTCTATTCCAAATATAGAGCCTAGTTTAATGCACTCAGCACATTGTTTCTCCTGTTGTCAAAAGTGTTTATCTGAAAGCCAAAGTATTAGGGCACCTACTGAAAAATCAAACTCACTAGTAAATGTTTAACCATTACACAAGGCATCCAAATTACTGCTCTAGTTTTTACAATCCAGCATTTTAGCCATTATGCAACAGAAACTCCTAAAAATATTCAATGGTTAATGGTTTAAAGAAAACAGAATTTATATAACAATGGATTTTCTGACATTGCTACTCAGTGTGCACAATGGGAAAGGCATGAATCCATCTCTTCTGTCTATGGGTAAATATTAGGGCAGACTTAGCTCTTTAGCCTTATTACAGCAACTGATATAGGAGAAGGAAAACTCTGAATTCAAATCAGTTGTACTCTGATTAAAAATTAACAGTGTGTCACATCTTGCCTAGCAAAAAGGTAGGGTAAATACAAACTCATTACCCACAAATTTAAAAAAAATCATTTTATAATTGTTCTTATTTGAATTAGATTCGTTGGTTGTGATAGTCATGCATGTGGGCATTTTGGAAAGGGGGGGTAATAATTCTTGTAGTGATTCCTAATATATAAGAAGTTGAAGGTAACGTTATTTACTAAGCTTTGCATAGATATGACATGCCGCCTTACTAAAAGTTTTTATTTTTCAATATAAACAGAAAAAAGTGTTTCATTAATCAGATGTTTTGTAATGTTGTGTTTGAACTAAAAGGATCTTGCTTTGAGTGGAAAGGAAAATACAACAAGAGTTGGTTTTATATTTTATTTATTTTATTTTTTACACAAAGCACTGTAAAGATTTTACTGATTAAAAACGTTTTTGGCATTAAATTTTAATCATTATATGATATGTTAAATGTAACAATGATGAGACAGAACTAATACGTAAGAAAAAAAAGATTTTCCCCGTTTGTTTTCGTTTCTACCAGAATGACATGTTTTGGAATTGTTTAAAAGATGATGGGGGTATAATGGGCCATTTTAGAAATTCTTTTACTTCGAAATTTTAAAAACAGGATTCTCATTTTTTGTTTGCTTTCTAGTTGTTCATATTTACCATTTATTTTAGTGCTTGAAGCAAAAACTTTTCTCAAATAACAATATTTACAACATTTAGTTTAACTTAAAAGCTTAATTAAATTGGAAATATTGTTCAATTTAATCAACGTTGACTTATTATAAACAAGGGTTTCTCCTAGAAAAGGAATTAAATTGATTACCAATGTGTACATGCAATAATAATAATAAAAAGCTTTTAAATGTAGACATTTAAGCAGATAATGAATCAGTAAATACTTCATGACAAAGATATCAAATAAATATTTAGCGAGGTTTTGTGTTTTGTTAATATAACTAATCTAAGATAAAAAGAGAATTTTCTAGTTTCAGGAGTTATCTCCATTTTGACTTAATAATAATAATAATAATAATATCGTTAAATCATGGAGCTGCAATAAATGTGTGTGCTTTCCTTTGGGGAGTGGTGATTGTCTAAAGTAAATAAAAGTAAAATGATTTTTATAAATATTATCAATTCGGACAAAACTTTTTAGATAAGTAAAGATGAAGCAATCAAAATATTAAATACCGAAATAAAATATTTTTAAAAGTCCAAATATTTTCCAGCAAATGTTTATTTTTTTTTGGAGGGGGGGAGACTTTTTACGTACACGTTTTTTGTAGGTGGTCAGTTGAAATATAAAGTGAGGAAAAGGACGATCCTGGGCATGATTCTTTTTTTAACTTAGTGAAAAGAGCAAAACAAATATTAAATTCTTAAACGAGTTTTAATAAATACGAATAATGATCCATCATATTTTAGTAAAGAGGGCGGGGAATGAAAATTCACGAAATAAGAATGAGAATCTCTACCTCCTATACACAAGATAAGTTCCTAGGATAGATACAAGTTTATAAGGATTCCTGCCCTCCCCTCAAAGGGGTGAACACAGAGGGTTAAGTTTCTGAACCTTTTCATTTACATTGTAGTTAAACATGCTAAATTAAGCAGTTTTTAAAAACAATTTGTTAATTACTTGTTATGCATTTGTAAACGAACATTTCAAATGACATTAAAACAACTAATTAACAAAAAAAAAAAAAAAAAAAAGATAAAGTTAAAATAGTTTATTTTGCATAACCCATTTTTAATGATAATTCTAATTCAACATAAATCTAGTTTATTCAAATCGTAAAAGTTCAAAATACCAACAAGAAAATTATTTCTAGTGCCGTCCAGAAATAGTTACTTTTTACGACAGTAACCAAATATTAACAAGTAACTTATTTCAACCAAATAAGTCTGCTTCATTGTCACGCTTAGGACAACGAATTTCTTCTTGCATTCAAAAAGCCGGCTGTAGCCGAAATCATAAAAAAAGAAGTCTTTACAAACAAGGGTTTTTAATAAAATTATAGCCCAATTTGTCTTCCATAACATACGATAAGCGACTCTTCGTCGACCAATATTAGTACACATGTAGCAAGAAGCAATAAAAATAGGTATATATCTATCGCTGTCAATGTCTACAAAATAGCAGAAAAACAAGTATGCACACTGTAAATAATATAAAAAAGTGCGTGTTTTATGTGGCAGCATAAACTTGTCCATTTGTGAAAGATACGGATCAATCTGGATTTCTTTGTAGATTGTTGGGGGGGGACATTTAAACTAAAAAAAAAATACCACTCCCCCCCTCTCGATAATATACATGTGCACCAGTATAAACACTTAATACTTTTAGAGATTAAAAAAAAGAATTATAATTAAAACCGCAATTTCGTTAACAAAAACATAATAAAATATAATTAATAAAAAATTAAAAGAAAAAAAAAAACAGGGATTATAATTTAAGACAAATACAGATTTTTTCCCCCCTTTGTTTCGCCGACATTTAATCAAGACTAAGGTAAAAATTGAATTACTCAAATTTCGATTATAAAGTAAAATAAATAAACAGTTTCTGACCAAGTGATTACTTAAGAAAAAGAAAAAACTTCAGAGTTAAAAGTATTTACAAAAAAACAAAACAAAAAGGACTTTTTCTTTCTTGTGTAAAAACGAGTGCTTACTTTTCCGGCTTCGGGAGTGTTAAGCATAAATCAACAACAACAACAACAAAAGAAAATGAGATTTTCTTTCACTTTCTTTTAGTTAATAAATGAAAATATTTAAAAATCAATGTCAGCAATAGTTAATACTTTGATCATCTTATTTTTTAGATGGGTGAAGTAAGTGGGAAAATAACAACAAACAGTTATTCGCGCGACCCTACCTGCTTCGATGTCCGCCATATTTTTCGAAGTGATTATCACGTGACACAGGGTGAAAGGAGGTTAAAATGAAAGCGCGGAACGGGATTATACAAAACTGGTTTCTTGATGAAACGAAAACTTTTGGGTATTTATTTTATATCATGGTTGAGCTGTCGCACACATAACTCAAAGATGAACAAGAGGGTGTTATTTCCCAAAAATGAATTAATCTATTACTCCACTTTCTAGTTCTTTTTTTTCTCTCTTTGTACCCCGTATTTTCTCTTAGTACGAAAGTGTTGTATCTGTGCGTACCGCACAGGATCAAAGTGCCGTTACTTGATACCTTTGCCCACGATCAGAGTGTAGTGTCGGTACTCGTGAAAATCTTTGCAAATATATAAGTAAAAAATTGATTTAAATAATCATGTTCGGGTTGGACGGGGGCGGATTAAGTTGAAAAAAAAAAAAGAAAAAAAAAAAGAAGAAGCTTTCTTTTACTATGTTCCTGAAAGAAAATTTCATTATTTTCGGGAACTTATAGTAATAATTTAAATGAAACTGATGTTTCAAAATTTATAACCGTTTGGGGTGCTATGTGCCGCTACTTAGAAGTACATATATCCAGGTGACCTGAATTCCGGCTGAGAAATGCCCATTTCTACATCGCTATTGCCTGAAAAAACCTAATCAGTAATTCAACATCCTTAGAGGCTGATTATATTCACATTTTTCAATTTCAGTCAAAGAACAAAGATGGAGAAACCAATGGGTGTAGTGGGGCATATATTTCAAAGGTTTAAATAAATATATAAAATTTCTTTCCGCTAAATCAATTTTAGCCGACTCGTACTTACCAAATAAGTCATTATTATGATTCTAATGTTAAAGTTTAAAACATATTATTTTGGGTTATCTGCCCTTGTCATCAGCCTCTTGTGTCATTGGTATATACCAAATGCCACTTTTCACTGACAGCACATTATATAAGATGGACACAGCATAAATGCAAATGCCAATCACAAAATGTTGATATACACAAGTCACTTACATTATTATCATCACTTCTTTTGACAACACTAAATTAAATATTGTTGACATACTTATTAATCCAGAGAAACATCTATCTCTTAGAACTTGAAGAGCCAGTATTTGTGTCACTATCTAAAAAAGTATATAAATCTGAACAGCTTGAATTCCAGATGGAGAATTCCCATTTCTACTTTGCTATTGCCCAGCAGCAATACAGCCAATCAGATGTACCTTTTCATCTGAGCTATGATATTCAGCTGGTATTTGTAATGCTACCAAAAAAATAAATATATCTGCGAGCCCAAAATTTCTGCAAGGGAATCTCTAATTCTACATTTCTATTGCCTATAAAACTTTCTTTTTATTATTTACATTAGACTTATTATTATGTACACAATTTATGCATTTTAGACAATTGTCATCATTTTGGTTGTTATATTTATAATGTTTCAGCCACATTACCCTTGTTGCAGGACTGATGAATATGTCAGTTCCACTGACATTTGAAATGAACGGATGACAGCAAAGGCAAGGACAACAAAGTCAACTGAGTAAGTCGAATACCAACTATTCATTTGACAAGAAATAACAAAAAAGATGTTTGAGAGAAATTCCTATTCATATTCAAAGCATAGTCTTGGCTGTTTAAAAGTTCTTGATGACAATGAGTCTGGAAAATATTTGAATAAGTTGCCAGTACAGGTAGTCTGCAGATGCCTGGAGAGTTAGACATAGATTGCAGAGGCAAGCTAGTTGTTATCTTTGTACTTGAATCAGCAATTATCCTGGGTTTTGTTGGTGTTAGCTATGAGTGAGTTGATGAAGTCGTCGTGGTCAAAGCATTGTTATTTGCTCATCAACAAGTGTCATCAGCATGAAGGCTAGTGGTTTGTAGCCCAGGCAATACTGCCTGAATTGCTTGGCATTACTACACTGAACTGACCAGTCTGAATTGTTGGTGTCACTGCATTGAACTGTCTGGGAGAGATGATAATGGGGCCATCATCATTGTTGGTGTCAGTTAGGATGGTAGTTGACTTACCCTGAAAAGAGCAGCAGCAGTAGCAAGACAAGTGTCCGGATAAGGACAGTAGTAGTGGTAAATAGGCATGAACAGCTGGAAGCCAAGAATGGCTGAAAGGGGGTTGGAGCAGTGGGACAGGGCTATACACTCATCTTCTTTGTGTGAGGTGAGGGCCACTGGCAAGTCTAATTTTTGGCGGCTAATTTATACTGAGATGGTGATACAACAGTGCAAAGTTTTGGTTAACTTCCAGTTTTGAAAAAACAGTAAATAAAAAATATAGAGAATAGCTTTTGTTTACAACATCCTCCAGACTTCTTTAGGCACTTTTTGTTGTCTATGCCTTGAGATATTGTAATCATAATTATATCTCCAATGTGCCATTATATTTTTTAATTTGCACTTTCGCCAATAGCCTGGGAGACTGGTGTTCAATCTCAGGTTGAGTCATACCAAAGACTCAAAAAGGGGTACTTGATACCTCCTTGCTTAATACTCAGCATTATAAGATATGTATTTTTTTAAAATCTAATTATAATCATTTGTCTTCATACAGTTATATGGTTCAACATATTACTCACACCAATAATTTACAAGCAATTATATAATTTCAAGTAGCTAATAATAATAATAATAATACTTAGTAAACAGTTATAACTCTAAGAAATTATCAGTGCAAATAATTTACACACAGTTATATAGTATCAAGTATTCCTACACAATATTTACAGAGTGAACCTGGGAGTGATGGGAATAAAGAGGTACTCCATACTTCAAAAAGTTCTAGAATTGGAGCCTCAACACTGGATGCAGTTTAATGCCATACCCAGGACACTCAAAATTCATATTATGATTTTGTTAAATGAAAATAATAATAATAATACATCACAAATTTGCTAGAGGATGCATTATAGTGGAAAAATATTTTATAATGGTTATTTGATATTGTTAAGAAGAGTTCTGGTCAAAGTAATATAGGAGCCCAAGTAATCACAGTTCTCTCTAAAAAAAAAACCCATATCAATAAATTTCTTGGAATTTTGGTTAGACACGATATGAGAATTGAATTTTAGTTTTTTCCAAAGCTTTGCTCAGTAATATAGCCAAAATAATAGGGCACCTAGTGAGACTTGAACTCACTAACCATTAAACCACATGAGGTGCCCAAAAATTGAGTTTTATTAACTGATCTACATAGTTCATGAATAACAATATATTTCATAATATTGACCATAATATCCATTTGGGTTATTCAGGAAGAACCCTTTTTTTTCCTAAGCTTCTAAGGAGACAGTCATCTGGAGGTTGCAGGTTCAATCCTGACTGCAGGTGAGTAACAATACAGGAATACTTAACACTTGTATCCAGTTATGGCTAACGGAATCAGAACAGGTGACCCCTGTGGATTCAATAAAGGATGTAGTTTAAAGTTCCGTGAAGGTTCCCAAGTTTGACAAACACCTGAAGAAGGCTGGAGGACATATCAGCCGAAACATTATGGAAATTACAATAAAGATGAAGACAATAGTCCGAAAACCCTTAATGATAAAAATCAACAAGCTTCGTCTGAGAAATTTAGACAACTAGGAAGAACCCTGTTTCATATTTTTTTGATAAGATGATTGTATCTAAATTTTGGTTTGGTTGGTTTATTTTATGGCATGTCAATCCTTGTTGGGTTACTTAATGCCCAAACCTTTTTATTTGCAATTATTTCAAGTAACTAATGAACATCATTTCTGAACAATTGAATACAATTGGTTGACAATATTTAAATTATCAGGTTTTTATTTTAGTAATTTTAAAAATGAAATGTGACCCATCAATCATTCTATCTTTTGACTGTGATGAAAAAGTTCACGAGTCATTATAAGATTTGGCTTAGGGTGTCAGACTAACAACAGATTTATTTCATTTTAATTCCATCAAATTTAACTCCACTTAAAAAACAAATATGCATACATCAAAGTTCCACAAACAGATAATTTTGATTGATGCAGTTAAAGATGGTGGAATGCAGTGAGAATCTATAAATCAAGTCTTACACTTATTAATAAGTTCTCAATAACATTTGCTAAGATGAATTGAAAGTTTTACAATATTTTGGTAATATGAAGCACAATTCAGTAGTTCTTGATGGTTCTGTTGCAGTGGTGATGGTGATGAAACACACTGGATTGTGAGATACTAAGCTCACCTGAAATTATCTAAGTGCTACACACCAGATTTTCCTCTACAGTTTGAAGCATGGCTCCAAAATTCAGTTTTTGGCCGAGCTGATATTGCCAGATCATTGAAGTTCTTGTAAACCAAGGGCAATTTCTGAAACCTTCTGCTTACAGTATTATGATCAACTATGCCTTCACCTTCGGTGCAGTGAATCTTTCTGGTTGCATCTGTGGCATTATAGTCGAGTTCAAACTCGTAAAATATCAGTTCCTGAATAAGTCAACATTGCATTGTCATCTGTGTGGTTTGTCAAATCATACATGGAGTATAGCAATGCACAACATGTCAGCACACCAACTACCATGATACTACCAATCACAGCAGGTCTCTCCTATGGTTTGAACTGCTTTGGTCACATGATGTATGCACTGCAAACTAAGACATATTACCAAAATATTGCAAAACTTTTGACTCACCCTAGTATTAAAGTAAGTAAAGTTGGTGACCTTAGTTGAGGGTAACCTGAAGGCTCCCTTTTCAATAGCTACAACACCGAGGTGTAGGGGAGGGCGCTACTCCATTCCCTAGATTGCTCCACTTTACCCTTGATCCTTACCTTATAATGAGTGCTAAGCAAGGGGGTATCAAGTACCATTTTGTGAGTTTTTTGGCATGACTAAACCTAGGATTGAACCCCGGTCTCTTGGACCATTGGCCAACTCTCTACTCATTAGACTGTCATCCAATGGTAAGGAAAATTAGAGAGAGCAAAGAGGAATTACTTTGGTAAAAAGTCGCACAGAGATAGGTCTTTGGAGTATGGAGGTTGCAGCACTTGAACAAAAAGTACAGAGACCACAGATGAAAAAGAATCAATAATTGATACTGACATGTCTTGGAGTCTCAACAGCTGATTACAATATATGATTTCATTATATATTGCTCAGCTGTGCACACATCTTCCAATAAATGTTTTTAGATTTAAAGATTCAGCTTAATACCTTTAGATTATTCCTCATACATTATAATGATCCAATTGTAAAAAAAAAACAATTATTTTATCTATTTAATTCAATAAAATTTAACTCTACTTAAAAACAGCCCAGTCAACTAGGGAAGGGGGCTGCAGAATATACTGATTGCATCTCTTCCAAGAGATAAAACCCCCTCAGTGAGTGTCCTGGATATGACACTAAACAATCAATCAAGCTCCAGTACTGGAGCTTTGGGTATTGTGGAATACTTCTTCATTGCCATTGCTCCAATGTCCTCTCTGACCCAGAGTAGTAGTACCTGTTAGGGTCCTATCTATGGGTCAAATAGAATGTTTTATAATTCACTATACTTGAAACCATTTAACTGTATACAAACAAATTGTAATAAGGTAATTAGAACTCTCTAATGCTGGGTTATCCCCCTTTTACTTATCCAACTAAACCGGACATTGGTATAATGGTTAGAGTGTTCGCCAATGGCCTGGGAGACTGGGGTTCAATCCCAGGTCAAATTCATACCAAAGACTCAAAAAATGGTACTTGATGCTACCTTGCTTAACACTCAGCATTATATGGAAAGGACCAAGGGTAAAGTGGAGTAATCCAGGGAAAGGAGTAGCACACTTCCCTACACTTCGGTGTAGTAGCTATTGAAAAGGGAGCCTTGGGGTCACCCTCGACTACGGTTGCCAACTTACTTTTTACTAAACCAAGGACCCACCCCTTTTTACTTGTCACTTCCATTTTAGCCTTGTAATAAATCACTTGTACATATCGTTCGTCTTCAAGTCATTACTCTATAGCGGTTTTGAGGGAATTAATTAATTTCCCTAACACTATATATTTTATGGCAACAGAAATGAATTACGAGACTATTGGTTTAACAACACACAACAGCGAAAGTTTTTATTTGCAGCTTTGAGGCGGTTTGTTCTTGGTGCTGCAAGACTCGTGGTGTTTAGGCTTGCTGGATGTTTGAGACGAAATGGCTTAGCGGGATGCTGGAAATGGCAGCGTGTCGTTGGACGTGTGAGGGAAGTATTCAAAGTCACAGTGTAGTTTTGTGTTGAGAGCGGAGTGGCGCTCGGATCGACATAGTAAATTTTTGTGGTGCTTGTGGAAGGCATGCTGAACGTATCTAATTCATATTCAACTGGGATTCCTTGGTCTAAAATATATTAGACGCAAAGAATCCATAAATTAGAAGGTTCCCTCGCTGAGTGTCCATGTTGCTGCTGCTAGGGTTAAAGCCACAGTGATATGTCCGCACTGGGTGGCTTGTTTAGCTAAAGGGCATCGCTAAGCAGGGGCGACCAGAGACACGTCCGTTCTGGTCGCCGTCTCGAGCCGAAGAGAGTGGTTTTGGCCGCTCACCCGTTTTGCTAGCCGGAAATGAAGGTCCGGGCTGAATGGGATAAGTCATCCTGATTGGGTGAAATTCAGTGTTGAATTAAATAGCGCGCCAAAACAAAATACGAGATTTTCCTCTTCTCTACAACTCTATCTACACAGAAGATATAACATTACACAAATGATGGATGTTAAATTGAATGAGTGATACATAACAATATTTAGAACCATTTAACTGTGTGCAAACAAATGAGCTCTGACTTCTTAAAAATGCTACCCACAAACTATTTGTTTACAGATTATATATTGTTATCTACCCTACCTATGAACATTAATGAGTATGTACCATTCATCATAAATATATTGGACACTACTGTGAGGGGGTGAAAAATATACTCAGTAATTTATCCAGTCTGTTAGAGCTGTAGAATTTAGTGACTGCTTCTCTACAGAGGGGTAAGACTCCACCTCCTCCACGAGTGTCCTGGATATGACACTAAACAATCTGATGGTGAGGTTCCAGTAGTTCTGGAGCTTTGGGGAAAGTGGAGTACCTCTTCATTGCCATTGCTCCCAGGTCCACTCTGGCCCAGAGGGGTAGTACCTGATAGGGTCCTGTCTATGGGTCACATAGAACTAAACTGCATACTTATGTTAAACTGAATTGCTTAAAATAGAACTGCTTTGACATTTAAACTGTGTACTTA
This sequence comes from Sepioteuthis lessoniana, assembly GCA_963585895.1. Classification (NCBI taxonomy): domain Eukaryota; kingdom Metazoa; phylum Mollusca; class Cephalopoda; order Myopsida; family Loliginidae; genus Sepioteuthis; species Sepioteuthis lessoniana. Next base: position 74,764,373 of record OY757936.1, on the reverse strand, counting down.
TGCTAAACTGAATTGTTTGAAATGGAATTGTTTATTTGTATAAAAATAGATTTAGCATTAAATAACCTACAAAGGTTGATATGGCATGAAACCCAAACAAAGTTCACCCCTAGCAGTGGATACTTTCTTTATACGCTGGCAAGTATTGTATTTTGTTAATGCTATAAAAATTTTTATTTCATTTCCAACCTCTGTTTTGGTTATTTCTCATTCAGTAGCCATTTTGTTAGGTTATAACAGGATAACAGGATCTGGTATTAGATAACCTACAAAGGTTGATATACCATTAAACACAATAAACCAATCTACTTAAAAAACAAATATGTATACTTCAAAGAAGAATTACTATGTATTAATTCCATTGTACCTACCAAACTACCTTCATTCTCAAGATTTGATGTGGGTCACACTAATGTGAGGAGTGGATATATATATATGTATAGATAAATAGATATATCCCTTCCCCATACTCATGCGTTTATACTTTTTATTTCTTGGGTCAACAGACAAACAAGTTTACAAAATTAATTTTTAATACACCTGCTCTCCTTGTAACCATTTGTCTTGGCCAATTTATTTTTATTACATTCTCTTGACTTCATTGAAATACTATGGCAATATTGGAATGATAATCAACAATTGCTTTTTTTTATTCCATCAAATTTAACTGCACTTAAAAAAGCAAACATTTATAAACAAAATTTCCACCACTCAGTATCGTATTAATACAGTTAAAGATGGTGGAATGCAGCAACAGTCTATAACTAAATGGGATGAATATATACAATATGTATGATCTGGGAAAAATACAAGCAGTAACTCAATTATTAGTCTAGCCAAGTTGGCAGGGGCTGCATCTCTGCTGAGGGGTAAGACTCCCCCAATGAGTGGCTTGAATATGACACTAAATCATCTGATGGCAAGACGGCAGTCAGTGTAGCTCTAGGGAATATGGAGTACCCTACCCCTTCATTGTCATTAGTCAAAGGTCAATTCTGACCTGGAGTGGTAACACCAGAAAGAGTCATATCTGTGAGTCAAATAGAACTGTTTGACACTTAAACTATGTGGACAAAAAATGAGCTCAGCTTAATTCTAAAATGTGTTTACAAATTATATATATTTAATATATATGTATAAAAGGGATTTAAATGACCAACAAGGGTTGATATGACATAAAGCTTAGCCAAATAAAACCAATCAATTATCAGTAGTGACTTGTTATAGGATTTCTCAGTCAAACAATTTTATCCTGGTTTATGTGGTCTATTAAGTGTGGTATCTGTTCATGTCTCTCTGCTGTGTTCTTATCTTTAGGCTGAATGCTGAAAAAAAAAAAGAAAAAAAAACCCAGTGGAAGCATCATCTTCATTACACCAAAAGAGGCAGTTAGAGTATTTATTTATCCAACCCCTTTGCCACTAGCAGGAGGCAACACATGGTCAATTTTTTAACCAAGTTCAGTTGGTTTTAATTCAGACAGGTTGCCTTACCAAGGCTAAAGAACCAAGTCTGCCTTACTATTTACCCTTAACCAGAGGAGAACAGATGGATTCATACCTTTCCCAAGTGCATTAGCACAAAGCGAAACACCAATAACCAAATTATTCTCCCTAAACTGTTAGAGTAGTCCAACACTTGTGTCACTGTGGTTGCAGTATTATGTAATAAACAAGGCTGATGAGTAAAAAGATAGCAATGGATGTATGACCTTAGAAGTGAAGGAGAAGTGCCACAACCTGCACAGGAAATCAGTCATGTGATAAGGCTGATAATGTGATGGGAACTGGACTGAAAAGACTTAAATGTTTGTAAAGAGGGCAACTTTGTTTTTATTGGTCGAGAGAGATCACATGATAGAAAAAAGAATTGGGAGAAAGAAATAGTTTCTCTTCAGTTTTTGATACTAAAGCAAATGGCTGGTTGATTAGACTGGAAAAGAGAAAATATAGATTGTTGGCAGAAGAATTCTAATAGTTGAATACATTTATTTCTTCAATCAAAATGACAGCTCAAAGCAATATATTTTTCCATAGCCAGTTTGAGAGAAACCTTCAATAAAATAAGTTAATAATTATCAGCAAGGTGTTGCTAAACTTATTTTCCATCATGGTGTCAAAAATGATTCATGGCTTTTGAGTCCTACTCAGGATCAACTGACAACAACTACCTCAACAATACTATATAAGGTTATTTTTGGTATTGCCTATGTCTACATACATCACTTGGTATAATTGTTATTTGTGTCGGTAATGGAATTAGTAAGGTGAGTTCAAATCTTAGCAGAGGCTGTTTGCATTTCACTTCATATTAATGCCTTTAAGAAAAGCACAAATCCATCTCTTCCCTCTCAGCAAGAATAGAAGGGCAGACTGAACTCTTTAGCCATGGTAAGGCAACCAGTCTAAGAGAAAGAAAACTCTGAATTCACATCAACTCTACTTGGCATAAAAATTAATATTGTGTCACATCCTGCTTGTGGTAGAGGGGTTGATAAAATTGTGTACCTGGGCTTCCTTATTGAACTGATCATATTCTGTATATGAAGGCAAAGAGAGGATTTGGTTTAGTTGACTTGTTTAATGGCATATCAACTCCTTATGGTTTATTTAATGCCAAAATTTTATTCATTTGTAAATGTTTGATTGTAATCATAACTATATTTTCAAATGTTCTATAGCATTTTAAAAAAAATATCCTTTTTTATTTGCCTACAATCCTTTGTTTGCACACAGTTATATGATATCAAGTATTCCTATTCAATACAAATAGTTCATACCCAATTATGTGTCTTCAGTTAACTATTTCTATTCAATGATAATAATCATTTGTTTGCACATAGTTATATAGTTCCAAGTAACTAATAATAATAATAGAAATACCTACTTGGAATCATGATTGTGCATAAATTATAAGTAAAGATAGAAATACTAGATATCATGTAACTGTGTGCAAACAAATGATTACATACAAATTAAAAAGAGTGTCAAAGTAGATCTGAGAGTAATGGCAATGAAGAGGTGACTTCATACTCTTCAGAGTTCTGGCATTGGAGCCTCACTACTGGACATAGTTTGGTGTATCTGAGATACCCCTTTTGGGAGACTCTAAGGAGGATACAGTTGACGTATTCTAAGCCTACCAACAAAGCAGTTGCTTAGGTTTGGTTTGGTTTGGTTTTATGGTATATCAACCGTTGCAGGTTATTCAATGCCAAATCCTCTTTATACATATGAATTAAATGTATGATTTGTAAACACATCTTGTTGATAACATTTTCAAATGAGCCTGAGCTCATTTTTTTTGCACACAGTTAATTTCATTTTTAACTGAGTTAGAATTGCTATTGATTCTACACAGTTAAATGGTTTAGAATTGCTATTGATTCTACACAGTTAAATGGTTTAGAATTGCTATTGATTCTACACAGTTAAATGGTTTAGAATTGCTATTGATTCTACACAGTTAAATGGTTTAGAATTGCTATTGATTCTACACAGTTAAATGGTTTCAATTATTGTTATCTAACATTTATAATTCTATTCAATATTAATCATTTATTTGCACACAATGAATTGTTACAAGTATTGCTATTTAACACTAATCATTCTATTCAATATTACTCATTCATTTTTACACAGTTGAATGATTCCAAGTATTGTTGTGTATCACTAACAATTCAATCAAACTTCAGTTATTTGTTTACATACAGTTAAATGATCAAACAGTTTAATTTCAAACAATTCAATTTAGCATAAGTCATTTGTTTGCACTTAGTTCAGATGTCAAGCAGTTCTATTTGCTCCATAGATAAGACCTTATTAGGTGCTACCATTCAGAGTCAAAGTGGACCTGGGAGTGATGGCAATCAAGTGGTACTCAGCATTCCTCAAAGCTCCAGCATTACTGGAGCCTCACCATCAGATTGTTTAATGTCATATCCAGGAAACTGGTCTTACTCCTCTTCAGAGAATCAGTCGGTGTATTCTACAGCTGCAGACGAATGGGCGAGTAGCTGATTAGTTTTAAAAAAGCGAGAATTGCTTTAATAGTCTTTTCTGATAACTGTGGATATTCTTTTATTGTATGCCAAAATTTTGAAAGTGTCAGTTTTATATGAGTTACTCACTTTAAAAGAGGAATCAGTAGTGAATTCAGACTTTACCCATTGAACTATTTTTTTTTTTTAGTTTCTTCCTTTTTCTCCCATGATTTTCCTTTCGTGACTCCGGACCACAAGTTTAGGGGGATGAACTCTTGCCATTCTTAAGATCTAAGGGAAGTAAGCAGGATTACCCTCGATTCTATCGATAGTCAATTCCTCATAAAAGGTTGTTTTGTTAAACAGGTTTGGTTTGGTTTGGTTTGGTTTGGTGGGTTTTATGGCATATCAACCTTTGTAGGTTATTTAACGCCAAATCCATTTTTATGTAAATAATCTGTTCAATTTAAAACAATTCAGTTTAGCATAAGTACACAGTTTAATTGTCAAAAACATTTCTATTTCAAACTATTCAAGCAGTTATATGTAACAATCCAGTTAAGTGTAAATACAGTTTTAATGTCGAAAAACAGTTCTATTTGAAATAATTCAGTTAAGCATAAGCACGCAGTTTAAATGTAAGTACGGTTTAATTGTCAAAAACATTTCTATTTCAAGCTATTCAGTTTACTCAAACAATTCAGTTTAGCATAAGTATGCTGTTAGTACTATTCAACCCATAGATAGGGCCCTGTCAGGTGCTACCACTCCGGGCCAGAGTGGACCTTGGAGCAATGGCAATAAAGGCTTACTCCACACTGCTGAAACCCTGCCATCAGATTGTTTAGTGTCATATCCTGGACACTCATTAGGGGGGGTCTTATAACTCTGCAGAGGTGCATTCAGTGTATTCTACAGCCCCAGCCGACTGGGCAATTTCGTTAAACAGTAGCGACATTTAACGTGAGAACCCTAAATAGAATAGGTCAACTATCAGAGCTAACTGCATCAGCCGTAGAACATAAGATTGACGTAATTTGCATACAAGAGCACCGATACACGCACACCGAAGATATCAAATATCACGAAACTGGTAATGGATGGATGCTGGTGACTGTATCGGCATGGAAAAACTCAGTCAATGCATCGGTAGGAGGGGTGGAAATGCTTATAGGACCAAGAGCGTTAAAAACACTGAACAGCATTGAGAGAATACAACCTAGGATGATGGCCGCAACGTTTAATGGCAAACCCAAAGCAACAATTATCTCCTGCTACAGCCCTACCAATGTTAGCGAAGAAAACGAAATAGTCACCTTCTACGAAGATCTATCCTCCCTAGTACGTAGCATTCCGAAACACAACCTGCTAGTCATTGGCGGAGATATGAATGCACAAATCGGGAAAAACGGAAACAACAAATACAGCCTACACAACGCATCAAACAGGAATGGACAACATCTAATAGATTTCATGATAGAAAATAGATTAACATGCCTCAATACAAACTTTCAAAAAAGGGAGGGGAAATTATGGACCTACACATACGCGAATAAGAGTAAAGCACAGATAGACTACGTCCTTATAAACAGGAAATGGAAAAACAGTGCGATGAATTGCGAGGCATACTCCTCTTTCGAGGGTGTGTCCTCCGATCATCGAATAGTTACGGCCAAAGTACGACAAAGCCTACGAAAAAACACCACACGTAAAGCGACAACCAAGCGCTATGACTGGGCCCTACTTAACAACAGAGATATTAGAGATAAATATGCATTAGAATTAAGAAACAGATTCGAAGCACAACAAGAGAAGGCAGAAAAAGGTACCCCAAATGACGAATATGAAAATTTTGTAGAAGCACACCTTGAGGCGGCATCAAAGTGTATTCCAACAAAACCTAGAACTAAATATAGAGTCCCTTGGGAAACGCTAGCGGTTAGAGAAAAACGTGCACTCGTGAAAACTGCCTCCAAAAGCTATCGAAAGAACCCAACAAACACAAATGCACGAAAACTAGAAAAGGCACGACATCAATTAACAGGAATATATCTAAAAGAACAGGCAGAATACATACAAAATCAGATAGATAAGATTAGAGACTCGGTGGAAGATAGACAATCCAGGATAGCCTGGCAAACAATAAACGAAGTAAGTAGAAGGAAGAGCACAGCCAAAGCAAAATTGAAAGCTGCAAGCCAACAAGAAAGAGTAAAACTGTGGGAACAGCATTTCAAAAATCTACTAGGAAACCCACCGGAAATAACGGATGAACCGATCACCAGAATTATTAGTAAGCAATTAGACGTTAAACTAGGTCCTTTCACCAAAGAAGAACTCGACTCAGTTCTCAGAAGAATTAAAAATAGGAAAGCTTCGGGGATAGACGAGATCCCCCCAGAAGTGTGGAAGACTAGACAATTCGACGATATACTGCTCCGGCAATGCAACGCAGTCTATAGTCAAAATAGGATAGAAAGATGGACGAAGTGATGCACCCTTCCTTTCCCTAAAAAAGGCGACCTCGGACTAGCCAAGAACTACCGAGGGATAACACTTACATCCATAGCAGCCAAAATCTACAATGCCCTACTACGAAACCGCATAGAACCCAAAATAGACAACATCCTTAGGAAAAACCAAAATGGCTTCCGGAGAAATAAATCCACAACCTCACAAATACTGACCATCCGTAGAATCCTTGAAGGCGTGCGGGCAAAAAACCTTCAGGCGACATTACTATTTGTCGACTTTACCAAGGCCTTCGATTCCATACACAGAGGGAAGATGGAGCAAATCCTACTAGCGTACGGCCTACCAAAAGAAACCGTAGCAGCGATAATGATTCTCTACAGAAACACCAAAGTGAAAGTACGTTCACCAGATGGAGACACGGAATACTTCGATATTGTTGCAGGAGTACTACAAAGAGATACAATAGCCCCGTACCTTTTTATCATCTGTCTAGACTATGTGCATTGGACTTCGATCGACAAAATCAGAGAAAATGGCTTCGAGCAGACTAAGAGAAGAAGTAAAAGGTACCCCGCAAAAACAATCACGGACGCCGACTACGCTGATGTCTTGGCGTTACTAGCGAATACGCCTAATCAAGCAGAGACACTACTGCATAGTCTGGAACGAGCCGCAGCTGGCATTGGCCTCCATGTCAATGCAAACAAAACTGAATATATGTGTTACAACCAAACGGGCAACATTGCCACACTAGACGGAGCCTCTCTGAAACTAGTAGACAAATTCACCTACCTAGGAAGTAGCGTCTCATCAACTGAAAAAGACATCGACACACAACTGACGAAGGCATGGACAGCTATCGATAGGCTCTCGATCATATGGAAGTCGGACCTAACCGATAAAATGAAACGCAGTTTCTTCCAGGCAGCGGTTGTGTCGATACTGCTATATGGATGCACCACATGGACGCTAACTAAGCGGCTGGAGAGGAAACTAGACGGAAATTACACAAGAATGTTGAGAGCAGTATTGAACAAGTCCTGGCAACAACACCCCACGAGACACCAACTATACGGACACTTGCCCCCCATCACGAAAACTATACAAGTTAGACGAACCAGACACGCGGGACACTGCTGGAGAAGCAAGGACGAGCTCATAAGCGATGTACTCCTGTGGACCCCCACATGGATGTGCAAAAGCAGGACGACCAGCACGATCTTACATACAGCAACTATGTGAGGACACAGGATGTAATCCTGAAAACCTGCCGGAGGCGATGAATGACAGGGAGAAGTGGCGAGAGAGGGTCAGGGATATCCATGCTGGCGGCGCGACATGATGATGATGATGATGATGATGATAAACCAAATACTGTATAAAAAAAAAGAAAAAAAAAAATTTACAAAATGTGTGCACTACATGACCGGAAATGAAACAGAACTAATAAAATTTATTGTTTTTTTTTTCCTCCTAGAGTTTAATTTTTACCCCTTCCCTATTTTCATGTCTAACATACTCCTAGGTAAAGAAAGCGAGGAGTTGATAGTTGGAGAGAAGATGGGAGTTATCAACAAAAAATGAATAAAAGAAAACAAAAGAAAAGAAAATCAAACTAAAGAAAAAAAAAACGAAAGGTAATTCATATTCTTCTTTACTATTCCCTTTTATTTTGTTTTAGTTTTTGTTTTAGTTCATTTTTTTTAAAGATGAAGCATTTTTAGTCATCGTTATAATTAATTTGACGAGAATTTTTAAAATCACGTTTGCTATTTATTACAACTGTGGAGGTTAGGAAAGAATAAATAAATGAATAAGATAAATTAAATGTAGCAGTTTCCAGACGCCTCGGACAGGAAGCAAAATCCATGCAAGCTTGAAAGACAGACTTACTAAAGATAAATCCGCCCTCCCTTCAGCCTTCATTGCTAGTACTGGAAAAACCCCTTTCACTCGTCTGCTAGCAGGTAGAGTGTAGGGGGACATGTTATTTGGTAAATATGTTTGGTCCCCCCAAATTTATATTGGTTTGGTATATTATTTGCTTAGTGGTATGTTATTTTTGTTTATTTTTGGAAAAAGGCAAAATAGGCAAATGTAGTAAATAAAGTAATGATATGAAAGATGTGTAAACGATATGAAACGGCGCAGACAAAAGGAACATTCAAAACAAGGCGACATAAACAAAACAAATTTATATCTCAACAATACATACAATGAAAGTTTAGTGTTTTGGGAAATGATCTGGCAACACAAATGAATAACGAAACTTCTTTTAAACAACACAACAAAGAAAGGTTTATTATCGTAGCAGGCGTAAAGGAGTGAGAGTGAGAAAGTGTCGCTGGTTAGTATGTTGGTCTTTGGTTTGTAGGAAGCGTGTGTGAAGCTAGCAGCAGCGTGTTCTTCAGCGATGGGGTTCCAAGTGGAATCAGTAGCAGTGGATGTCAGAGATATCTGTTTGTGCTGCTGGCTCATGGCTCTCTAAGGTTGTCCGTTTTACCAAAAGGGACTAGAAAAAATAGTCCTTGAGAGGAAGAAGGAATCAGTGCGCTCTGCCTGGATTGGTCAATTAGTGGCTGAAGCGCTTGGCGGGGGCATTGATTCGCGAAAGGAAATAGATCTGTGGCTGCTACAAAACATTTAAAACATTACTATGGTTCTATTACTGTTAGTGAAATAATCCTCTCTGTGTGTGTGTGTAACTAACACAAAACTACAAAAAAGGACTAAATAACAAAAGTATCTTAAAAGCATGTTGACTACGTATTCCTACTATTTATTTATTTCTGTGGTTCGACGAAATTTCAGTTGTTTTTGAAGTTAAAAAAATCTCACCGAAAATGTGTAAGAATTAAGAGAATGGTTGCGTGACATATACATTTTTGTGGCGGTTGACGGCTGTAAGTGAAATGTGAAAAAGAGGAAGAGTGTTGGAAGACGAAGTATTTATAGAAAATACGTGTCATGGAGTAGGCTCCAAAAATGCGGGATGAAATTGAAAGGAGGACGTAGTTTTAAGCACTGACCACGTGGTTCTCCAGGCCAATGGGTTCCAGTGCGTTCGCCATCTTTGTTTCGGGAACAAGTGGCATAACGTTCATTTGGAATTATAGGAGTGTAATCCCTATAAGAACACGTGTTTGCCCAAGTCTCGAACTTGGCGAAAGATCACGTCTCCTGTTGAAGACACTTACTGAAGATACTACAGACTTCAACTTCATCCACCCACCGAAAATGACTCTTAATATATTTCAACACCTTGTCACCCTGACACGACTGTTTCCAATGGTTTCAGGAAGAATTTTCACGCCCACAGAATAGTCGTTAAACCCTGAAATAAAGTTTTGAATTAAAAGGTATCTTCGTTTTTTTTCTTCCTTCTTTCCGAGATTCTCTTGCAGCCTTCTACCGACAAAGAAAACGATAACAAGTTAAATGGGATAAGAAGAAGAACAAAAGAGTGAGATACGTTAAACCCTAAACCAACGACCCTAGACTACCACCAGTAACAACAACCTCTACAACAACAACCACCAACAAAACAAATACCAACAAATCTTCTCAGCTCCATACAACTCATTTAAGTTGTCATTTCTATGACAGCGAAGAACATCACTTGTCAAAAGCAACCATAAAGGATAAGCCCACGGTGGGATTCGAACTTATGTCATCTTTTGCCTCAGTGAAGGTCCGTACTCTATACGAACTGCTTTACCATGCAAACTACAAAAGCGCAAATGCCTTCTTTCCCTTTGACTCCAGTTTTCAAAAACCTGTAAAAAGGGCACATTTTAGGGACAGTACAAAGGAGTTGGTTATTGACGTGAAATATGTGGTACATTCAATAAGTTTCCAGACTTTTTTTGTATAGGTATTTAAAATTGTCGTAGACTCTTGAAAATTCACTATGCTATTGCTATATGAGATGACTGACCAATATTTATGATTTCAGGTTCAAATTAACTGCTACAGCAGCAATTGGAATACACCCTACTAAAGTCTGATTGTGACAGCTGGTCAATTTCAAAAATGCAGTCTGGATGTCAGGACACTTTAGAAGAATGATATGCAATAAAATTCTGTTTTAAACTTGGAAAAAAAATGCCACAGAAACAACGTATGGAATGCTTCAGACTGCTTTTGGAGCATCTTGCATGAATCGAGCATCAGTTTTTGAGTGGCATAAGAGATTCGAGGAAGCCAGGGAGTCTGTGAGGGATGATGAGAGGTGTAGGAGGAGTAAGGAAGTCAATACACCAGAGTTGATTCGCTAAATGGTTAGGGTTAGGATTACTATGTTGAGGTTTTAAGGGAGTTCAGGAAGAGATTCCGTCGGAAGAGGCCAGCACTCTTCAAATCGGATCAGTGGAATTTCCACCAGGACAATGCACCAGTCCACAACTCCATCTTTGTTACGGACTATTTGACCAAGTTGGGTATCAAGACAGTTCCTCACCTTCCCTATAGTCCAGACCTTGCTTCCTGTGACTTTTGGTTATTCCCTAAGCTCAGAGGCTGTCGTTATGAGACAATTGAGGAGATGAAAGAGGCTGTGACGCAGGTAATTGATACAAAAGGACTTGAATGGGGCCTTCCAGAAGTTGTTGGAACGGTACAACAAGTGCACTGCAGCCGGAGGAGATTACTTCGAAGGGGACTAGAATTTCATGTGTGTAATATCAATAAAAGTGCCCATACGAAAAAAATTTTGAAACTTATTTAATGATCCTCGTATAGAACTGTTGCGGGGCTGATAAATATGTTGATCCTGCTAACTTGTTATAAATAATGTGACTGATTCAAACAAGGCAAGGATGACAAAGACAAGAGGGTAAATTTAAAATGCCAAGCTTTTATTTGGCGAATCATACACAAGTGTTTGTTAGTCTACTCGTGGATCAAAGTGTAGCCTGAGTTGCCGTACGTGACTGATCTGCTTCTGGAGTGAATGTTGCTGCTTGTCTGGAGGCATCAACAGACGGGAATTGGTCTGCTGGGGGTCTGGAGATGTCATTCGCCTGAGATGCAGAAATGGGTCTGCTGCTCCGTCGTGTCCAGTGGTGCTGGTAAATCTTACTACCTTGAAAATGGACGTAAGAGGACGAGAGGTAGTCCTCAGGTGACTTTCGAAATAGCTCTGAAAAGAGCTAGTGACTGACTTTGGCTTGAAAAGAGCAGGTGAGAAATGAAGAAACTGGAGCATATCTGGAACGCTGCTGGTTGACCTGGGACATCTGCTGCTATGTTCGTCGGGAGCTGTGACAAAAGATCAGCGGAGGGAATCCGTCGATTCGGGCAGGACTATGGCTTCAGTTGCTATGGGTAAAGTATTGGTCGGATGCAATGACTAGAAAAGCAACTGATTCCTTTCGTCTTCAGGCCTTTATTTAAAAAAAACTGTACCAAACGAAGTGTATAAAACCCCAGAAAAGCAATTGGGTGGAGAAGGGGGCCGGTCTTCATTTACATATATTGAAATAAGGGACCCTAGCTAGCCACAGTCGCCGACCCATTCGCATAATACAATAAAATAACATCAAACATACTCACCATACACGCAGGATTCACTAAAATACCACAATCTCTCAGTGAGGACCTACTTAAAGCCATGAAATGAAATGGTTTATATGCAATGAATAAGAAATATGAAATATGAAAATTAAAAAACGGAGAGAGAGAAAAACTCAAAATTAAAATTAGAAATCAAGGAATAACCCCGTTGGTTACCCATCCTTCCATCTAAAGGTGGAAAGCCGTCTGTTTTCCGAGAAACAAGCCGGACGATCCCTACAAAGGGGGTGTAGATCTGCTGACCGAGAACAAAAATATGCAGTGGAAGTGGCGGATATGAATAGGTGATACGGATTCAACGAATGGGAGTCCAAGATCATCAGTGTGGGATTGGGATAATGGGGAATTGGGGTAAAAAGAGAAAAGAGGAAAAGGGGATCTTGGATGCAAAAAGTAGATGATGAGGCCAATCACTAGCAGCATACTCCTCGCTAGGGAAGAAAGATGAAACAGAAATTAAACTTACTAGAGGTGGGGTTCCAAGGGACCAATCCATTGTTGCCATGTACAGGAAGAGGAGGAGGAGGATGACTCCAACGATACTCCAGGCTTGCAGCATACACCCACCTTTTGTCGAATGTTATGCGAGCCAAGGTTTTTCAATCGCATCTGATCTTAAATTTAAGGTAATGCCTAAAAAGAAAAAAGATCAGATCACGATTAGAAAAGTTTGCGCCGTCATACAATCCTTTTTTTCGCGTTGTCTAAATCACCATTCGGACTACGGCAGGGATCGCGATAAACTCCCTACGTTTCACACCTTTCCATGGAAGGTCAAAATTACTCACGACGTAACCAACGTCAAGCATCACAAACTGTCTGGCGTCGATGCGAGCCGTCTACTTTCCGCCATGACTTCAAAACGAGTGGATTCGTGTGCTCAGCTATCTGCCGCAGCGGGAACAACCAGGCAAGTCTTCCAGACCTGCTCTGAAAGCCAGGTTGGCAAGGGGCAAGTGACTTTGTACACGTCGCCAGGTGAGCGAGAACTCGTTTAATGAGCCCAAACCTGGTGCCCAATGTAGCTCCTTTGAGACTGAGAAAGGTCACTGGAACCAGGAAGCTTTCGAAGGGCCTTACGGCCCTCGGCCAGATACAGTGTTTCACTCGTTTGCCGACGACAGCCCTCGGCCTTGGGGTTGGACTCAAGATTAGGAAAACCATCACAATCTTTCGTTCCAACACCACATCTCCCGTTAAAAATCGACCTAGGAAAGCCAATCTTTCATCGATCAAATGGCTCTCCAGATCGGGCATTCCTAAGCCCCCATTGCGAGGGCGTTGACAGCAGACCTCTCTACGGACCATCAGCATTCGACCTACCCATTGTAGGAAAGACAAAACAACGAACTTGAGAAATCAAAAATCATAAGAAAGCGAAGTCTGACACATTTCTGGTACTCTGTGTATGTCTGGTTATCGCAAAATTTTGTGAAAATCCTAACAGCTATCAAACATGCCGACTCTTCACTGGTCATCGCCTTCACTCTTAATGGCCATCGTCCTCACTGCTCTCGTACTGACTTCTGACTGGCCAACATCTTCACCGACTGTCCGCAACCCTGACTGACTTTTCTGGCCAACATGCCAACTCTGACTTCTTCCAGACCAACTCTCTTGGTCCTTCTATCCCCACTTGGTTTTTATCATTAAGGTTTTTTTTTATCATTAAGGGTTTTCGGACTATTGTCTTCATCTTTATTGTTATTTCCACAATGTTTCGGCTGATATGTCCTCCGGCCTTCTTCAGGTGTTTGTCGAACTCGGGAACCTTCACGGAACTTCGAACTACGTCCTTTATTGAATCCACGGGGGTCGCTTGTTCTGATTCCGTGAGCCATAACCGGGTACAAGTGTTAAGTATTCCTGAACCTGTAACGTCCTGATGATTGTCTCCTTAGAAGCTTAGGAAACCAACGCCTATAGCCGTTACGCTATGTGTCCTGCTGGACAATTCAGAGTGAATTCTTGGGACTTATAAAATTGATGTTCTTACTTGACTACGATTACTACTATTATGTATGATTTTTTACCTGTGCTCATATTCATATTTTTATTTTATTTTATTAATTTTTTTTCATTTACCCTTTTAATTATCGGTTCCCATATGGTATTCAACTCTATACTAGGTCTACTCAGCAGGTCATTATAGCCCAACATATGTGTTGATTCCTTAAGGCGTCTAATCCTCCAATTTTCAGCCCTATCAATTATTTCAACTTTATCCCATAAAGGTAAATGGTTTCCCCTTTTCTTCCATATATGGTCCGCCGTACTCGACTTTTCAATCTCACCTCGTACTACTGCCTTCCGATGTTCTTCGAGTCTTACTTTTAGTGGGCGACCTGTCCCACCTTTGTATATTTGCGAGGGATGGAGGACATATTGGCCGAAACGTTGTTGAAATAACATTAAAGATGAAGACAATAGTCCGAAAACCCTTAATGATAAAAATCATCACGCTTCGTCTAAGAAATTTAGGCAACTAATTTCCGGTCTTGGGTCTTCATGCTAAACTCCGTTGATTCATGCGGGCAGATGACTTTGTCTATTTTCGCACCAAGACTACCCGCAAGTAATCTACACAAAGAAATTTACCAGACAGATTGACACCGATTTGGATATCAATCTGCAAACACATACACAGTGGCACACTCTCATACATCCACATATGCATACATGGATGCACATTATTGTGCCACACTTGGCCGAGGTATTAAGTCAGGCACGAAACGGAGTGGTGTGGACTTTAATAATTAGCTTATTGGTTGACTGGATCCTGCGTCGACTACTAGCGGGAGCTTGGACATCTGCAGTTGAATCTGCCGGGAGTGCTGTTTCGTCATCTGCTGCGAATAAGGCTTTGGTCTGTGTGCCAAGACCAGAGAGACACGCATATCTCTCGCTCCGCAGTGTTATATAGCAGGATTCACATCTCTCCCGATTGACGATTTCATTAAAAAAAAACATACACACGTCGCTGGAGAAGGGTAGCATTCGACCGGATGTTAGTCTGACGGCTGCTGCTGAAACAATAAATAAAATGTGTCTTTGCGCAAGAGGCTCCGCGCAGAGCTTCCGGGCGAGAATGCAAGAATTTAATTCACATTAACAAAATACCCTTTTTAGCCAATCATAAATCTTCCCCCTAAAAAAAATTCCCAGAACCGACTTGATCCATAGGGTAGCTATTTAAGCAGCGAAAATCTTCAAAGGCGTCAGACTGACCTATCAAGGGTTGTAGGGAAGAACACGCAATGGCCATAAGAACCCATCTGAACTCTGACAGATTTTTGACACACCACCTGCTGTGAACAACTGCTGAGTTAGCTACAATGCCTCCCCATCCACGACTACGACTACCACCGAGATCATCTGATACCCTTACCACCCTTATACCACCATACCCACCAAGTGAGTTCCTTAACTTATAACATACATGACCGTCAATGAACTCTGTCTTCACACACACACCACGTTCACTCTTTCACTTTCTGGTACTCTGTGTATGTCTGGTTATCGCAAAATTTTGTGAAAATCCTAACAGCTATCAAACATACGCTACAAACGTACGCTACAAATTTGTACAGTTGATTCTTCGCTTTATCGTCTTGTTTTTCCTTTTTGTTAATATAATTGTTTAAAAACTTTCAACCTGTGTTTGTCTTTTCCTTGCTACCATACGCTAAATATAACTACAGCCAAGTGAACTTAATGGCCGATCTGAGTGTCGCAGCGGTCTTTTTTATAGCAGAGGGTAGTCGTATACTTGTTGAGATTGGTACGTGTTCTACTACGAACAGGAAATTTCTGTTTAATTATCTATAATAATGAAATAAATCATTATACTAAGAGAAACTTCCAATACAGTCCATTCTACTAAGCATTTAGAAACTACCTTTGTGACGGTTTGTAGAAATAATTCATCACGAAAATAGTCACTTGGTGGGTAGTGGAAAATTCTACTGTCTGTCGATTTAGCTATGTTATTTTTGGCGATATCAGGTTTTGCTTCTGGAAACTGACATAATGAATGGTTTTTGCGTTTTTCCAAACAAAGACTTTCAACGTGAGTAGCCGGTGGGCAACGATGGAACGGACGGCCTTATAAGAAGGGAAAGTTTTTGTTTGTTGAGCCACGTTTTTTTTTTTACTTTTTACTTGAGTATCATTATAGTTCCTCTATTTTATTTTTAGAATTTCCTGCTCTCAACCACCTTTCTGGACTGTCGGACAAGATTCACCCACCTTTTCAATAAAGACAGAGAAGTTTCGTTCCTTCCTGTTCTTAAACTTTATTTTCCTTGTCTCTATCTTATTGTTAGTCGTTTCCCTTAATTTTACCTACTCAGTTTTATTTGCAAAATTCAGTCGTGGCTATAGTCAGAGTCTGGCATGGAAAGTCAGTAAACAGTATGGCTTTGAAAGTCGACTTAGCGGCTGGATCGTTCGTAATAGTACAAAATGATTCATCTAATAAATAAATAAAACAGCAGTCTAGTGTGACACTATATACGTGTTTAGCTCTTTGTGAAACTATGTTTGTGTGTGTGTGTGTGTGTGTGTGTGTGTGTGTGTGTGTGCGGATGTATGCGCGTGTATAGTTGTGGGTTGGCCAAGACATATGCATATGTGTGTCCATACAGAGGCCGAGACATATTTGCGTGGTAATCACCGATTCAGCTCGGCTAGTATAAAACACAAATGCATAAGAGATGGAGGACCAGAGAACGAAGAACAGGGCCAGTCGGTTATTAGAATGGGTAAGAGAGAAACATAGGGGTCAGTCCGAGGACAGTGAAGAAGAGGGAGTCAGTCGGTCACAGGAAGTGGGTAAGAGACTGACGGAGGGGGACACAGAGAAGAGACCAGAGCACAGATAGCTCGAGCAAGAGACAGAT
This sequence comes from Sepioteuthis lessoniana, assembly GCA_963585895.1. Taxonomy (NCBI): domain Eukaryota; kingdom Metazoa; phylum Mollusca; class Cephalopoda; order Myopsida; family Loliginidae; genus Sepioteuthis; species Sepioteuthis lessoniana. The sequence goes on along the minus strand of OY757936.1, from coordinate 74,747,441 downwards.
ATGGGCTAATAAACGTAACCCGCTTTTACATGTCTTCTGGTCCCCTCTGGTACGGCTTTGCTGTTATCTAGGCATGTGCCACTCAGTTCGTATTTTTGATCGTTCTGATATCTCGAACATTTCTGTTAGCTACGGATCAGACGAGTTATACAGTCGATGGATCCGTCGGTCATCTAGTGTTATGTTTTTTTACGAACCAAAAAAGTCAGTTTTTAATCTACTGTCCGTAAGCTGTAGTATAAAAATATTCGACTTGATAACCCATAAGGAAGTTTTTAAGAAGAAATTAAGAACACCAGTCTGAATTAATATTTGGTATATTTAATACATGTGGCCAAAATAATCAGATAAGAATATAAATTAATGATAATTTAGAGACTGCTAAAGTTGGCGTCCTGTGTTTTTAGATACGTGCATGTGTATGATCCACAAGGCTATCCCTTTCATATGGCCTTGTGCCACATCTAAGCAAAAAAAAAAAAAAAAAAAAAAAAAAAGCTTAGTAAATTACCACAAGGCTACACAGATGTGTTCTCAGCAAATTTGGCTCACCCACAGAAAGGAATTCTTATATGCATATTTTGTTTCCACCAACGCAAATCGACGGCCGATCCAAAGATTGAACCCTAATGTGAACTGTCTTTTTTTGGGTTAAAAAGCCTTTTCCGATTTTTGACGGAGATAAAAACATTAAGCTCTGATCAGCCTTTGATAACAATTGTATATTCTTTTTCTGACTACACTTAATTTTTATTTTTGAACCGACAATTCAATAAAATACACTTTTGTTAAATACACTATTTGTCAAAAGCATTAGGAAATCCTAAATTTCCGTTACAGGCCGAGAAGAAGAAATATATATATATATATATATATATATATAAAGAGATGGTGGGTGAGAACAAGAAAATTGAGAACAGAGATAGAGAGACATGCAGATGGGCTGAGATTTTTTTTAAGTGAAGGGATTTCGTAGAAAAAAAAAAGGTCAATCAAGCTTTTCCTCTCCAAAAACATTTATTCAACCTTTTGTATTTTTGCCTTGATTCTTTGTGGAATTGTCATGGATATGCATTTCAATAAACAGAGAAAGAAAACAGGAGAGGTCAGACTATTATGCGGCCAAAGGTTCTGTGGAAGTGCATTCTCCGGTCGTATATTCCCACACTGGACATCATTACTTATGAAAGTTGCTCAGCTAATGCATAAGGCTTCATTTGATTACTTTATGGCATATCAACCCTCGTATTTTATTTAATGTCAAATCCGGTTTATACATATATAGAATTTGCAAACGAATAATCTGTAGGCAAAGTTATTTTTAAACAAGTCAGAGTTCATTCGTTTTCACTAATAATTCTATTCAACCTTCGTTTGTAATCATTCACTTGCACAGTTAAATGGTTCCAAGTATCGCTATTTATTACTAGCCATTCCAAAAAGTCATTTGTCTGCACACAGTTTAAAGCCAAACAGTTCTATTTGACCCATAGATAAGACCCTATCAGGTGATACCACATCAGGTCAGATCTTTGAGATGCCGTCGGCATATTCTACAGCCCCAACCCAGTGAGCTGTCAAGTTCCTGATTATCTCAGCAACTTAGACGCTTGAAGCTTGCTTTGCAAAGTCGGCAGTATTACAACCCCTCCAAGTTTTTATATACATCCAAAGTTGAAAGCGTATCGTATTTAACAATTTATCTCAGCTGAACTTTCTCATTGCTTTAAATCCGCTCAACACGATTCATTAATCCTTCGCCTCTATATCATATATATCTATCTCCAAAGATAAATCTTTAAATATTTCAAAAAGAGTTCAATTTTAAAAGGCGGCCATATTGACCTTTTAACTCCCTTCCCTCAGTTACAAAACGTTGAGTTTTTTAATCTTTAAAATAGTTTGGGTTAGAGATAAGGTTAATTACCAAATCTATATAAAAAAAAATTTAAATTCACTTTCCTATTGATATTTTATCGTGGTTGTAGGGGGAACCCCAAAATAACAATCAAGATTGGATACACAAAGGTTTTCAACAGGAAAAAAAAAAAACAAAAAAAAAAAAAAACAAAAGCAAAAAACACTACGAACTTATCTGGATCGTGAATGCAAGTTCTATATTTTCATATTACTGAAGCCATTTTCCCAATGTACTAAAAATAAGGATCTATTCCGAACTAAATAGGTAAAAAAAAAAAAAAAAGGGTTTGGTGGCATATCAACCATTCGTGGTTATTTAAAGCCAAATCCCGGTATATATATATATATATATATATATATATATATATATATATATATATATACGGTTTGTAGACCATCTGTTAAGATTTTTTAAACGAGCCTAAGCTCATTCTTTCGGAATCAGTTAAATGGCTTCAGGTATTTCTATCCAACACGAATAATTCCATTTCCTATTAATCCTTTGTATATTGTTAAATGGCTATATTTACAATCTGCAAGTGGATAGTTTGTAGTTGATTTCATCTTTAAATGATGAAAACTAATTTGTGTGCACACGTATTGCTGTTTTTTTCTACAGTTAAATGGTTTATAGTATTGCTATATAGCTCTTGTAATTCTATTCAATATTAAATCATTTGTTTTTACAGTGAAGTGGTTACCAGTATTGCTATTTAACGTTTATTTGATTCAGCTCTATTCATTCATTTGCACGCTGTTAAATTATTCCAAGTATTACAATTTAGGTAAAGAGTTTTAAGTATCACTAATAATCAGATTTAACATTACTCATTTGTTTGCACACAGTTAAATGGGTTTAAGTATTGCTATGTATCATGAAGAATTAGTCAGGCATTTGTTGATACAGTTAAGTGGTCTAACAGTTCTATTCCTGACAATTCAGTTTAACGCAAGTCATTTGTTTGAGCACTATTTAAATTTCAAACAGTTCTATTCGACCCATAGAGAGGACCTTATCAGGTGCTGCTACTCCAGCTGAGGGGCACCTCTGGTGGTGTAATGGTTAGCAAGCTAGATTAGCAAACCTACACGAGCGAGTTCGTGTCTCATTGGGTGCCCCATTCATTCGGCCTCGAGTCAAATCGAAGCAAAGAGCTTCGTAAATTACTACCACTCCAGCTGAGAGTGGACCTGGGAGCAATGGCAATAAAAGGGTACTCCACATTTCCCGGAGTTCCAGGACTGGAGTCTCACCGTCTGATTGTTTCATGTCATTAATCAAGACACTCGTTTGGAGGGGGGGTCTAACCCACTCTGCAGAGATATTCTTCAGCCCTAGACAAGTGGAATGGTAAAAACTTAATGTTCGGTTGCAATATGAATGTTTTAAGAGTCAATGTCTAAATAAATTGCAGTGATTTTAAACATGATTCCCAACAGATCTCTTCGCTTGGGCACCTTGGGTGGTGTAATTGTTAGCCAGCTAGACTCGCAAACCTACACGAGCGAGTTCCATATCTAAGCAAAAACTTAATTACTACTACTCTAAGAGTTATGGTAGCGAAAAGGTGACTCCATACTCCCTTGAGATTCGAAACTGAATCATCACTACCGGACGCAGTTTAGTTCGATCCTCACCAAATGGCCCAAACTATGTAAATAACTACTTTAAGAATTTAAGACACCGATTATAACCATTAGGTAGCAAAAAAAAAAAATCTGGATAAAGTAAAAACATCGAAGTTTCTCAACCTTTCATTACTTCAACCACTCTTAAATAATAAATAAATTAAAGTGAAGTTCCCGAATTCCAAGGGTCACCTAAAAAGTATTGTAACACACGCTGGCTGGGCTTATAGCCTGACTGGGGAAACATTGATCGAAAGGAAAAAAAAAAAAAGTTTAACTGTACAAGGAATAAGAAAGTAAAATTTTCGAAGGCAGAAAACTATTAAAAAGAAAAAAAATTAGCAGTGCATATTACATTCGGATATTTTAAACTAAAATTTGACAAAAATGTTTAATTGTAAGAGGAATATATTTTTAAGCAAATCAATGTTTCTGCCTTAATATTTTTCAAAGACACTTTCTACGCCATGAAACAGATGAGCTTTTCCTGGTCTTTTAATTTTCCACCTAAAATTAAAAGTAGAGGAAAAAAGTTTTGTAACAATACGTATCTACACTACTTTCTTTGTACGAAAAGGCAAAGGGATATATAAGTGGGGAAAAGATTTTGTAGCTATGGAGAAGGGGCATGGAGTAAAAAAAAAAAAAAAAAAAAAGCAAATAAATAAATGAATAAATAAAATCTAAAACTTTCAGAAAAGTATTGATCTTCGCTAATTTTCCTCATTTTTCGGAAAAGAATGGGAGTGAAATAGTGAATGTCTTATCTACAATTTCTTCCATAGTAGGAATAATCAAGAGTCTTGGACTGTATATCGAGGGGCTGTATTGTACACAACACACACCGTCAACAGTTGCTCGGCGATTCTGCGATATGGGTGCGTGACTAGTTTCCATTTTCTTTGGAGGCACCATTTTGTCAGCTGGCTGGGAAGTCTGCGAGTCTGTAAAGTTAGTTTCCCGAAGAAAAGGACAGAAGGCTTTTGAAGAGACAGGTAGTTCCGAAGTCTTTGCAATCGACTTTATTTGATCAACGGGTACCAGTTCCGGATATTCAGATACTTCATTCAGTTTGGATGTGTTCTCTTGAGGTTTTGTGTTCCATTCTTCCTCGGGATAATCATTTCTGCAAGCATTCAAAGCTTGAGAAAGAGACAAAGAAATAGACGATAAATTTTCGGAATCTTCGATTTCTCGTAACCCATGATATTGTTCGTGAGATAAAGCTGGATAGTATTCGTACTCTTCGGTGGAGACTACACTAGGAGAATAAGACAAATCTGAATCTGAGAAGGAAAGAAAAGATGTTTCTTCGCTGCTGGCTGATGATATATTGCTTAGTGAATCATCGGAAAGTTCTAACTCGGCTAAAGAAGTCGTAGTTTCCACTAAAGTACTATAAGGGCCAGAGTGCAAAATACTCCCATCGGAGGTGAAAGGGTTGCTGGATGATGACTCACTGGATGCATTGTGGCATAGGGTTTGAAGTGGTCTTGATATGTGACCATCACTTTTCGTATAGACCGTTTGCTCGTTTCTTACGGTAGTAATAGCTGTAATCGATGATTTTTCGTTCATCGGAGGCAACCATAAAATTTCTAAGTCTGTAGCCTTTGGCATTTGACTTTTTAGATTTGAGTCTATGACAATCATACTCATTTTCTCTGTCTGAAAATCAAGCCCCGAACCAATAAAATAAAGAACTCACACAGGCAGAAGAAGATACACTCTTTTCTTTTTCTTTTTCTTTCTTTCTTTTCTTTTCTTTTCTTTTCTTTTCTTTTTTGTCAACCTGGTGGTTGATTATTATTTAAATGAAGCGTATTATTTGATATTTATACTCCTGCAAAAAGAAAGAAAGAAAAGAATTATTTTATTACTATTTATTCAAGAATTGTCGATTTGGTGGGAGATTGATCTAACATTTTGGAACCGATAAGTTAAGAGTTCGAATATTACAGGCAGATGGCCTTTTAATCTAAAATATTCGGAGGAGATTCTGGCTTTATGGTCATCGCTTCCCCGGCCTTTTGGCTGGGCCGTCTGGCATTCGTGCCGGATGGGGTATCGATCAATGGCAGATTCGAGGCTGAAAGGCCCCCAACTTTGGCTGGGCCACCTTCGGCGGGCGAGCTGCAACTTTTGTCCCCTATGTATGGCGCTAGACCTTGCTGTCTAGTTCAAGCCATAACCCGACATACGTGCCCGGACCTAGATTTGGGTTCGTGAAACTGCTTGGCCCATTTGATCCACATTTGTACTTAGTGAGTCAATGAGCAGCAGGGTGCGAGTCTCGGCTCGTTCCCGACCTTCCCCTCCCTTTTATCCCCACTTTAATTGGTCTTCGGGCTTTTGACCTTGTGTTAAGTCCTGTCTGGTGGGAGGCAGCGACAAATACAATCACTTCTCGGCCTTTTGGCTTCATGGCCTTCTGGCCCTCGGCTCCGGTTTGGCCGCCATCGGGTGGACAAAAGATCAATGACAACCGTAGCACTAGACCTTCTGGTCTCGTTAAGCTATGACTTACAATGTAACCTGGCATATGTGCCGAGAGACTTAGCAAAGGTTAACAGAGTTCACATTGCACTTTATAAATAGCGATACTAGGAAGCATATTCCACCAAGGCAAGAGTTTCGGCTCGTGCTCAACCCACACCTAATTCCCTACTATAAAAAAGACTTTGTGTCGAATCCTGCCTGGTCGGAGGCACGGATGAATAACCCTCGCTTGGTCTCAGGGCGCCTCCCCACGTGCAATACCTGTGATGCTGGACTGAGTTCATGGCTTGGTTTTGAGGCGCCCCAATAGGGGAATGCCGACGGGACCAAGCATTTTTTGGTTTGGCCGCGCACGAGTTTCGATTCGTGCGTGGCTCCCCCTAATAAAATAACCTAGTGCCGCATTTTGGCTTGGTAGGGAGTCAGTTAAATACCGAATCCAACTGTTTTTCCTTCAGTCAATGATCAATAGTTGGGCAGACAAGGCTCTTTGACCTGTCTAGGAGAAGGAAAACTCTGAATTCAAACCAGTTGTAGACCTGGAGAGGGATGGGCCCTACCGAGCTATTCTTTCCAAAGACACACTACACGTGTAACACTGTCATGACCAAACTAGGACCCATGAGTGAGAGATTTAATATTCACTGATGTAGCGGGAATTTAAAAATTAGTCTACAGTTTGATATCAATTATAACGAGGTGTGGGGGGGTAATTCACTTGAAACATTTCCATATGCTTTATTCTTACAAAATAATATTTTCAGAAATAAATCAATTCATAAATTGATTGACTGATTGATTTTATCGCCATGTCAACCCGTTTATGGTTATTTAAGCTTAGTGGTTAGGGAATTGCGTTCATTATATACGGTTCTGTCGAATGGGAATAATTTTTAGATAAATCAATATGACCAAAAGATGGGACCCGAACATATACTACCACTCCAGATCAGAGTTGACCTGGGAATAGTGAAAATGAAGGGGTACTCCACAATCCCCAGAGTTGGAGACTCAATATGAAAGACTTAAAATAATTTTCTGATAAAATGTTTCTAATATTATGGAAACTAAATCATGAAAATAATTTATCCACCTAGTTAAGAAGTTTGCAAGAGGTAAGAAATATAAAAATTTATAGTATTCTTAAATACGTATAAAGCTCTTAAAACGTTTAATTTTACTGGGTCCTAGTTTGGTCATGACAGTGTTACACATGTAGTGTGTCTTGGGAAAGAATAGCTCGGTAGGGCCCATCCCTCTCCAGGTCTACAACTGGTTTGAATTCAGAGTTTTCCTTCTCCTAGACAGGTTTAATTTATGTATAGAAAATACATGCCGAATTATAATATGGAATAACGGTGTTTAAGGCTTGCAAACAAATTGGACTTAAACTTGGGGTGCAAATTGAAACATACAAAGAATTCGTTTATTTACGCAACAGAAAGATTCGGTTTGGTTCTATGGCATATCAAATATTGTTGGTTATTTAATGCATAATACTGTTTATACAAAGTTATTAAGTATATGATTTGTTAACACATTTTGTAGATACTCACAGTTAAATGGTCAAGCAGTTCTATTTCTAGCAATTCAATTTAGCATAAGTCATTTATTTGCATACCGTTTAAATGTCAAACAGTTCTATTTGACCCATAGATAGGACCTTATCAGATGCTACCACTCTGGGTCAGAGTGGACTGGGGAGCGATGGCAATGAAGAGGTACTCTGCATTCCCTAAAGCCCCAGTATTACTGGAACCTCACCCTCAGATTGTTTAGGGATATATCCCGGGCACTCGTTGTGAAGAGTTTTACCCCTCTGCAGATAAAGATCAAATAAATATCACAGAACAAATATTATAGAACAAATAAATATTATAGAAATAAATATTATAGAACAAATAAATCTCCAATTTCTTAATTTACTTATTATCCATGCGTGTGTTTGTTTGGGTTTTATGGCATATCAACCTTTATAGGTTATTTAACGCCAAATTCATTTTATACAAATAAACAGTTCTATTTCAACCAATTCAGTTTAGCATAAGTACACAGTTTAATTGTCAAAAGCATTTCTATTTCAAGCTGTTCAGTTTTGTCAAACAGTTCTATTTCAAACAGTTCAGTTTAGCGTAAGCACGGTTTCAATATCAAAAACAGTTCTATTTTAAGCAATTCAGTTCAGCTTAAGTACGTAGTTTAGTTCTATTTGACCCATAGATAGGACCCAATCAGAGTGCACTTGGGAGCAATACTAATAAAGAGGTACTTCGCATTCCCCAAAGTTCCAGTATTACTGGAACAGCACCATCAGATTGTTTAGTGTCGTATCCAGAACACTCGTTGAGGCGGGGGGACTTATCCCTCTGCAGAGAAGCAGTCGGTGTATTCTACTGCCCCAACCGACTGGGCAAGATGTGGGGGGTGGGAGGTTCCTACTAATAATCATCTTTTAATTGTAAATAGATTTTTCTCTCCCATTTACGCATCATTGGAGATTTCTTTTCATAAATAATATTTCAGTCACCCCCATCCTTTGCTAAAATGTGTTGTTATAGGGATTGTTTAGACTCTCATAGAGCGATTTATGTATTTTGGTAATTGGAGTTTGAAAGAATTTCTGAATACATGTGACGTTGTTATAAAAGTTAATGATGTTATCTCATTCAAGTATGACATATAGATGTGTTCAAATGAAAGTATGGAAATTCTAATTTATAATTTTTTAATTAAAAAATGACATTTGCCCAGTCGGCTGGGGCTGTAAAATACACTGACTGCTTTTTTTTGCAGAGGAGTAAGATCCTACTCCAACGAGTGTTCTGAATAGGACACTAAATAATGCTGGAACTTTGGGGAATGCAGAGTACCCCTTCATTGCCATTGTTCCCATGTCCACTCTGATCCGGAGGAGTAGCACTTGATAGGGTCCTATCTATGGGTCAAGTAAAACTAAACTGTGTTGGTTAAGAGGGGACTGTTTTTGCATTTAAACTGCGTATTTATGATAAACTGAATTGTTTAAAATAGAACTGTTTTGACATTTAAACTGTGTACTTATGCTAAACTGAATTATTTTGAAATAAAACTGTTTTCACATTTAACTCTGTGTAATGCCCAGTCGGCTGGGGCTGTAGAATACACCGATTGCTTCTCTGCAGAGGGGTAACACCCTCCAACGACTGTCCTAAATATGACATTAAACAATCTAATGGTGAGGTTCTCGTAATGCTAGAACTTTGGGGAATGTGCAGTATCCCTTCATTGCCATCGCTCCCAGGTCCACCCTTACCCGCTGTGGTAGTATCTATGGGTCAAATAGAACTAAACTAAATACAGAATAGCTTGAAAGAGGACTGTTTTGATATTTAAACTGCGTACTTATGCTAAACTGAATAGTTTGATATAGAACTATTAATACGCTAAACTGAACTGTTTGAAATAGAACTGTTTTTGACATTGAAATTGCACTTACGCTAAACTGAATTTTTAAAAATAGAACTGTTTTGAAATTTAACTGTGTGTAAACAAAAACTATTCTTATACTAAACTGAATTGTTTGAATTAGAACCGTTTGACTAAACTGAATAGCTTGAAATAGAACTGTTTTTGACAATTAAACTGTGTACTTATGCTAAACTGAATTGTTTGAAGTAAAACTGTTTATTTGTATAAAATGGATTTGGCGTTAAATAACCCACAAAGGTTGATACGTCATAGAATACAAACAAACAAACAAACAAAAATTACATAATCATGACATGCAATTTTTTTAATAATTAGAATACAAAAACATCCCAAATGGCACATGATAAAATTAATAATCACAAATCTAGCAGCCGTCCCCCACTAATTCTCAGACGAATCCAGATATATGGGATTAGTTTAGGATCATAGTTTAACTAGGGGAAGTCCGAGTAGGATAATGGCTGAAGTGTATGGGACCCCACATTCAAAACCTTTTTAAATAGATATGGATATGTGTTGAATAATAATAATAATAATGTTTGAACAAGGAGACTTGCTGTCACTTGTTCTCAAGAGAAGAAAGACAATAATTTTTTTTAACAGCGTTAAATGAATGATAGCAAATGTAACAAAATTGGTACCAGTAAGTCCAGAGAACACCCTTAGTGCTAGACCAGTTGTCTGAAGAAGGATTTGATTTATGACCCCTTGTTACTTCCTGTTTCGAGTTGAGAGATTCCCCCTTTCCTAAAAGAAAATTCAGTTGGACTCAGGACTCCGGACAAGTAATCTGGTGAATGAACTATAAAACAAAGATACGAAAGACCTTTGATGAAAATAACCTTGACGATTAAATATATACACAAGATTATAAACTCATTACAGGACTTTGTAAGTAACCATATTTACTAGATGCAAAACCTTTAAAAAAATTATTGCCTTTCTTCTCTTGAGAACAAGTGACAGCAAGTCTCCTTGTTCAAACATTATTATTATTATTATTATTATTATTATTCAACACATATCCATATCTATTTAAAAAGGTCTTGAATTTGGGGTCCCATAAGTGTTGGTCTTTGGCCTCAAAGTAAGCGAGTTCGAACTCCAGTCGCGCTATTACGTTCACTTTCGGACTAATACCCTTGAGAAAGGTACGAAGACCTTTATCCCTCTCATCTAGGTGTTAAATAGTACCCCAGCTGTTCTTCTAAAAGGATGCTTTTGGTATTAAATAACCCACAAAGATTGATATACCATTAAACAAAGAAACCAAACCATAAAGTAACTGGTGTAATTTTGTAACGAGTTTAAAAGATTTTTGAATGGTATTTAACTGACTTCTTACTGAGGTAGATTGCGGCACAAGGCCATTTTAAAGCGGGGAGTCATGCACGAATCAAGACTCATGCGCAGCCAGACCAAAAAATGTTTGGTCCCTTCAGTATTTTCCTGTTGCGGCACCTCAAGCGCCAAGCTATAAACTTGACCCGGCAAAACAGGTACTGTCTGACGGTGGATGGGAGGCTCCATGAGACCAAGCGAATGACGAAACACCCATGTGAAAATGGTATTCGTCTCAGCCCTCACAGAGGTGTCAGCTGAATTGAAAGATTTTTTTAATACATGTGACATTATAAGGAAAGGAATAATATAGTTTGGGTCAGTGAATGATTTGGTTTAGCTTCTTTGTTTAATAGCATATCAACCTCCGTGTGTTATTTAATACCAAATCCAACTTTTTAGAATGACTGTAGGGGCACTATTTAACCCCTAGTTTTGAGGAATAAGGGTCTTCGTCCAAAAGTGAATATAATAGTGCAACTGTACGTCGAACTAGCGTACTACGATGTTGCAGTTCAGCACGTTAGCCACTACGTCCCCCACTCTCGTCAATGAATGGAACGTGTTAAGCTAAAGAATGAAGACCAGCCTCCCCCGTCCAAATTTTTGGTCACGTTCCACATTCTGTATATATAGATATTGGATTAATATTATTTTTTTCCCTCTCTCTTACAAGAACACTTAAAAAAAAAAAAAAAAAATTTTTTATCCAGAACTGCCTTTTAACTTTTTAAAAACTAATTGGTAAATCAATTCGTAATGGGTAACGAATCTTCGTCATCAAAAGACCAAGAAAGTTTGCAAGTACGAAATCGTCGGAGACTTCCGTTATTCAATCCTTCTTCGCTCTTTAGGAAATCTTCAAAGTCTTTCATTCCAACTTCGGAGTACAGTTTAAGTGGTGATACTCCAGAATCCACGCAAGAAATTAGCCAGAGTTCATCTACTGAACCGATAACTGAAAATACCAGCCAAGACACCTCTCAGGTTAAATCGAGTCCGCAGTCTCTCAACTCGAGTGTTGAAACCTACGGTAGTTCTATGAAAGACATTTCTCTAAGCTCCATGGAAAACTTTATGGTCACTGAACCACCTGGTGCTGACTACGAAGGCTGTAATGAGAATTTGGAAACAGATCCATCAATACATATAAAACGCCTCTTATCAAGTGAATCGTGTTCTTCGGAAACTCTTCAAAACCCAAAATGTAAACGTCACCCAGAGTCTCTTTTTCAAAATCGCGAAACCATGCATTTTTCGTCTACTGAACAAGACGTTGACCTCAGTGGGTACTCTTCTAGTCCGGAAACTGACTCCTCCATGACTTGCAAACGGTTAAGCCCAAACGATGCACGTGATATCCTTACTTTAACTCTTCAGGAACTTTATCTTCCCTCTGTCGTGTGTGATAACCAGAAGCCGTTAGAGTCTGAAAAAGAAATATCATTGGAGAAACCTGATGAACGACTACTTTCTTTTAGTGAACCCGCTGACATAAAAACTGTCTCGGAAAAAAAGAACTCTTCTCCTAAGCAGACTGAAAAATGTACGGAATTGTTTCCCGAAGACGTTAATTTAAATGGTGGTAAAGATACACCAAGATGTGAATATCAAGATGTCAAAAATATATCAACCGACACATTTGATTTAAAAGTTTCAAGGTGCCTTCAGTTTCTGAACACCTTATCATCAGAGGAAATCGCAGTTCTAATTAACTCCTATAAGGCCTCTTTGAAAAACGCTGAACCTGGCCTCGAAGGCAACTCAGCAGCACTTAAAAGTGAACAATATGACAATTCTTCAAATCGCAAGATTGACGAAAGATTTTGCTATGAAGAGACTTTTAATCGGAAAACACTTTCAGAATCCTCGGACCCCGTCCCAATAAGATGTACTTCAAATACCAATAACTCTCCGAACAGTTGCTCTAGATCTAAGACACCCTCTTCAGATATTTTGGAAGAGGCCATAAATAAGTTACCTGGAATGTCCCCGTCAAGTCTACTGGATCCACTTGTTACACTCGGCGAAACTCCGAAATCGAGTTTAACTAAACCGCCCCTTAATTTCGGCACCATGCTCTTACCGGTCGCTGGCGGTAACCAATCAGAAGAGTTCGATAGCGAAGAATTCGATATAAATCCAACATGTTTTGGTTCCTCTGACAAAAATCAATACTTGAAATGACTTTATTTTTTTTTTTTTTTTTAAATTGTTCGATATTTGGATTTTAGTTTCAAAGTGTTTTTTTTTTTTTTTTTTTTTTTTTTTACCACAAACTTTTAAAGCCCCTGAATGGCAGTTAAACAAAAAAACAACTTGGTATGAATATTTAAATGGGTACAAGAGATGATGCAAATTCAAGTTTAAAATTTTTTTTTTACTCGCTCCAAAATTTTATCACATTAAATTGCATCTTAATGTTGAATACCCACAGATTATTAATCTGTCCCGGAATGGTAGTACCTGTGAGTCTTATTAGTGGGCCAGAGAGATGTCTTAAAAATAACTGGATTAGAATACTTTATGCCATATAACTGAACTATTAGTATTACGAACAGTTAATTCAAGCTATAATTGTCTTCTAAGAATGATTAGTTACTTGAAACGATAACTTAAATAGAAATTAGTTTAAATTAGACTGCTTGATATAACTATGGGCAAAAAAAATCTTGAGCAACTACAGAAAAAACTAAATATAATGTACAGTGAATGGGATTTCCAAACCTCTGATTAAATTAATCCTAGACGGTTTAGAATGCCGTTGAAATGAAATTCTTAACACTGTTCAGACATGTCTTTTGTTCTTAATTGTTTTAGCCATTGATCCAGGAATTTTAAAGCTGGGGAGGGGCGGGATAATTTATACGAAAAATCTGAAAGTTCGATTCTGCAGGTCAAGATAAACTAGTCGGGCTTATTGAGGAAAAATTCAACACAATTTCAAAGACCTTCAAAAGGGGCCTTTTAGACTTAAGAAAAAAAAACTAGTTGCTTGGCAATCCCTATCGGTGTATCAATTGTAAATGTTGAGATCTTATCGGTACAGATCTTTAAACACATGATAGAATTTTTATCCCTTATCTCAATTATATCAGATGTGTTGGGCATTTTTTTTCCATGAAATATTACTTGCATCTCCCCCCCCCCACACGCTCCATTGTCTTTTGTCACTCTCTACGCTCGTGAAACGGTTGTCCTTTTTTTTAATTTTTTTTATTTCAACACGTATTACAGTTTATCATTCTAGCACTTCAAATTCAATAGGTCAATTGCCCTTTCGGCCACTCTACGAATTACCAGACAGATGCTATGTCCGTAGGCACTCTCCAACACTTTCCCATCGAAGGTGTCAAGATATTCGGAATACATCTTGCTGCGGTATTTGACCTAGGGGCCCTAAATCAGGGATTGACTTATGCACGAATGTAAACATCATTTTATTCTAATGTTTTCTTTTAATAAATCGCCACCATCCACCCCAACTTTAAAAAAAAGCAATTTTTTTTGTCGTTGATACTGATAATTCCATTTACTACTTGGCTGCTTTGATGCTTTGTCAAAGATGTAACAAATTTGACGTTGTGGTGGGGAATACATTTTAATAGAATTTGCTTTGATTATATTAATGATATTAAGTACAGAAATATACTCTCCGTAACTAAAAATATAAAACTTAATATAATCTAAGACTCAATTGAATATAACATCTCTTAAACGTGGATTACCACAAAGAGAACATCTATCACATAGCGTAGAATATCAACAGGAATGGCTGCATTCTCTGTGTTTTATTTCAGCTTCGTAGCAGTGTAAAGTTTTTTGTGTATCCCTTTTTTCTTTTGCGGTACCCCACCCCGACACAGGAAATGGTCAACTGGAATTTTGGCTAGCAGGGGATGCTTTCTCTTTGTATGCAATTTTCATTGGATTCTACTATTCACATAAATCAGATGCCTGTTGAATTAAATAAAATTCCACACCATATACAAATATTTTGATTGCAGACAAATAACCATGTTGTTGAAAATTAAAATGAGTTCCATCATTATGAAAAACCTCGTAATATAGTGTGTTGTTTGCAATGTTGGTGAAAGCAATAATCTACGTTATTCATACTCTGGGGGTATATATATATATATATATATATATATATATATATATATATATATATATATATATATATATACGGTTAAGTTATTCTGAAAGGGTAATTTCTCTCCAGAACACCGAAATTAAATAGCTCAGTACATTCAGGTGTAATCCTTTAAAAGCAGCAGGCATTTTAAGAAACCTGGGGCATGTATGCCAGACTAATCAAAAGATTAGTAAATATTAGTAAATAATTTTCAACGATAAACGCAGCGGATTAATCCAATAAAATTTCAATAAAAAAAATAGGGAGGTGAGATCAAATTTTAAACCTTTTGCTTTAAGGTACTATTTACCAACCCCTCCGCTCGGGCAGGATATGACACAAGGTCAATTTTTAAGCGGAGTTTAACAGGTTTGAATTCAGAGTTTTCCTTCTCCTAGACTAGTTGCCTCACCAAGGCTGAAGAACCTAGTCCGTCCTACTATTTATCCATAGCTAGAGGGAGAATAAGGGGGTTCATACCTTTCCCAAGGGTATTTGCCCGAAAGTGAACGTAATAGCGCGATTGGAGTACGAACTCGCGTACTACGATTCCGCAGTTCATCGCTTTAACCATTACACCACGAGGACACCCCCTTTTGCTTTAAGGTAAGAGTCGTATTTTCCCCCCATACGCAACATGAATCGATCTTTCTCAAAATTTAAAAATAGTCAGGTCCCTCCTCCCAAAAACATTACTGATATCCATTCCCGCCCTTTTTTCTCTAAGCTTCATCGTCTTTTGCCTCTCTTAACCTCGTGGAGAGTTGTTGTCTATTTGATTAAAGAGGCCAGTGAACAAATAACATAGGTTTGCTCTCGTATAAGGATTATCCTAATCCTGTTCTCTACAGTAAAGCATTTTCATTCTCATCCTAACATTCCTGTGTCCGGGGAGAGGGAAGTAATAATTAAATACCGTACTGACTCGTGTCTTGGTCGAATTCTTAAAGATCTTATCTTGAGACAGAAAATTGATATTGCTCAATACATGAACATAAAACCTCTTGCATAGTGTCGTGGTTAACTAATTAGACTGAGACCATTGTGAGTGAGTTCGATTCTCACGAGATGCCCTCTGATCTTATGCTAAGTTCAGGTTAGAAGATGGCAACCTATACAGAAGCCTTTTTTTTTTTTTTCTAATTATACATAATTGGACAAAGGAAATCACTTAAATTTTACTTCGAGGCCATAAATCAAAGGTCAGCTTATTCACGAGTGTATTCGACATGTTATTCTAACCCTAAAATTCTTTCTATAAAATACTCTTTTTAATGCTTTTAACTTTTTTTATGCTGGTATTTCGATTCCTCTTCTATTTGGCTTCACTGGTTGTAGTTCTGCGCGAATTAATCTCTAAACCAAATTCAATAGATTGATTACCAACGCTCTTCCAGCCATTCTTCGAACTACCAGACTGATGCAACATTCATGGGGATCTATTCTAATTTTTTTCACAAGAGAGGCGGATAGTCAAAAAATATTCAGAATATATCTCGCTGCCAACCTTGTGATAGGCCTTTTTCCCGTGAAGAAAGTAGTATTTATTCCCATTCCCTACTAGTACAAGTTTTGGCAGTCTTTATGGCGTGGGGTTATACCGGAGCGCACAGTGGGGATCAAGTTCACTTGTCAGATTTGCGAGATATTTATCCAACCTCCACCATGTCATTTCATATTATCATCAACGAGATCAGAACGAAAGGGGGTAAATTTCAGAAATATCTTTAATGAAACAAGAAAAAATTTCAAAAAAATTGGGCCGATGCAACTAGTTTTGACTGGGTTAGTATCTAGCAAAAAGACAAACTTATGTAGGTGAATGAAAGTGTTTTTGTTACCCGACAATTTTTAGTTTCTCAGACTGGAAAGCGTCTCATAGTCATTGTATATGAATGTCTGCGAGGCCCATCCATGGTGTTGCTTTTCTCTCCTGTTGATTTACGCTAAAGGGAGTGTGTTGCTGCTGCGAAGAAATTTGGTAAAAGATGGTATTTGTCCTCCGTCCCACCAACCGGACGAGTATGGCACAAGGCCTTTTTTAGGGTGGGGCCAGGCGCAGGGCCGTAGCCCACACGCGCCCGGCATTTCCAAAAATGCCTCGGACCACGTCGTCATTCCCCCCAAAAGGGGCGCCTCAGGCGCCGGGTGACAAACCCAACCCCTCCGAAGAGGGTTAAAGCCTGGGGGGACGGTCCCCTGAGGCCAGAGGTATATCCAGTGACAAGACACATCCGACCTGATCCGCCCATCACATTACGGCCGGCCGAATGTGTCTCATCAACTGGATACAACGCCTCTCGAAAGGCCGAGAAGCGATTTGGTAAAAGAGAACAAGGGTGTTTGAAGACGACGTATTTATAGAAAATACGCGTCTTGTAGGTGGCTCAAAAACGCAGGACTTGAATTTACGCGCAGACGTAGTTTTAGACATGTCATGTGGTTCTCCTGGCCAATGGTTTCCCGAGACTGAATATGTGAGCGTCCGCCATCTTTGTGGGAACAAGTGGCATACCGCCCAAAATGATTTATAGGAGTGTAAAGTCCTATACTTATATATATAAATGTAACCGCCTCAATCACTTCGCTAAATGTTGTAGTGTAGCACTATGGGGGTAGGCCGCCAAAGCAGACGAGTCTGTTTTGGCGCGAAACCAGACAAAGGATTCTTGGACCTGAAATCTCGCCGTACCCGGAAGTGGTACGGGGAGGCGAATGAGAGTTGACGACGCGACCCAGGAGAGGCAGTTGGTGGCTGGAGCCCAGGAGAGAGAGTTGGTGGCTGGAGCCCAGGAGAGAGAGTTGGTGGCAGGAGAGCAGAGAGGAGAGAGTTGGTGGCTGGACAGGAGAGAAGGCAGTTGCGGCTGGACAGGAGAGAGGCGAACAGCAGAAGTTGGCGTGGAAGAACGGAGGGGCAGTCAACACCAGACACCGGAACAGAGAGGCGAGGAGACAAGATAGGGTCCAGTGAAGAAGAGTCTCAAGATGTCTGATTCCAGTAGCATTGTGGAATTTTCGCTAGTAACCCACGCTAGCGTTAGTCCATATCTGCTATCAGGAATGCACATGCATATAGTGTTGCAATACCTTCCTCTGCCCTTGGTAACCCCAAGTTTGTTCGTGTTTGTTCGTCTGTTTGTTTTCTCCTGTCTCCCTCGATCGTATTCTTGTGTAGGTAAAGAAATGTGCGTTACCCCCTCGAACCACTAGTTGATCACCGGCCGGCTAAGAAGTGGAATGGTTAGAAGACTGAGATAATGTGGTGGGGGTGAGGGGGTAACGTTTACACTGGTGCCGTAGACAGGGATTGACCTTGGGTTGCACGTTAGTACAATAGAACTTGTGGAGAAAGGAAAAGGAAGGAAAGATCTGCCCGGCCGAATAAACACTCAATACGCATAGGTGTATGCGTATATATGTATAGATGAGTGAAGGCTTCGATAACCCGATAGACACGGGTGTATAAGAAAAAAAAAAGAAAAAAAAAAAAAAAAAAAAAACAGAAGGAAAAACAAAACGCAACCAAACCAAGACAAAAACAGACAAACAACCACAAAAAAAAACCAAAAAAAAAAAACAAAAACAAACGAGGAAAAAGGAGGAAAGGAAACATAATCCTACAGTAAAAATAAGGGAGAGAGAAAAGAAAGGAAGAAAGAAAAGAGGTACAGACAGATACGCACTTCTTCCCCCACTTCAACGAACACTTCAACTACTGGCGATTTTTGTATATTCATATATATTTTTTTTTAATTCAACAAGGAGAACGAAAGAAATAAACACGTAAATGAACATTAAAAAAAAAAACAAACAAACAAAAAAAACAAAAACAAAAACAAAACAAGGCAAAATTAAAAAGGAAGAAAAAGAAAAGAAAGGAAACAGAAAAGGAAATCTATTCCGGTCCCTGCAAGGTAGGCTGAAAAATTGTTCTATTGTTTTCTTGGTCATAGTTGTTTTTGTAATTAGTGTGTCTCGCTGGCATTTAATAGAAATATGGATAGGTTAGATACAGATGTCCCATCGCGCCCAATTTTTAAGGTAGCCACAGGTGGATCTAAGATCCCTATATTCACGGGAAAGGCCTCAGAGTTTCAGGCCTGGGTAGAAGCTCTGAAAAAAAAGGCTAAAATTTACCAACTTACACAGACAGAGTTGGTGAATCTGGCTTATGACTATTCAGACAGGGTGGTATCAGAATACATAGGATTATACTTAGATGATAATCCCGGATGCAACTGGGGGGACCTTTTAGAACAGCTGACTAACCAGTACAGTGATTATACTGGTGCGACTGATGCTGCTAGGGCGTTAATTAAGATTAAGCAAAGGGAGGAAGAAACTCTCTCAGAACTAGCTAGTAGAGTTTTAAGGTTAGCTAAGGTTGCATACAAAGACGCCGTCCAACGCGAGGGGGAAGCAGTTCAAGCGCAGCTAGCTGAATATTACACGGACGCTATAGAGAACACGTTCGTAAGAGAAGATACAGCAAGGGCGGCCCCAGCGTCACTGGCGGAGGCGTTTGCGACGGCAGGAAAGAGTCTTAGGCTTTATAATAGGCTCACAGCCTCCCAGGGGCGGGGAGAAGAAAGGGGATGGTCAGGAGAGACGAGAACGAGGTGGACAGAGACTCCTCCTGTTGCTTGGGACCAAGGAGGGAGTGGCCACTCGGGCTATCGTTGGAGAGACCACCCCCATGAGAGGGGATGGAGAAAGCCACTTCCTGACCCAAAACAACTGGGGTGCTGGGAGTGTGGACAGCTGGGTCACATACGGAGGGAGTGCCCCAGAATGGGATGTACATTAGGGGGAAGGAAGCTTGTTGGAAGGGTCCAGGGAAACGTGGGGGGGGGCCACCCAGAAGAAAATAAGGATGGCCCAAAGTTATGGATTATTTGGTCAGGATACCGAGATAATTTGTGAAGTAGAGATCGTAAAAAAAAGGTAAGAGCATTATTAGATACGGGAGCATCCTTATCAATGATTAGGCAGAAGGATTTGTTAGACTTAGGGTTTAGGTGCAAAGATTTAAATCCTGCAGATTTAAGAGTAGTACAGGCTGACGGTCGGGAAATGAAAATATCTGGTATGATATGTCTGCCAGTGATGGTAGGAGAGGTGGTAACTATGCAAACATTATATGTAGCAACCACTCTTTGTAGACCAATGATCTTAGGTAGAGATTGGCTAAAAGGAAACAAAGCATACATGAGTTTCAATCCAGTTATGCTAAAATTAGGTGGAAAGGAGATACCACTTGAGAACTGCATGAACAAGGAATCTATAGTGGTAACCATTGAGGATCTTGTTATTCGCCCTCGTACAGCTATTTCTTGTCAAGGCAGGCTGTCTCCCACAGAAGAACAGCGTAGGGGTACTTTTCAAATAACCCCCATAGATGATCCCGCCAATGAAGAGGGGGAGGTTACTCTATGCGAATCAGTGGTGGAAGTTGGTGGGGAAGGCCAGATTCCGATTATGTTGGCTAACACCACTAACACCACGATAAAAATACCTAGGGGCAGGGAAGTAGGTAGGGCGGTATCAGCAAGCATAAGGGAGAATGTGGTAGGTGAGGAAGATTCTGAAGATGGACACACACACACAGTAGTTAATATTGAAGAAATAGTAGTACCCACTGAACATAAGGATAAGATAAGCAAGGTTATAATTGAGAATAGGGACGTAGTAGCCAACTCGGATAAGGAGTTAGGTCAAACCCAGTCAGTTCGGATGAAAATCAACACTGGTGACCATCCACCTATAAGACTAAAACCGTATCGAACCCCACTGCACAAACGGAAACTAGTAGAGGGGGCAGTTAAGGATATGCTGGGGGCAGGCGTTATTGAACGTTCAGTGTCCCCATGGAGTTTTCCAATAGTAATAGTCAGCAAAAAGGATGGGGGGCATAGGTTTTGTGTGGATTTCCGAGCCTTGAATAATATCACAAAACCCCTGGCCTACCCCTTGCCATTGATCGATGACATCCTGGCCCTGCTTGGCAAATCAACATACTTTTCCACGCTAGATCTGAGATCAGGATACTGGCAGGTGGCCTTGGATGAGGCTGACCGAGAAAAGACAGCCTTTGCATGTCACGTGGGACTTTATCAGTTTAGAGTCATGCCCTTTGGTTTAGCCAATGCGCCTGGTATTTTTCAACAGCTCATGTCTGTGGTGCTAGGGGGGTTGGAACAGTTTGCTATGGCCTACCTGGATGACATATTGATCTTTTCAGCCAGTGTCGATGAGCATCTCAGGCACTTGAAGACAGTGTTTGCTCGGTTAAGGAAGCATGGACTGAAGATTAAGTTATCTAAATGTCAGTTTATGAAAAAGGAGACAAAGTATCTAGGATTCGTTATTGATGAGAGTGGAGTACACCCTGATATAGATACGGTTGAAGTAATCAGAGCTATGCCCGAACCACGGACTGTTAGAGAAGTTAGAGGATTTATAGGGGCGATAGGCTACTATAGGAGATTCATACCAGCGTTTTCAAGGATAGCAACACCACTTATAGCATTAACCAAGAAGTATGCCCGGTTTAGTTGGACAGAGGATTGTCAGCGATCTTTCACTACGCTGAAGGAACAGCTGACAGCCATCCCCCTATTGGCCTACCCAGATTTAAGTAGGCCAATGATTCTGTACACCGATGCCAGTGATCAGTGCATTGGTGCTTGCCTTACTCAGCCATGCCCTGAGAGGGATGGCCCCATACCAGGTGTGCCAGAGGAAGTACCTATTTACTTCTTGTCTCATAAATTGTCACCTACGCAGCAGAGATAGCCCGTGATTGAAAAGGAGGCTTATGCCATAGTTTATGCATTAGAAAAGCTTAACTACTACCTGAGTGGTGCTACCTTCGTAATTAAGACTGACCATAAGCCCCTCCAGTATCTGTTCGAGGCAGACTGGACCAATAAAAAGATCCAACAATGGGCACTTAAGCTAAGCGGGTATAACTGCAGAATAGAATACCTTGCGGGTAGGGAAAATACATGTGCTGACTTATTATCACGGATTCCTAAGCAGCTGGAGCGGGAATCAATCAGCATAATACCAGAAGTGGATGATCGAGCCTATCAGATAAATGCAATCAACTCCTACCAAATAGAAAAGGGGCCAAGTGCTGACAATGTAACCTGTGATGCTTCAAATGCCACAGGACAACATCATTTAATAGAACTAGTCGGCGATTACCAGATAGATGAGGAAATTAGGACACTAAAAGAAGCAATAGAGGCGGGGAAGGTAACGGAAGCATGTGCAAGTAGATACCTAGTACAGGACGATCGGTTATACTACATTTCTAATAAGGACGAGGAAGCTAGACCTCGATTGTACGTCCCCCAGGCACTACAGAATAAGATACTGGAACAGTGCCATGATGCGATAGGGCACATAGGCATCGATAAGACCTACGAGCTCATTAGTAGGAAATATTACTGGCCCAGTCTGTACAAACATGATACGACATATGTGAATAGCTGTGTCACCTGTCAGACCAGGAGTAGCAGGTGTGAGACAGCCCCTCTTGAGGAGATGGATGTTCCAGCTTATCCATTTGAAAAGGTTAGCTTGGATATCTCTGGTCCATACGGTGAAACCCTGCGGGGAAATGTCTATATTGTTAGCTTTGTTGATTGGCTAACTAATTGGCCAGAGGCATACGCTGTAGCAGACAAGAAGGCTCAAACTGTAGCTGGCCTGATTTTGACAGAGATATTTCCACGCTATGGGGCTCCCCTGGAGATAGTGACCGACAATGGAGCTGAAAATGTGAATGAGATAATGAGGGAAACAATGGCAAGCCTCAATATAAAACACATAACTACGTCTCCATATCATCCACAGAGTAATACCAAGGTAGAACGTTTCCACCGTTTCTTGGGTGATATACTGTCTAAATTGACTGAGAGTGACAGACATAATTGGGATCTGTACCTAACTCAGGCACTGGCTGCAGTGAGATTCTCGATGTGTGAGACAACAAAGTTCTCACCATACTACATGCTGTTTGGGCGTGATGTGGTCCTACCAGTAGACAATTTGCTAAGACCTCGTAGGAAATACATGGGTGAGGACCACCACCGTCTCATCATTGAACAACAGCATAAAACTTTCATAAGGGCTCGGGACAGGATTAGACGTGCACAGAAAAAGAGAAATCATGCCATCAATAAGGGTCGCCGAAAAGTAGAGTTAGATGTAGGAGATCCAGTATATTACCGGGCTCACAATAGGCAGGGTAAACTAGATCAAAAGTGGAGGCCATACTATAGGATTGTCGAAAAAACGAGTCCCGTTACTTTCGTAATATGGAACCAACTAGTGGGAAAGGTTAAGAGGGTCCATGCTAATGATTTGAAATTAGCCGAGCTCAGAGAGTGGGAAAATCCACGGGTCGAAAACAACGAAAGATCAATTAGGCAATCAACGTTAGCTGCCCCCCGCTCGGAGCTGGACTCCGATATCCAGGATTCCGAGTTAGAATCACCCCCATCAAGTGTTGCAGAGGATGATCACGATCCAAGGGGGGGGGATTCTATCCCCCTCGGCAAGAACTACATAGGTGGATTTCTGAGGATGAGATCCCACTTGCAGAGTTAAAATTAAGGTTAGCCAAATCCCCAGAGGAAGAAAGAACGGACGATGAAGAAGATATGCTTCTGAGTAAAATACAGGAAAGGTTGCGAAAGGAAAACTTACCACGGGAGGATGGGGATCAATTTCGCACCGAGGAAATAGATGCAGGAGTTCCACCCTCTCAGAAGTCCAACCTTTAGTTGTACATCCAAAGAGGATGGTTGCTGCTTAGAATAGAAGGAAGTATAACGGGAATGGGGGTTGTGTCACGGAGTTTTCTCTCCTTATAGTGTGTTCATCCCTAGTAACTCTGCATCCTATTACATTACAGAATGGCTGGGGAGAGGATTCTGCTACTGCTCATTCTGATGATGCCAACCGGTGTGTGGAGGCGCAGTCAGAGCACCATTTTTAAAAAGTCCACAGAAGTGGTAATTACTCGATCGAAATGGGTCCTCACACTCATGATCGACCTGAAGCCCTATCACGATCTATTGGAGAGATTAGCGTCCGAAATAGAGAAGGTAAGAGTGATCGGGGAGGAGATAGCTACGGATCACTATTCTGATAGATACCGTGGGATCATGTATTCCCTTAGGCAAGAGATCCAAGCACTAGAAGACCAGTGGAAGAGGATGGGGAACTACCTGGAGGAATTAAAGCTGCTACAACCTAGAAAAAGGAGGGCAGTGCTTCCCATAGTTGGTAAAGCACTTAATGTCCTTTTCGGGACAGTCTCAGAGACAGAACTGTGGGCGATCAAACAAAAATTGATAGCTGTAGAGGAAGGTGAGAGGGTCCTGGTGCAGGAGGCAAAGAGCAGTTTGTCAATATTAAATGTCACTAGAGTAGACCTAACCAAAAATAGACAGGCCATCAACCGATTAATTAAGGGTGTCTTAGATGTGGAGGAGGAACTGGGAAATGTAACACGGTCCATGTCAATGGAACTTCGGAGACTGAGGGGCTTTGTGAAGCGGTTCCTGCAACTATCAATGGCAATCAGCAGACTTCAGCAGACCTCACAGTCACTGCATTTGTCACTTGTACATGTTGGAGCACAGCTAGACATGCTCTTCCTGGGGCACCTATCACCAAGCTTGGTAGGCCCTACTCACCTTCAGAACATCCTACTCAAGATTCAAACTGAGCTTCCTTACCACCTTCGGTTGCCCTCTGATCCCACTAGGGAGCTATGGCGCTATTATAGCTCCTTAGGTTGCATAACTTTGGTGGAGGAGGAAAAAATATTGGCACTAGTGCCCGTGCCACTCTTGGATAGGGATAGTACCTTTGAAGTCTTTCAGGTAATAAACCTACCCATCCCCTACCCTGACCCGAAACAAGAATTAGGCGTTGTAGCTAAGTATAAATTAGAGGCGGAATGTATAGCTCTTAACCTCGCCAGAACACAGTTCATGCTACTCACCAAAAGGGAAGCAGAGAAGTGTAAGACAGATGCACTGGGATCATGTACGTCCAAGAGCCCCATGTACACCACTGGGGGCCACCGACTGTGTTTAGTTGAGCTGTTTAGAAATAACAAGGAGGGTATTCAGCAAACTTGTCATGTAGAAGTGTCTAGGAGGGCCATGATGCCACAAGCCATAGGGTTGTCCGATGGGGTTTGGGCGGTGGTGCTGGAGAGGGAGTTAGCCTTATCTCAGGTGTGTAGGGGGCGGTCGACAGTAACCATAAGAGCAGCACCCCCTCTGACCGTAATCAGTTTGCCTATGGGTTGCTCAGCTTTCGGGGGATCCATCACCTTACCGCCCTATTATCAGGCGGAGGAGGAATTTGAAACTAGGGACTCTTTCCTCGCCCTCTCAAACGTCTCTTCAAGCAGGTGGGCGGGCCTGTGGGAACCGCTGGCGGAGAAATTGCCCGTCTTAAATAAGGCTAAATTACCCTAGCTTCTGGAAAACATAGATAATATTAATCTACACAAGCTGGTGTATAAGTTGGAGACTGTGGGAAGGGAAAATCCTGCATGGTATGATCAGCCCGCAGGCACCATAGCCTGGTCGTCTCTAGGGGTGTGTGTTATAGTCGTAATTATAGTTGTAGTGGTATTGATAATCCGGGGAAGGCAGTGGTTGATAAGATGTAGGGTGAAAAATATGCCAGAAAAGAGACATAGTGACCAAGATGAAATGTCAACCAGGATAGCAGGGACCAAGGAAACAAAGGACACTGCACTTTTCCCAAGTATGGACCAATTAGACACTGCATGTTCAGTACAGGCACCACTTGAAGAGCCGCTACAACTTGGTGTCATAAAAGTGAATGCCTAAAAAGAAAAAAAAAAAAAAAAAAAAAAAAGAAGAAAGAAGAAAAGAGGAAAGAAAAGAAAAGGAAAAAAAAAGGGAAGAAAAAAAAAAGGGAAAAAAGAAAGAGAAAGAAAAAAAAAGAAGGGGGAAGAGAAAGGAAAAGAAAGGAGAAGGAGAAAGGAAAGAAAAAAAAAGAAAGGGGAAGGAGGAAAAGAGAGCAGAGCTTGAATTTTGCCAGACTTTACTATTGAGGGTGAACTTTTTTTTTTTTTGAAGTGATGGCTGGCTGAAAGTCAGCTACAGTGAACTTTCAGTAACTCTGAGAGACTTGTTTTGTTTGTTGCAGGGGGCAGTGAAGGCCCCCAGGTTGAGAAGTGAATTCAACAGTGCTTTCTGGAACATTATTCCTGTTACGACACCGATCGAACTGCGGAGATTACTGATGCTCCCACGTCGTAAGGAAAGGGGGGAGACAAGTCCAAAAAATACTCCTGAATTGTTGGGTAGGGGTGGTTAAAATTCCCCTGTGTTCTGATGGGTTGGAGAATGGGGTGAAATGTTCGAAAATTGAATAATGTTGGAGGTGAATGGAAAAATCCTCCTGAAATTGTTGGGTAGGGGTGGTTAAAATTCCCCTGTGTTCTGTTGGGTGGGGGCGGGGCGAATTGAAGGAAAATTGAATACTGTTGGAGGTGAATCGAAAAGTCCTATTGGAATGAAGAATAGGGATGAGTCAGAAGACCCCAGAATTGTTCACAGGAGAGCAAGGTGGAAGAGCTGAATCCAGCAATATTTTTTTTATTTAGAAAAAAAAAAAAAATTTTTTTTATGTGTATGATGATATGGTGTTCTTATATTATTACTTATTTTTAGGGGACGACCGAACCCCTTTAAAATTTTGTAATTTCGGTTTTTACTTCCTGTAAATGTTCTTGTTTTTTTTGCTTGTTGTTAAATCGTGTAGTAATTTATTGAGAATAAATGACAAGGGTAAGAGAGGGAGGTATGTAGCACTATGGGGGTAGGCCGCCAAAGCAGACGAGTCTGTTTTGGCGCGAAACCAGACAAAGGATTCTTGGACCTGAAATCTCGCCGTACCCGGAAGTGGTACGGGGAGGCGAATGAGAGTTGACGACGCGACCCAGGAGAGGCAGTTGGTGGCTGGAGCCCAGGAGAGGCAGTTGGTGGCTGGAGCCCAGGAGAGAGAGTTGGTGGCTGGAGCCCAGGAGAGAGAGTTGGTGGCAGGAGAGCAGAGAGGGAGTTGGTGGCTGGACGATCTAGGAGAGGGAGTTGGTGGCTGGAGAGCAGAGAGGAGAGAGTTGGTGGCTGGACAGGAGAGAAGGCAGTTGTGGCTGGACAGGAGAGAGGCGAACAGCAGAAGTTGGCGTGGAAGAACGGAGGGGCAGTCAACACCAGACACCGGAACAGAGAGGCGAGGAGACAAGATAGGGTCCAGTGAAGAAGAGTCTCAAGATGTCTGATTCCAGTAGCATTGTGGAATTTTCGCTAGTAACCCACGCTAGCGTTAGTCCATATCTGCTATCAGGAATGCACATGCATATAGTGTTGCAATACCTTCCTCTGCCCTTGGTAACCCCAAGTTTGTTCGTGTTTGTTCGTCTGTTTGTTTTCTCCTGTCTCCCTCGATCGTATTCTTGTGTAGGTAAAGAAATGTGCGTTACCCCCTCGAACCACTAGTTGATCACCGGCCGGCTAAGAAGTGGAATGGTTAGAAGACTGAGATAATGTGGTGGGGGTGAGGGGGTAACGTTTACAGTAGGATGAAAATCATCGACGTCCGGAAATAAAACACAACATGGAGAGATATTATTTTTTACATTTTTGCTCACTCACAGAAGAAAATAAAACTCATGGTTAGCTAATCTGAAGATTTGCGGAAGCTAACTGAACTTTAAAATAGACAGCAGAGCGGACATTTCTGTAATAAACCACAAAACGTACAAAAATATTCTGGATAGACCGTTTTTAAGACCGAAAGAAAAAAGATTTAGAAGCCTAGGTGGCATATTATCGTCGAAGAAAAATTTCAGACTTCCATGACGCATTGTGGAAAAGGGGGGAAAAACAATAACATTATGAAATAAAAAAATTCATAAGTTTCTCAGGAGGCCTCTGACAGGAAGCGAAATCGGCGCATGACTAAAAAGAGTTTCCTTCTTAGGACCAGGGAGAAACTCTTTATTGGAAGCTTTATTAACATCGACTAGGACGGACCTTTTCCTCTCGTTGGGAGCGCACGTGCTGGCTGGTTCCCGAGGCCTAGTAGCGCGTCGCGTCTCCTGTAAGCAACAGCGAAACACACAACGGACCCTGAAACTTTTGATTGCCGAATATGATTCCAGAATATACTTCAAACGCTTTGACTGGGGAAGCATGACTATTTCTACTGGCTCAGGAAAACACTTAACGCCAAAGAATAGTCGTAAACCCCCCAAATAAAATTTGAGTTTAAAGGTATCCTTGTTTTTTTTCTCCTTCTGTCCTAATTCCTTTTACAGCTATAAAAACTCCAGAATCTCCCAATAATATCAACAATTAACCACTACCACAAACAACGTTTTATTGGCCTCACAGCGTTAAAGAAAATAATTACAAATTTGAAGTATATCTTAAATGGTTGGGACAGAGAAAATCCACTGTCCTGAGCGGTTACTCTTTTAATGGGAATGGCTAATAAAGTTGACTAAGACCAGAACATATTCGATGAAGGAGGATACATGGAAGGTGAACTAGTAAAGTTGAATATATTAAGGGTACACATTCTATTATTGACCAATATTAAGTTGAATATATGGAGGGTACACATTCTATTATTGACCAACGTAAAATTGAATATATTGAGGGTATAGGACTTTACCCTCCTATAAATTATTTTGGGCGGTATGCCACTTGTTACCACAAAGATGGCGGACGCTCAATATTCAGTCTTGGGAAACCATTGGCCAGGAGGACCACGTGATATGCTTACAACTACGTCGGCGCGCGTAAATTCAAGTCCTGTGTCTTTGAGCCACTTACAAGACGCGTATTTTCTATAAATACGTCGTCTTCAAGCACCCTCTTTCTCTTTTACCAAATTTCTCCACAGCAGCAACACCATGAATGGGCCTCGTAGACATTCATATACAAGGACTATGAGACGCTTTCCCGTCATAGAAAAAGGACAATTTAAACTTGCGATTCTTTTGTAGCTTAGTTGTGTTACACACACACATACACACACTTCTTTTACTACTACCAAACCCTTATTTTCAATATACATAAACTAAACGTTAAATAGTCGGGGTCCATAAATAGCAAAAATACTTTCATTCACCCACAAAATGGTAAACTCCGACTTAGAACACGCAGCCAAATATTAAAAAATAAATTAAATATAACCATAGCACATGGAACTCTTTCTACATTACCTCCTAAAAATTTGAAACCTTACTTCTTGAGAGAACACTCAACCCAACGACGTAAAAGGAACATACAAAATTTCCTAAACTTTCGAAACATTTAAGAAAATATTTCACTCATTTCAAAGACAACATGAAAATTCTATTACGGCGCGTGGACTTGAGAAATAAGAGCGGCGAACACATGCAAATTCTTTAAATGTCTTATTCAAAATTTTCATATACAACAATTACATGCAAAAATTTAAACAAAATTTTCCAAGCTAAAATTCCTCCACAGAAGCAGGACGGCAGAATTTATTTCACAGCACACGAGGAGAGGAATATTGACATGCTGCTGATTTTGACACGAGGCATATTTCTTCACTTTCTCCACTACCAAAAATCAGGCAACCTTTCAACTCTTTTGACTTGCCCACCTAATCTTACTGGCCACTAAGACACTTTCTTCTGTTGCTACCAGACAGGTCAGTAGACGACACACAGTTTTTTTATTACTACCAAACTTGTCATTGGGACGACATTCACAATGACAAGGAAGAACAGGACTACGCGATATTCTCCACCAGCCAAAAAAATTTCCCGACATTTTCTGAACTAATACCAACAAAATGCAAGCCAATTCACTTACTATCTTCATAATACGACAAACTATCCGTGAGTGCCAGTGACGAAGCCAAAAAGCATCCAATTAAGACCGGATACAGTGTTAGCCCTCGTTCTCAAAGCAAACAAATCACAAAAACTACTAAGACATCTGAAAGTTTGATTTTACGAAAACGAAGACAAGCAAATCTTTAAAAAAAATCGACACTAATACTTAGACGTCCAACAACTAAAAACTCTGAAGGAAACTTGTTCCAAGCTGACGCAACATTCCATTACACAACATTCAACTTCGAAAATTTCAGCACAACAGGAATTATGATAGCTATATAATTGTGCACACCAACAAGAAAATTCGATGCGTGGTCAATACGTGCCTACGAGCCACGCTAAACACAGAATTTATCGTAAAACACAAACAACCTAGCTAGACTAAATTCAACAATGAATAATCGTTTCAACTAAAAACGAAATTCACCTGTCACTTCATTCAACTGCACACAACACAACCTTCATGGAATGCTCAAACAAAAGACAGTTTCCACAACTTCAAATATCAACACATCCTAAAAGGAGCCTAACACAAGATATGTAAGACATTATTACAGCGAATTGAGTTAAACACTGCGTACTTGCTGTTCTACACATAAAACGGCACCAAAATTTCACCTTGTGCCCACAAGGAATGCCAAAAAAAGTGCGAACTAACTCCCACGCTAAAAAAATATACACTTGCATTCATTCACCTCCACAAAGTCAACAGTCACGTAAATTTTGCCTCCACGTCAGAGAACATATTGAAAAATATTTTCAATATTTATCAATCTGCGGGGGGGGCATATAGGACTTTACAGCCCTATAAATTATTTTGGGCGGTATGCCACTTGTTCCCACAAAGATGGCGGACGCTCAATATTCAGTCTCGGGAAACCATTGGCCAGGAGGACCACGTGATATGCTTACAACTACGTCGGCGCGCGTAAATTCAAGTCCTGTGTCTTTGAGCCACTTACAAGACGCGTATTTTCTATAAATACGTCGTCTTCAAGCACCCTCTTTCTCTTTTACTAAATTTCTCCACAGCAGCAACACCATGAATGGGCCTCGTAGACATTCATATACAAGGACTATGAGACGCTTTCCCGTCTCTGAAAAACTGCCTGTTTCTAACCGTAGAAAAAGGACAATTTAAACTTGCGATTCTTTTGTAGCTTAGTTGTGTTACACACACACACACGAGCTCACACATATATACACACTATTATTTTGTTAGTAGAGTTAGTAATATTTTTTATGTATCAAGTAAGTTTTATTGTTGTTAGAATATAAATTTGTTTTGTTCGTTTCGCCTTGTTTTAAATGTTCATTTTGTCCACATTGTTGCATATTCTTTACTCCTTCATTTATTCATATCTTTTACTCACTTGTTGCATATCTTCACTCATTTAATTCACTGGTTTCCTTCATTTACCACTTTTTCCATGTGCCTGTATTATGCCCTATTCAAAACCTATCTTCAACATTAAACTTGTGGAGAAGCCTAACAACTAAACCCTTATTCTAAATATATCAAAACTCAACGTTAGATAGTCGGAGACCATAAATATATAATTAGCATAAATACTTTCAGTAATACCTACAAGGGTACACATTTTATCATTGACCAATGTAATGTTGAATATATTGAGGGTACACATTTTATTATTGACCAATTTGAAATTGAATATATTGAGGGTACACATTCTATTATTCAATAAAAGACACTTTTTCTTATTGAAATTCGTATTTTTAACCAACGTAATATGATGAATAATGTGGAAATATGAGCAAATGATGAATTCACCCTTCTGCCACAGACGGAGTGTGACACAAGTTCAATTTTTCATCAGAGAGTAGTTGATTTGAATTCACAGTTTTCCTTCTTCTAGACTAGTTGCTGTACTAAGGCTAAAGAGCCCCCAAATGCCCTCTCAATTACCCATAACTGGATGGGGGGGGAGATATATTCATACTTTTCCTAATCGAATTAGTGTGGAGTGGAAATTAAAACAAATTTAGTGATAACTGAGTTTGAATAATCACATTTGCTTTCCAATGTGACAATATATAAATATTCCATGGAAAGTAAAATTGTGTTCATAATATTTAAATATGTATAAATTAAAAAAGTGATGTGATGTTTGAATTCTGACCTCATATTTGAATTTAGGGGTCCATATTCAATTAAGAGGACAATTTACTTTAGTAACAAAAGTTATTTTTTGGTTTTCAGTGTTATCCTTCAGATTTTAAATTTGTACAGTTTGTAGATCAAATACAGAACCATCAGGAAATAACCCCTGACTTTCAAGTTAGTTGTAGATCTCTTCTCTTATTTATATTGTTAGGCAAACATGTTATTAGTCAGTTGTTGCTTGGGAGGGATTATCATTTTTTTTTCTTTATTTTCCTTTCAATTCAAAATAATCTTTATGACTCAGTGTTTAGTATGGCGCAAGGCCAAACAAATGATAGTAAAAAAAATCTACACCCCAAGTTTCATTTTAATTGTCCCATATGAAAATAAAACAATGTAGAAATACAAATTTGTAACTATTAGTATAATATTTGGTTGGCACACTACTAATATATAGTAATGCAAAAAAAAATCCTCTGATTTTCACCCCCTCTTTTGACTTGAAATGGCAGTGTAGCTTTGGGTCTATATTTAGGAGTTTAAAATCCATCTAGAAGTTAACATCTTATTATTGACCATCCTTAGGCCAGGGGTCAAATACAGACCATAGACTACTTACCTGTAGCCCTTTCACATGAGAGATTTCAAATGTTTACTTCATCTCTACAAATTGTGGCCACATTTGGAAGTGCATTTGTTCATGTGCAGTTTACCTCAATGATAAAATAAATCTGCTTTGGGTTCAAAACTTAAACAATATCACTCATCAATAAAAGACCATGTGCCAGACTAAACTTTGAAAATACAGTATCACCCATAAATAAGTGCAACCTAACAACTTTTTATATAAAGTTGATTTTCTTTTAAACCAAAGATACCAGAATTTTATTATTTCTGATGAACATTACACAATCAAAATGGATATTATTAGATACACTATCACCCATAAATAAGTACACCCTTAATGATCTTTTATTAAGCTATTATTAGGTATAATTTATGACCAAACTCTACAGCATTGAAATTAATAAAAAATATGAACATATAGCAGTCCAAAAATAGTAAACCCTCAATACATTTTTATGCTATCTTATTTTTGGTTACAGAGGTTTGTAATTTTATTTTTGGCTCCAGAATTTTAATGCTGTAGAATTTGGTTATAAATAATAACTAATAATATCCATCTTGATTTTAGATTATTACCCATAAATACTTCCAAACAATTTTTTATATGTGGATGATTTTCTTTTAAACTAAATATACCAGGTCTTTATCAGTAGTAGTAGAACATTATACAATCAAAATGGATATTATTAGGTATTATTTACTGCCAAACATGACAGCATATCTTAGACTCTATGTTTGTATTTTCCAGAGATTGTATATTCTGTAAACTTCTGTGTGAATTCTATTTCAGTATGTTCTCTCTCTCTCTGTGTTGATTCCACCCAGTTAGTGAGGCTTAGAATACACTATCTGCATCAAAAAATCACTCTAAACTACATCTAGGGGTTATAAAACTCTGGAGAGGGGGGAGTCACGGGTTTGTTAGCATAACTCTCAGATGCACTCTGAATCCGAGTTGTAAATACTGTGGGGTCCCATCTCAGATCCACTCTTTGCCCAGTCAGCTGGGGCTATAGAATACACCGACTGCACCTCTGCAGAGGGGTAAGATGCCCCGCCCCAAAACGAGTGTCCTGGATATGACACTAAACAATCTGATGGTGAGGTTCCAGTAATACTGGGGCTTTGGGGAATTTGGAGTACCCCTTCATTGCCATTGCTCCCAGGTCCACTCTGGCCTGGAATGGTAGCACCTGATACAGATCCTATCTATGGGATAAATAGAACTAAACCGTGGTTTCTTGACTTTACTGTTTTTTGCAAATAAACTGTGTATTTATGCTAAACTGAATTGTTTAAAATAGAACTATTTTGACATTTAAACTGCGTACTTATACTAAACTGAATTGCTTGAAACAGAACTGTTTTAACATCTAAACTCTACTCATGCTAAACTGAATTATTTGAAATAAAACTGTTTTGACATTAACTCTGTATTGTCCTGTCAGCTGGGGCTGATGAATACACTGACTGCACCTCTGCAGAGGGGTAAGACCCACCCCCACAACGAGTGTCCTGTATATGACACTAAATAATCTGATGGTGATGTTCCAGTGATGCTGAGGCTTTGTGGAATGTGGAGCACCCCTTCATTGCCATTGCTCCCAGGTCCACTCTGGCCTGGAATGGTAGCACCTGATAGGACCCTATCTATGGGTTAAATAGAACTAAACTGTATACTTATGCTAAACTGAATTGTTCAAATTAGAACTGTTTGACTAAACTGAATATCTTGAAATAAAAATGATTTTGACAATTAAACTGTGTACTTATGCTAAACTGAATTGTTTAATATGGAACTCTTTTGACATTTAACTGTGTAAACAAACTGTATACTTATACTAAACTGAATTGGTTGAATTAGAACCATTTGAATAAACTGAATAGCTTGAAATAGAACTGTTTTGATGATTAAAATGTGTACTCATGCGAAACTGAATTGTTTGAAATAGAACTGATTATTTGTATAAAAATAGATTTGGTATTAAATAACCTACAAAGGTTGACATGTCATAAAACCTAAACAACCAACAAACAAACAGATCCACTCTGAATCAGTGCTGTGATAACTCTCAGGGTCCCATCCCAGATTCACTCGGAATCAGTCATAAATAATGTCGAAGTCTCATCTCAAGTTCAGAGTGGATCTGAGATAGGATCCATCCCCTGCAACATTATTTATGACTCTGATTCAGAGTGGATCTGAGATTGTCCCTCACAGTGTTTATAACTCTTATTCAGAGTGGATCTGAGATGGAACACCGCTCAGAAAGTATTTTTGACTGATTCAGAGTGAATCTGAGATGCCCCCCACCCTGCTTCAATAACAGTATTTACAACTGATTCAGAGTTGTAAATACTGTCATGGCAGGAGGGGTCCCATTGCAGATTCACTCTGAATCAGTCTAAAATACCTTAGGAGCAGTGTTCCATCTCAGATCCACTCTGAATCAGAGTCATAATTACTGTGAGGTCCTATGTTAGATCCACCCAGAATCCAAGCTGTAATAACTATCAGTGTCCCATCTATGGGTCAAATTGATCTGTTGGAGATGATATCTGAAATAATTTTGAAATATATTAATTCATTGACTCTTAAAAATTTGATACTATAAATAAATTTAAAGTGTTTACTTGCTTTAAATGAGGTTGAACTAATTTTAATTACTGGGAAATTGCTATTAGATCAGAATACTTGAAACCATATAATTGTGTACAAATTTGTATTTGGAATAATTACTCAAAACTTCATAAAGCTTGTAAAATATCCTTCTTCAAGTGTTTCATGTTGAACTCAGGAGCCTACATAGAACTACAAACCAAACCCTTTATTCAATCCAGTAGGGGGTGGTTCTAATTTTGTTAACCATAACCAGGTAGATGTGTTAAGCTATCATAAGTGTTCCTTGTTAGTTTTGCCCATAATCAAGATTGAACTTGTAACCTAGATGATTTTATGTAGAAGTTCTTTAACCAAATGCCTATATCCATTACACTACATGTTCTGTGGGATAAGTTAGTATGAATTTTTAGGACATAAACCTTATCAACTTATGAAATATTATTTATTACTGTTATGTATAAATTTTTTACCTTTGCTCATATTGCAATTTTTTATTTGAAATCAAGTGACTGTGTGCAAACAAATTATTATTATTATTATTTATTAGGAATGATTATTTGAAACTGTAAACCTCTGTATAAATTATTAATATGTAATAGGGATTCCTAAAACTATATAATTGTGTACAAATTATTTATATTAAGAATAATTACTTGAAGCTATAATTTTTTATGGATAATCATCATTAATTGTAAGCATATAATTTGTTGAAAAAAGAAAGAAAAAGAAGACCAACGTCAGCATTAAATAGCCAACATTGAGACTAGACTAGAGAATGAGATAGAAAATGTTTCTGGCTCTATAAATAGCCTGCTATGTTGGATGTTTATGAGTCTCTCTCTCTCTTCCTGGATATATTAAACAATCTGATAGTGAAGCTCCAGTAATGCTGGGGCTTTGGGAAATACTGAGTACCCTTCATTGCCATCACTCCCAGGTCAACTCTAGCCTGGAGTGGTAGTACTTGATAGGGTCCTATCTATGGGTCAAATAGAACTGTTTGACATTTAAGCTTTGTACTTAGGCATTTAAACTGAGTACAAACAACTTATGATAAACTGAATTGCTTGAAATAGAACTATTTAATCATCTAACTGTGTGTAAACAAATGACTGATGTTTAATTGAATTGTTAGTAATACATAGCAATACTTGGAACCATTTAACTTTATTGACTTAAGAATTGTTTGAAATAGAACTGTTTGCCCCTTCAACTTTAACTGTATGTAAACAAATGATTGATGTTTAATTGAAGTACCAGTGTTAAATAACAATACTTGAAAACATTTAACTGTGTGCAAACAAATGATTAATATTAATTAGAATTATTTGTATTTGATAGAAATAAGTGAAACCATTTAACTATGTGCAAAAACAATGTGCTCATGCTTGTTTAAAAATGTTACTTACAAAATGTATTTAGAAATCATATATTTGATATATATGTATAAAAGGAATTTGGCATTAAATAACCCAAAATGATTGATATGTCATAAAACTAAACCAAACCAATCTCTCTCTCTCTCTCTGGTTCTGTTGAGAGGGCACTACTTATGTTATGTCTTGAGCAGAAATATCCTGGTGGAGCATACTCCTCTTCAGGTTTACAACTGGTTTGAATTCAGTTTTCCTTCTCCTTGGCCGATTGCCATTCCAAAGTTAAAGGGCCCAAACTATAGTATTATTTTCCTATAGCTGGAGAAAGCAGTGTAAAAAGTACTACATATTTACCCATAATGGAAGAAGAAAAAATATTGCACACAAAAGAAACTCTAAGAAACTAATCAGATAGTTTTAAGCTCATTTTGTTGTGTGTATATGTATCATATTCATACTCATTCTGTATCGATAGAATCTTATTTATATTAGAATTATTTCATTAAAGCTTCTCCTATCCATCTTTTTTAAAAAAATAATCACCGGGTACCTCTGCTAGTATAAACTACAACAGAACTTATTCCTAAAATTTTCCGTATCGGAGTTTTTTTTACAGAGTTATCTCCCCTGTTTCTATAATCACATTCAATATGGCTATCCGTCTTGTACGTGAGGCAAAGACCAGCTTACTATGTTTTGTATTAGGCGCCGGGATTTGCTTTCTTCCGTCCGTTCCCCTTCTGAGTCCGTCTTTGCAGTATGTGTGGATTGATTTCTGGAAATACCTCCTGGGAATATACGCTTTGGCATTCAATGTCATTATTAATTTGCTGTTTATTTCAGACAACAACCTGTACCAGGTAGTCAAATTATTATTATTATTATTATTACGTACGTACAATAATAAATAATATAAGTAAAAATAAATATATAAAACCAGGTATTGTAATTATACTTATTCCAATGATTTGATACAAATTAATATTTGTTATTGGTCTAATTGTTATGACAATGAATTTATCTTGTTTTATATTGATAGCAAATTTCGTGCTTCTATTGATCTCTGGTCCAGTGGTTATTTTTATTATTATCAATTCTATCCATGTGAATTGTTCACTCAATACACTTTTTATTTTTATTTTATCAGTTATTTATTCAAAATAACTTAAACTTTCAAGTATGAAACATTTTTTAGAAAGTCTTAAGCTTATATAATTCTTTCTTGTAATATTTTTATGCCATTGTAAAGAAGAATTTCAATTAATTATTTTTTTGATTACGCGGGAAGTCTATTATTCTTAAGATTATGTTTTTTGTTTTAAAATTGACCGGTTTAGGGGAGATTTAATTTTTTCATTTTCCTTTAAAATGACATTTGATTTAAATGATAAAAATATAAAAGAAGACTTTTAATAAATAAATCTTTTAATTTTCATGCTTTCTTTTTCTTTTCTTTTTGATTTTTCTTTTGAAAAAAAAAGTGTTTATTTGCTTAAAGTACACCTGGATTAGGATTATGTTTGATTTCATGGGCTTACTAACTAGAGGTTTTTTTGTTTTGTTTGCTGCTAAAGAATATCTTAAAATTAAATAAACTATCTGGTTTTTATTCCAATTAATAATAAACAATTATTAATTCCCTGTTATTATTATTAAATAAGTATTTAAAAATATTTCTCTCTATAATAGTTTACGCTGTTAATTAAATATCTAGTTTTATCTGTCCCATAAGAGTTGTAACATTTGCATATGAATTAAAAACACTTCTCAATTCAACAACGATTATGGGACAGAGGTAGTGATTTTTTTTTAATTGTAAATTATTTGGTTTTATTTTAACAAAAAACAACAACAAACAAACCCTTATCTTGTTTTTTTTAATTTATAATTTTTAAAGCAAGGTTAGCATTTAGGTTTAAAATTTTAAGAGTGGAAAAAATAATTCTTTATTTGATTCAGAATTTAATTTTACTTTAAGAATGGTTTAAAAAAGTGAATATATATATATATAAGGTTAAAGCTAGAATTGGTGATTTTTCCGTTATTTTGTTAATTTTTCAAACTATTTATAAAAATTATAGGATTGGTCTCATTCTCTTGTTTTGATATGTTTTTCTGTTTTTAAACTGTTTTTCCATTTGAAGTTAACATTGTTATTTAAAAATTTGCTTTTTTTAAAACTTTAATTAAAATAATTGTTTTTAGCCCTTTTGATAATGAAATGAGCAACTTTTTGATTACGAAGTAATTCAGTAAGTTTTATTGCAAAGAAGAAATGAAGGGGCCGATTGCACACTGGCAATAATTAATTATTGATTGTATTGACTGATTTCAATTTCTGTTGGAAACTAAAATTTAGGATAAAAAACAATTTTAGATTAAAAGAGTTTAATATTTAATATCTTCTTGATAAATGTTCTTAAATTACGTGTCAGTGATCTGTCTATGGCTCCTTTTGACTTTCTTTCTTTCTTTTCTTTGTGTTTCTTTAAATAAAACGTAGTGCCCGGAAAAAAAGCTTTTTACTACTACTACTACTACTTTAAGAAAAACATTTTATGATGTATTTGTAAAATTTTAACATTATCTTCGTCAGAGCAGAAATTATATATTATAAAAAGTAAAGAAATAGAAAAATGAATATAAAAATGAAATAAAAATAATTATAGTGGAGTGAAAAGTCACTTTCACATACCATTTTAAAATGAATAACTTTTTAAAAATGTATAATCTATTTTATTTGAGGGATATTATATTCCACAATTAGTTCAAAGTACTATCCAAGAGTCAAAATATAAAAGAAAAAAAAAAATCCTTTTTTTTTTTAAATTATTATTCAAAAGTTGTTTAATAGTTTTAAAATAGTGACTTATGCAACATTCTAAAAATTAAATTAAAAAAAAATGAATAAATTAAAACCAAATATATAATGCCTATAAAATTAAAATAAATACAGGTGTGGAATTAAAAGTCTTCCATACTTGTTTAAAAAATAAATAATTGTTAAAATGTATAATCTGTTTTATTTGAGGGATATTATATTCGACAATTAGTTCAGAATAATTTCCAAGAGTCAAAATAAATATCAATAAAAAAAAAATTGAATTAAAAAATAAAATTGATTAATTAAGTTTAAAAATAAGATGATTAAATAAAAAGTTGAATAAAAACAAGTTTTATGAAGAATTTGTTTGGTTTTACTTTTATTATGATTAAAAAAAACCCTTCATTCTACAAGAAAAGAAAACATAGGTCTCTCCCTTTTGTTAAAAAAAATCGTGAAAAATGAAAACTTTCAAGGACAGAAGTTCTTTTTGTTATTGTTGTCTAAACTTTATTCTGAATTTGTCGTTGTTATTATAACAACAATATAACATTTGTTATTGTTGTTGTGTCAGTTGTTTTACAATTCTATTTACAAAGAAGCACTATTTTCAAATTATGGCAAATTTTTTTTTTTGTTTCCAAACATCTAGATTCTTATTTAAAACGTTCTAAAACTTTTTCGCTTTAATAGACATTGTGGTTTTTATTCTATTTATTTATTTTTAGTTGCTTAACGTTTTCCTCAAACTCATTTGTTTTTCATTATTATCTAAAAAAAAAAAAAAAAATTCCAATTTAGCCCCCCCCCATTTCCTTTGTACGTTGCATTGAATTTTTTTTTTAATAAAAAAAAATTCTGTAAACAACTTTAAAATCTTTTTTTTTTTTCCTACTACCTTTTTAAGAAAATGTGAATTTTTATTATTTTTTTAAAAAAATCTTGATTATCCTTCATATATTTTAACTGAAAAAGTTGACAACACTCCCAGTTCTTTGTTGGCCGTTAAAAACCAGATTAAAATAAATAAAGAAAATGTAAATGTTTTACACTCCAGAAATAGTTTTTTTTCCGGTATTGCAATCAAGCTGTTGAGAAATAAAAGCATTTATTTATTTTAAGAATAGGATAGGGAAGTGCTCGCAATCACGTGACTAGCTTAGCGTAAACGGTACTGTCTAGCGGCTGAAAAATCACTTTCTCGTCCGGTTCTTAAATGAAATTTTAAAAGTTAAAAACAATTTTAAATCCTCTTCTCCCAAAATGTTTTAAGATGGTTTTAATCATAATTTTAAACATAAAACAATACGATTTAAAAAAAAATGTCAAATTTAAATGTAGTAATTATTTTTTTTAAAAGAAATATTTCAAATTTGTAGATTATTTTCTCTCGGTGTGATTTTTAGAAATAAATTGGTATACAAGTCGACCCTTAATTTAGATTTTATGCCACCAATCAAAAGTCGATTTGACAACGAATCATTAATTTTTATAGCTTAAGCCTTACTCGTTTCTTTTCTTTCTTTTTTTTCTTTTTACAAAAGATTTAGTCTTTAAAATTCGACTTGTAATCGAATTTATGCTGTAGATTTTTTAATTTCCAAATTTGGACTGTTCTAAAAGTCTACGACGACACTTGAACAACTTCGGTATTCACATTGTGAAATGCTAGCGGCTTGTTTTGATTAGTTTAACGTTCGCTTTGGTTAGTGTCCAGAATAGCCCACTGAGAAAACTAACGTAATGTGAAAGTAATTTAAAGTTGAAGGGGCTATTCTGGACTAGTAACCTAATTTACATTCCATTTCTCTTACTTTCAAATGTAATTTTTATTTCACATTTTTTATGATAAAGGAAAGTTTTTGTATCTCATCAATAATTTTTTTATTGCAGTTTTTCCACATACATTCAACTGAGTAGTTATTTGCTATTCTCAGCTGTTGTACAAGGTCAGAAGTACAAGGCACCCAGTGAGAAACAATTGTCTGTTTGCTAACCATTATACTAGTCAAGGTACTCTGTTTATATATGCATTGGTAACCAGGTCAACAAAATCTGCTTCATGGTTAATGGTTTCACAGTTGAACGAAAGGAATGTTAGCGATTTTGATAGATATTTATCGTTACCTCCAACCAGACAGAATTTGACACAAGGTATTATATAGTGGGGGTTTTAGGGAAGAGGGAGATCGGGTACAAGCTGAGACTCGTTCCCTGTTGTACTATACTTGTTATAAGCTCCCTTCTGGCTGTTCCAAGTCAAATAAACTCCTAAATGATGTGGAATAAGTGTGATAAATGATCTATCAACAATGAGATAGATCATTTTGATCGTGGTGTTATATGATGTCAACATATACGTCACCACATTTCACTTTGGACCAGATCTTCAGACAAGGTATTCACACACACACACACACG
The DNA here is from genome assembly GCA_963585895.1 of Sepioteuthis lessoniana. NCBI lineage: Eukaryota > Metazoa > Mollusca > Cephalopoda > Myopsida > Loliginidae > Sepioteuthis > Sepioteuthis lessoniana. The sequence goes on along the minus strand of OY757936.1, from coordinate 74,705,506 downwards.
TAATGGGCTCTTCTGTCAACCTTGACATATGAGGGGTCAACAGTTCAGTTGTGGACCATTGGACTACTTATACTGTTCGCAAGGTTTAGAATACATCAACTTCAACCACTGTATATGGTTAAAATTCCCCACCTAAAAAGGGGGTGCTCTTTGTGGGGAGGCTCTCATGCGAGACCTCTGGGCAGTTTGGAAGTCGCTCCTATGTTGCCATTATTCTCAGGTTCACTTTGACCTGGAATGGTACCTGTTACAGTCCCATCTATCAATTAAATAGAATATTATTGTTATTGGATAGGAATACTTAAAAGCATCTAATTGTGTGTAAATTATTTGTATTTGATAAGAATACTTGATAACTGTGTGCAAACAAATTGTTATTGTAAACAAATTAAAAAGATTTAAAAAAAATGATTGCGGTGGAATGTTCAAAATATAACTAGCTTTGATTATAATCAAGCACGTACAAATAAATCAAATCTCAGCATTAAATAACCCATAAAAGTTGATATGCCATTAAACAAATCAAACAAAATATAAATAGTTATGATTGTAATTAAACATTTACAAATTAAATTTTGGCATTAAATAACCTATAAGAGTTTTTAGTTAATTTTAGGGCATTCCAAGAGCTTAAATCTTAAACTGAATTGTTAGGTCCTCATTCATAGAAATCAATGGGAGAATCCATTATGTATGCATGTGTGTAACATATATATATATATATATATGCTTATTATAAGGAAAAGTACCAAAACTTTTTAGTTTTGATTTTTACTGATTGAATGATATTATTCCAATCAGTTTGTAGAACTCTTCAGAATTCTTCATAAGCAAGTACAAAAAGTACATGCAACTCTTCAGTTCTTAACACCTGCCATGTTTAAATATCACCCAGATTCCACTGGCAAAATTTTAATTTAATGCTTTTTCAAAAATTACTGTTTTGTAATTTAATAGTAATTGTAAAAAAAATATTCTTAATTTTTTGGAGAACTAAAAAATGATGAAAATATTTCAGACTAAGGAGTACGTTTTTGAAATACTATTTTAAATGCAAGCCAAAAAAATTCATGGTTCTAATTCTTAGCTTTTTTCTATAATGTTACATTTTTGTGGGTAAAAAAGAAAAAAAATAATAAGAATTAAATAAAAGTATTTTCTATTGTTTACCTAAAAACTGAGTATTTTAAATGAATACTTTCCTTTTTCTTAGAACAAAATATTAATTTTTAATCTGTGTAATTAAAAACTTTTTTTTTTAAAAACTATTTATAAAAGAAAGTGAATACTTTTCATTTGAATTAATATGAAGAATTTTCCACCTGAAAATAAGGACACATTTTTAATTCTTATCTTCTTTTTATTGTTAGATTTTGATTGGGTAAAAAGAAATTAAATTGTGCAGATAGATTTTTTTATCACTGCAACTCAATAGAAATTAAGAAGTAAATTAAAATTTTTGTCACATTTTTAAACCACCAATGAGTTTAAGGTTACTTTTTTTAAAAATAATTTTTTAAATGTAAGCAAAAATAATTCTGAGAATAAAAGAATATTGTAATATGTGAATTCTTAGATTCTTTTATTGTTAAATTCTTTGAGGGTAAATAAAAACTTGAATTAAAATTTTTTCTGCTTTTTTTGAAAATTATCAACTAAAAAATTGTTCTGTAACTGAGCACTAATTGTAAAAAAATAATTTTTTGAGATCAAAAAAAAAAAAAAGAAAAGCCAGAAAATGTTTTAAACCTTTCATTAGTATCGGGTTATATATTTTTACATGTTATCTTAAATGTAAACTAAAAAAGAGTAGGCTGGGGCTGTAGAATACACAGATTGCATCTCTGCAAAGGAATAAGATTCTCTCTTCCCAACAAGTGTCTTGGATATGACACTAAAACATTTGATGGTGAAGCCCCACTCCTGAAGCTTTGGGCAATGTGAAGTACCTATTCATTGTTATTAGTCCCAGGTCCACTCTGACCCCTGAAGTGGTAGTACCTGTTGGGGTCCCATCTCTGGGTCAAATAGAAATATGTCATCATTTACTATACTTGAAACCATTTACCTGCATGTAAATAATGAATAGCAATGGTGGAAACCATTTAATTCTGTTTAAACAAATGACTAATGTTGAATTATTAGTGTTTAATAGCAATACTTGAAACCATTTAACTGTGCAAACAAAGGAGCGCTGGCTTGCTTAAAAATGTTACCTACAAACTATTCACTAACAAATCATATATATTTAATATATATATATATAGATCTAGCATTAAATAACCTACAAACCATAAAATACAACCAACCAACTAAAGTAGAATAACAAAGAAAAAATAATAAAATATTTATCATTTGAATTAATAGGCAAAATCTTTCAACTACAAATAAGGACATATTTTTGATTCTTAGCTTACTCCTTTCTGTCTCCTTTCTATCTCATTGATTTGTATTCATAAAATTCTTTTAGTCTGGTCATCTGTTAGTATTTTATGCAGGCCGCTGTGTGTGTGTGTGTATATATATATATATATATATATATATATAACAACAATTTATCATTGTCACTATCTCACTTGGTAGGTTAATGGTGTAACAAATGTGGTATAATTTGGAGAATGCTCAATACCTTTGAGAGAGCTTTTCTGCCTGATGATTGCCGTGTAAAGATGTCATGAAACCAGTGGTCACAGATAAGCATCCATGCTATTAGATATATACATACACACATGCACACATATTTGAATACCTTTTTCAAAGAGATGGTCCCAAGTAAAATGTGGTGACATATGTACTGACATGCTGTTGAATAAAACAAACTAAACCTGATGAATTATTTCAAGAGTTGAAGACTTGTGTAAAATCAGCTACAGTTTTTGGATGAGCTGATAACAAAAGAATGGTGTACTAATGTGTGATATATTTTCTTGAACAACACTTCTCAGGTTTTGAATTCAGAGATTCTCCTTCTCTTCAACCATTTGCTTTCCAAAGTTAAAAGAATTCAGTCTGTTCTGTTATTTACCCATTGCTGAACAGAGAAGAGAAAGATTCATGCCTTCAGAACATTAGCTGAAGATAAAAATGGTATGGTGCAGGATTTGAACCCAACTTGTCAAATAAGGGAAAAACAGTTGGTGCTTGTTAGTTTAGGTTGAAAGGTTTCAAGCCCTTCTCTACCACAAACAAATGATTAATATTAAATTGAATTATTAGTATTGGATAGCAATACTTGAAACCATTTAACTGTGTGCAAACAAATCATTAATATTAAATAGCATTATCAGTTTTGGATAACAATACTTCAAACTATTTAATTGTACAAACAAATGAGCTCTGGCTCACTCAAAAATATTTTCACCTACAAACTATTCCCTCTTAAATCATATATGCAAAATCAGGATTCAGCATTAACCCAGAAGGGATTGATATGCCATAAAATACAATCAAGCCTAAAAATGTAGTTCATAATCATTTTAAGCATCATCTCAAAACATTTAACTCATAAATAGGACTCTAACAGGTACCCCACTTCAGGTAAGATGGGACTTGGCAGTAATTGCAATGAATGGGTGACTCCAGCCTCACAAGCTGATGCTGTTTCTACACTTAACTCTCCTCACCTGGTACTCCACTCTACACTTAATTCTCCTTGCCAGGTTCTCTCCTGAAGACATATAGTCCTTGCCAGGTTCCTCCCTGCAGATATCTGCTCCTTACCAGGTTCTCTTCTGTAGACAGATTCTCCTTGTCAGGTTTTCCCCATCTGACACATTCTCCTTGACAGGTTCTACTTTGCAGACACATTCTCTTTGCCATTTTCTCCCCTGCAGACACATTTTCATTGCCAGGTTCTCCTCTGCAGACACATTCTCTTTACCTGGTTCTCCTCTGCAGACACATTATCCCTGCCAGGTCCTGCTTTGCAGACACATTCTTTTTACCAGGTTCTCCTCTGTAGATATATGCTCCTTACCCCTGTCGACATATTCTCCTTACCTGGTTCTTCCCTGAAGATACATTTTTCTTGTCAGGTTCTCCCCTGCAGATATATTTTTCTTGTCAGGTTCTCCCCTGCGGACACATTCTCATTACCAGGTTCTTATCAGGTTCTTCCTTTTTCTTATCAGGTTCTTCCTTGCCAAGTTCTCCTCTCTAAACTTAACTTTTTACACCTGGTGCTCTCCTCTATACTTAATCTTCCTCTACCTATTTCCTGTTTCTTACTATGTTTAGTTTGGTTCACTAAATGGGAACATAATGTGTTTTTGTCTGCTTTTGGCTCATGTAAGTTGTTAATTAGATTGTTTTCATTGTCCTATAAAAAGTTTAAAAAAAGAAAAACTTGACGATAATGTTATCTCAACAGCCTGTTTAATTTACAGCTTTATTTTTTCAACAAATAACAATTGCCAGATACATTCTTCAGCCCCTTTTTTCCTTTGTAAAAACAACTATTTATTACTGAAAGAAAAGTCATTTCTTTTTGGCCTGCATTTCTCCTTTTCAATTCATCATTATTTATGACATAAGTCAGTATCAAAATTTTCAATTGAAAATTTTTAGTTTATGGCACTTGTATAAGTTAAGCCTCCACTTCCCACTATTCTTACCACCATAATCAATAATACCAAACAGCCTGACAGAGTGTCTTGGATATAACACTAAATTGCATCTGATGGTGAGCCCCCAGTTCTGAGGCTCTGAAAAGTGTAGAGTCACCTATTCATTGTTATCACTCCTAGCTCCACTCTGACCTGGAATGGTAGTGCCTGCTAGGGTTTCATCTCTGAGTGAAATAGATCTGTTTAAAAATAATTTTAAAATTTAGAAATATATTGGCTCTTAAAATATTGTTATTGCTGCTAGATATAACGTGTTTACCTGTTTAAAAGGATTGAATTTTATTTATACATAAGATCTTAAAACATTGACATGACAATTAAGTATAAAATGTTTATCATTCGTAAAATATGTAATTGGAGACCATAATTATTAAACTGACTTTTGCATAAAACTAACCATATAACTGACAGGGCTCGATTTCCTCTGATCAAATTCATCTTTAGTAAACTTAACACTTTATAATAAAATATGATAACCTTATTTGACACTGTTCATAATAAAATAGTACTGGGCCATTGGTCTAATGAGTACAGTGTTCGCCAATTGTTTAGGAGACCTGGGTTCAATCTCACATCGAGTCATACCAAAGACTCAAAAAATGGTACTTGATGCCGCCTTGCTTAGCACTTAGCATTATAAGGTAAGGATTAAGGGTAAAGTGAAGCAATGCAGGGAATGGAGTAGCTCCTTCCCCTACACCTCGGTGTAGTAGCTATTGAAAATGGAGCCTTTGGGTCATCCTTGACTAAGGTCACCAACTTTATTTACTTATTTAACACAGTTTATAATATAAATTTACTGTACATAGTTTATAATAAAAATCCAATATAACTGAACAACACACATCTGGTTGGTAGGATTTTGTTATTGGCATTCCAGTCAATTTATCATCACTGTCTGGAAAGTTTTATTTCTTTTCCAAGGAGTAGGCAAGACTGGTTGTTTTCTATGAAGCATGTCTTGCCTCGTCAGCTGAGGGGGCTGTAGAATACACTGATTGCATCTCTACAGAGGGATGAGACCCCCACCAATGAGTGTCTTGGATATGACACTAAACCATCTGATGTCAAGTCTCCATCCTGGAGTTTTGGGGAATGTAGATTAACTCTTCATTAACATTTCTACCAGGCTCACTCTGACCTGAAGTGGTAGAACCCATTTAGAGGTCAAATAGAACTGTTTGACCATTTAACTGTGTACAAAGAAAAACTAATTTTAAATTGTTAGTTTTACATAGTAATACTTAAAACCATTTAACTGTGTGCAAACAATAGCAATACTTAATTGTGTGCAAATAATTTTCTTTTTAAAGATGAAATTACCTACAAACTATTTACTTACAAATCATAAATGTATATCCATTTAACTCTGTGCAAATAAATGACTGATCTGTAAGCAAAGATGGAATTATTGGTATAACAGCAATGTTTGGAACCATTTGACCATGTACAAAGGAATGAATAGTGTTGAATATTATTATTATGTTATGGAACCATTTAACTGTGTGCAAACAATAACAATACTTGTGTGTAAACAAATTAGTTCTAACGTTTTAAAAAAATTAACTACAAATCTGTATTACTTTTTAACTGTGTGCAAATAAATGATTAATATTAAATAGAATTATTAATGTTATATAGGAATACTTGAAACCATTCAGTTGTGTGTAAACATTTGTGTTACATAGGAATACTTTAAACTTCTTAACTGTGTAATCAAATGAGCCCTAGCTCATCTTAGCTGCAAACTATTTGTTTAAAAATCATATTTAATATATATGTATATATGATTTGGCATTTAATAACCTAAAAGGGTTGATATGCCATAAAACCCAACCAACTTATGTCATGAGTGTTGCTCTTGGGAAATCCTCACTTGTCAGTACAGCTTGGTATCAGTTGCCAAAATGAAACTGAAGACACAGCCTTATGGACCCCAGCTTTGGATCTATCTCATGGTTAGGGTTTACTCCCGTAGTACTTCCCATGAGTTGGTATGACTGCAACATAACTGATATTTGAATTCAGTACTTTGTTTCTTTTATTAATATCTGTTAGTATAGTTATTTGAAATAATAATTGTTTACTAAGGATTATTATGATTATTAGTTATTTGAAAATTATTGGTGTTAGGAATACTTGAAACTGTGCAAACAAATTATTATTAAATAGTAATAATTATTAGTAACCATATAATTGTGTATAGGTTATTAATATTAGATAGGAATACTTGTAACCATACAACTGTGTTCAAATTATTTCTATTTGATAGAGATACTTGATATTATATGACTGCAAAAAAAAAATTATTCTAGGCAGAAAAAGTGCATTGGAACATTGAAAATATACTTATGATTACAATGAAACATTTTCAAATGAATTGAATTTTGTCATTAAATAACCTATAAGGAGTTGATATGCTGTTAACCCACATAACCTGCCACAAATAGGGTGTGGCACAATGCAGCTGGTTTGAATTCAAAGTTTACCTTCTATTAGACTAGTTTGTCCTGTTAACTGAGCTTAGAATACAATCTGTATCTCTTCTATTGAAGAGTAAGACCTTCTCCAAAAAAGAGATGTCATAGGTATGACACTAAGCTGTATCTAGTGGTGAGACTCCAGTTCTGGAGATCTGAGGAGTATAGAGTACTCCTTTATTGCCATCACTCCCAGCTCCCATTTATTGGTCAAATAGATTTATTAAAAAATTATTTGTATTTTGTGCCAAAAAACTCTTTAAACAACTTCACAAAAAGAGTAAATATAAACATACAATGAACATGATTCTCTAACTTCTAAGCATGAAATAACCCTAGACGGGTTAACATGCCATTGGAATACATAAGTCTTAAACTGGTTACTGTAGAAAGGCCAAAGAGCTTAGTCTGCTCCTTAATTTATTTATAGCTAGGAGGAGAAAAATCAGATTCATGTCTTTCTCTGCAGACTTCCCTCATAATTAGGGTGTCTTTGGTCTGGTATTTAGTGGGTATCATATAAGGTTGGTTTACTGTGGGGGTAACCCACAGGAAGCAAGCTTACCAAAGGGCAGGTGTAAAAATTGCTCATGTTCTATCTGCATTCCTCCTTCAAGGATGCCTCAGGTACTGGATGGTGAACTCAGCCTTTAACCTTTTTAGGCAATAGCCCAGTCAGCTGAGTCTGTAATGTGCACTGATCCCATCTCCGCAGAGAGTTAAGACTCTCCCAGCGAGTTGTTGTTGAGACATAGTAATACTAGAATTTTTTAACTTTGCTGACTCGTGCTAAATTGAATTGTTATAAATAGAACTGTTTGATCATTTAACTGTGTGTATCTACAAAATGTGTTTACAAATCATATTTAATATAAATAAACAGTAATGGTTGATATGCCATAAAACCAAAGCAGACCTTTTAAGCAAGAGAGCAGATACCCTGGAACTAAGTGGATTATTTTCTCGCCTATCAAACACTAAACTGCATCTGGTGCCAAAGCTCCAGTTTTAATCATGGAAAGTGTGTTGTACCTCTGCATTGCCATTATTCCCAGGTCCACTCTGACCTGTAATAGTTGTACTTATTAGGGTCCCACCTATGGGTCAATAGATGTTTAAAAATGATTAGTATTGGGAATATTTAAAGTCGTATAACTATGTGCAAACAAATGATTATTACTCTTAAGTAGGGATACTACAAATTATAACTATTAGATTGGAATAGTACAAATTATAAGTTTTAGAATTACTTGAAACTATGTAACTGTGTACAAATTATTTGTATAAAAAATAGTTACTTGAAGCATAATTGATAACTTGAAACCAAATAAAGGCTTGCAAAAAAGACTGATTTTGGCATTAAATAAACCAGGAAAGGTTGACATACCATAAAACCAACCAACCAATCAACCAACCAAATTACAAACATTTCAAAGACAATTTTTGGCCTTATAACTGAACACTTTCCTTTATTTTCAATAGAAGCACTAATATCAGATGATACTGGAACATAAATAATCTTATCATTTTTATGGGTAATATGCAAGTGGTTATATAAATATCATTCACCCCTTTTACTATGACTGATAAACTATTAACAAATCTACAAACAAATAAATTAACACTCATAATGATGGTTTATATGCAAGGCAATTGTTAGTAAATTTGGTCCTCACTGGTCGTTTTATATTTTTGGCCTTATGATAAAATGACTTAAGCTTACTAAATGACCCAAATATATTGAATTGCGCTTTCATATAAGATGTCTTTTAAATTTACAGTGATATTTCTTTTTTTTTTTAGTTTTTAATATAATTATGACTACTCCATTTATAGAAAAGTATAAAATGTATAACTGATTTGCACTGATTTGTATGGCACTACATCTGGGGGTAAGGCTTCACTTCTGATCTCTTAGGTGTACAGTCACTCTTTTGTTGTCATTACTCCAAGGTCCCTTCTGACATGGTGAAGTGATATCTGTTTGGATCCCATGGGTCATCTGTTTGAGATGCGTTTAGAATGATTTTGAATAACATTGACTTTTAAAACATTGATATTCCAATTGAGTATAAAGTGTTTACCTGTTTAAAATGATTCTGAACTTTATTGATTCATTGGCTCTGACTCATTTCGTCATTAAATAATCTAAGTTGCTAATTTTTTCTTTTCAATGCAGCAAATAATTAAAATCTTTCATTTTATTTCTTTTCTTTAATTTTTTTCTTTTTCTTTCCTTCTCCCTCTCTATTGCCCTATTTTTTCTGCCTTGAAAATTATTAGTATTAAATGTTAATACTTGAAAACATAAAACTGTATAAACAAATGATTATTATTAAATAAAAATAGTCACTTGAAACCTCATAATGATGTATAAAGGATTAAGATTAGATTAGAATTCTTGAAACTCTATAATTGTGTTCAAATTATTTGTATTAAGAATAGTTACTTTGTAACATATTGATCCTCGACCAAGCCGTCAATGAAGAGATGCACCTGTGTAAATAAGTGGAAGAACAGCCAAACAGGTGCATCCGGTTGAAGATATCGGAATATCACCTTGACCTGTGGACGTGGTTGAATTCGGTGCAGATACGTACATCCACAGGAAGCAGGTGGGCGTCAAACAAAAATATAACCAGGTGCCACAGATGGCTTGTGTCAGTTCAGTTCCAGTTGGAGTCAGTTGGGGACAAGATACCGAATTGAGAGCCGGTGGCAGACGGAGGGCTTTGGGTCCTCAGTGACCCATGATTGAGCAGCCCAGCCAGAATGTGAAAGAAGTGCTGCGGTGGTCAGAAGAACTTGGGGTCAATATGTGGCAGTCTGTCTGCTTCTCCAACTTACCTCTCACACACAACCAACATCAACCCTTTTGAATAAAGTGTGAGAGGTATATTTTTATAAAGAAGTGTGTTCGTTCGTTCATTGAAGTTGGTCATTATTGTTGACTATGTTTCCGTATATATTACATATATTTGTATATATGTATGTATGTGGCTATACAAAAACTTGAAGCTATAATACTTTACAAATCATTTGGTTACTTGAAACCATATATTTGTATGCAAATTATTAGATAAGAACACTTGAAATCATTTAACTGTGTTTTAAAAAAATCTTATCAAAGTGTAATAGTTATTTAAAACCATACAACAGTGTGCAAATTATTAGGATTAAATAGGAATACTTGAAACCACATACACAACCAGTCAAAAGTATTTAACCACCTATAAAAAATGTTTATTTCTCATCCTAAAATTGTTATTTGTAATGAAACAAGAACCACAATGTTTTTATTTACTAGGCTAAATACAAGTTTTCCTGAGCTACGTTAAGTACAAATTAAACCAAAAAACTTAAACTTTTGATCCATTAAACTGACATCCTTTGGCTGCCATCACTATTTCACAGATTCTCTGCATTCTTTCCACTAAAGAATGGAGGTAGAATGAAGATAGTTCTGCCCAGCTTTCCTCCAAGAGTTGCCAGAATGAGCTGCACTTGTGGGTTGTTTAGTTTTGGTCAAGCTCATCCCACACCAGTTCAATGGAATTTAAGTCCACTGATTGTGCTGGCCAAGAATCAGTTGAAGAACATGTTGTTCATCTTTGCTTTTAATGTACCTCTGGCAGAGTTTACTTGTATGCTGTGGATCATTATCTTGCATGAGTACAAATCCTTGATGACCCACAAGCCATGTTCCTGTGAAGACCGTGTCATGCTGCAATATGCTATGATTGTCGGTTTAATTCAATTTGCCCTTCACCTGGTGCAAATCCCCCAACTTTGCAATTGGCAACCCCCCCCCTATCATAACAGAGGCTCCTTGATGCTTTACAGTTGGTGTGATACAAGGGGGTTGCAGCTTTTTCACCAACTCTTTGCCACATATAGACCCTCCTATTTGACCAAAATATTTTAAACTTTGATTCATCAGTTCAAAGGACTTTATTCCACTGCCCTATTGCCCAGTCTTTGTGCACCTTGGCCCACTGGAGCCTTTAAACATTGTTTTGCTTCCTCAACACTGGTTTCTGCTATATAGGCCAGCTTTACAGAGTCTTCTTCTTGTAGTGGATGTTGGCACTTTTTTCATAACATTGGTTCAGTTGTGCATGCTGGTGACTCCTGCATGAGTAAAGCTGGTATTATCTAGTAAGTTGGCCGACCATAGTTGAGGACGACCTGAAGGCTTCATTTTCAAAAGCTACCACACTGAGGTGTAGGGAAGGACACTACTCTTTTCCCTGGATTTCTTCACTTACTCTTGATCTATTTGATACTGCTATATGGATGCACTACATGGACGCTAACTAAACGTATGGAGAAAAAAAATGACGGCAATTACACAAGAATGCTGTGAGCAATATTGAACAAGTCCTGGAAGCAGCACCCTACAAATCAGCAGCTGTACGGTCACCTACCACCCATCACAAAAACTATCCAAGTTAGATGAACCAGACATGTGGGACACTGTTGGAGAAGTAAGGACAAACTCATAAGCGACATACTCCTATGAATTCCTTCGCATGGACGAGCAAAGGCAGGACAACCAGCTAGAACCTATACACAACTGCTCTGTACCGATATAGGATGTAGCCTTAAAGACCTACCAGGAGCGATGGATAATAGAAGCGGGTGGTGGGAGAGGGTCTGGGAGATCCGTGCTGACAGTGCAACATGATGATGATGTTAAGCAAGGAGGAATACCATTTTTTTGAGTCTTTGGTATGATTCGATCTGGTCTCTCAGACTATTGGCAAACATTCTACCTATTATACCAATAGTATTGGAGGTGCCCGTGGTGTAATGGTTATCATTGTAGGAAATGAACATGGTGACACGAGTTCAAATTCTGGATGAGACTAATTGCATTTCACATAGCACTAATACCCTTGGGAAAGGTATGAATCAAATTATTCTCCCTCCAGCTATGGGTAAATAGTAGGACAGACTGGGTTTTTCAGCCTTGGCGAGGCAACTAGTCTAGAAGAAGGAAAACTCTGAATTCAAACCTGTTAGACTCTGCTTAAAAATTGACCTTGTGTCATATCCTGCCTGAGCGGAGGGGTTGGTAAATAGGATTATACCAATAGTATCTAAAGTAAGTTGTTGGTGACCTTAGTTGAGGGTGACCCTAAGGCTCTCTTTTCAATAGCTACTACACCAAGATGTAGTGCAGGGCACTACTCTATTCCCAGGATTGCTCCACTTTACCCTTGGTCCTCACCTTATAGTGCTGAGTGTTAAGCAAGGTGGCATCAAGTACCATTTTATGAGTCTTTGGTATGACTTGACCTGGGATTGAACCCTGGCCTCCCGGACCATTGGCGAACTCTCTTGTGGTGGTATAATGTAACTTTTGGAAAATGTTTTAGTCATGCTCATTGCTAAAGAAAAAAAATGCCTTCAAACCAATTTTTCAAACAATATCTGGTTATACTAAGGTCAAAGTTACTGAGAAAGACTTGTATTTAGTCTAATAAATAAAAATTTTGTGCTACTTGTTTTATTAAAAATAACGCTTTTAGGATGAGAAATAAAAATTTTTGATGGTGGCCAAATACTTTTGACTGGTAATGTACCTGTGTACAAATTATTTGTATTAGATAGGAATACTTGAAACCTTATAACCATGTGTAAATTATTAGTGTTAGATAGGAATATTTCAAACCATTTAACTGTGTGCAAAAAATAATTATTAAATAGAAATTGTTGCTCGAAACTAATTGCCAAAAAGACTGCCCTCAGCATAAATAACCCAACAGTGGGGTTCACATCCTGAAGGTCAAATTGTACTCAGATATACATATACATTGGTGTCTTGTTTGGAAGAATTTTCAAGTTTTAAATGTTGATTTTATATGAAAGAGATATTTTATCTAACACTTTTTGTTTTTCAGTGACTTTTCATGATGGACATTAAGCAGATACAACCAAAAATATTTTCTTTTGCCTTTAAAATATATCCCCTGATCCATATTAAAGAGTCAGATATTTATAGTATCACCACTACTATTTTTTATCGAAAGTTAGTTTTTTTCTCAGCCAAAGATACCTGGATTTAAAAAAAATTCTTGTGGAATATTATACAATCAAAACTGATATTATTTGATATTAATTACCACCAAATTCATGTTGATATTAGCCAAAAACATGTATCAGTCCAAAAATTATATATATTTATATCAATTTTATTTTGGCTGTAGAGTTTGGTAATAAATAATGCCTAATAATATTCATTTTGATTGTGCATTACCATCCATAAATAATAAAAAATTGCTTGTATAAAGTTAATTTTCTTTTAACACAAAGATACCTGGATTTTATTATTTCTAGTGGAAAATTGTACATTCAAAAATGATATTGTTAGGTATTATTTATTGCCAAACTCTGCAGCATATTTTAGAGTCTGTTTGTATTTTTCATTTATTGTGTACACTGTAAACTTCTATGTGAGTTTTATTACAGCATACTCACTGTTTATCAATTTTAATTAAGTATATTTTTGTTATCTAAATTTTTATTAAAAACTATATTGAATTAACCAAAAATATGAATATGTAGCAATCCAAAAATAAGTCCATGCTTTATTTAAGCAATTTTATTTTTGTTTACTGTAGTTACTCCACCCTTTTGTTACAGGCAGGAAGCAGAGTAAAGCTGGTTTGAATTTTCCTCCTCCTAAACTGGTTGCCTTACCAATGTTTAGAACCTAGTCTATAATTTACCCATAGTGGGGTGGGGAGAAAGGAGAACAGAGAGATTTATAAATTTCTCAAGGGTATTAGCACAAAGTGAAAAGCAAACAGGATTGTCCAGGATTTGAACTCAGGTCAACATTTCCATTTTCTATGATGATAACCATTGCACTAAGCATGCCTCCATAATTCACTGAAGTGAAGCCATTGCACCAGGTGAGGTGCTTCCATTTATTTTGATTGTTGTATGAAACATAGTATCAGTTTAACCAAAGTTTGGTTTGAAAATATACTTACTGCATAAATTTTTAGATTGGGGTGTGAGCTCATTTGGCTAGGACTGTAGAATACACCTACTGCATCTCTGCTGAGTGGTGCCCCACCCCCAACGAGTGTTCTGGATATGACATTAAACCATCTGATGGCGAGGCTCCGGCCTTGGAGATTTGGGGAATGTGGAGTACCTTTTCATTGCTATTGCTCCCAGGTCCACTCTGACCCAGTGTGGTAGCACCCAATAGGGTCCTATGTATCGAATAAAACAAACTGTGTGATGTTAAATTGTGACTGTTATATAGCAATACTTGAAACTATTTATTAGTGTGTAAAAAAAGAACTCGGGTTCATTTAAGAATGTTATTTACAAAATGTGTTTACAAATCATATATATATATAAACAGGATTTGGCATTGAATAATCTACAAGAGTTGATATGCCATAAAACCAAACTAAACTTAACTAAAGATAGGACTGTAATGATTTTTGAACTGATACCTATTCATATTTTCAGTTATAGGATTTCGATATGTCAAGTTTGGTAATAGATAATCCCTAATAATATCAATTTTAATTGTATAATGTTTCACTAGAAATGATAAAATCCTAATATCTTTGATTTAGAAGAAAATTATTTTATTTAAAAATTGTTTGGGATTTACTTTAATATTCCAGTGAAATTAATGGTATCTTTGGTTTAAAAATCTTTTACTAAAATTTGATAGTTTACTTATTTATGCATTATTCTGTATGTGTGTGTGCATATATATATATATATATATATATATATATATATATATATATATAAGTAAATATGGATTAAAATCTGACAGTATGATGGTAGCAGAAAAACATGATCCAAATAGGTGAATTTATTATGATGTAAAGTTGACGTTAACGTTTCGGTTTCAGTAACCATCATCAGGACTTGGATATCAAAATAGTTCACATAGCGATGGATGCTTGCTGAGATGACAGGAGCAAATGAGAAATATACAATGAATGCTATGTGCATGTTTGTGTATCTTTTTGTTGTATATTTCTCATATGATGATGGTTACTGAAACTGAAACATTAACGTTGACTTTACATCATAATAAATTCATGTATTTGGATTATGTTTTTCTGCTACCTTCATATATATATATATAATGATACTTGTTTTTTTCAAAGAGCCCCTTAAAATCATCTGAACGATATTATTACAGTGACTATATTTTTATATTTGTTTTCTAAGATACCTCTTTTGAATCATGCTATCTATATTGGTATAAGAGTATCAGTATTTTTCCATTGTTTTCAAAAAGACCCTATCATTAGAATCTCTTAATCCATATTAATATTAAGTTGTAATTTTTTTTTTCCAGGTGGCTTTACGAGCTGGTTGGCTAGGCCTTTTCTTTGGTCTTGGCCTTCTTTTAAGCGTCGCAAACTCAACCCTTGTCCATTTTGGCTGGTATGTAATGGCCTTGACCTTTTTCCACTGGTCAGAGTATTTCATCACAGCCTTGACGAATCCTCGTAGTCTGTCGTTGGAGTCATTTCTTCTTGACCACAGCCGTGAATACAAATTGGCCGCTGTCAGTAGCTGGGCAGAATTTATGTTTGAGTGGTACTGTTTTCCAGGTATGATCAATGCGACATCTTGGTTACAGAAAACAACTCTGTACTTTTTAGATGTAGTTTAAATTGATATCTCCAAAAACAGGAATATTTTAGTGAATTTAGTAACCTCCTCCCACACCTTAGAAATACATATTAAGTTGACACCATCATTCTATTTATAGGATATTTACAAAAGTTACCATATTCATATTTTAGATCATGACAATGTTTTATAAATAAACAAAATTGATGTATTCATATTTTAGATTAAAACAATGTCTTATAAATAAATGAATAAAAATTAGCTATATTCATATTTTTATCCCACCAGTGTCCTATGAATGATGCAGTTTTATATATGAGGTGTGATAAAATGATATCAACCATGAAGTTTTGAATTTTTCAGTATTAAAATTTAAATAAAGATATATGTACTGCTGAGCAACTTATATCATAAACTTGGAAAAAACCTTGAGCCAGTCTCAATACTTTTTGAACAACAGTTTTTCATGAAGCACTGAATTGTGCAAGTGCAGGACCTTCACCACACCTGCCTCCATGCAATTTTCTCTTTGTTCTGAAACTGAAAATTCATCTTAATGGGGAGATTTGAGGGTATTAAAACAAGTGTGTTAACTCAGCTGGGCACTATATCAAGAGGAATTTCAGTGGTCTTTTGACCAATGAAAAACTCGATGGAATTGGTGCATTAAATACCTAGGGGACTATTTTAAAGAAAATTAATGCTTCATTCATTGTTAATTCTGTCTTGGTAAATACAGCTTTAATCCTAATACGTTTTGAACACACCTTGTACAAATATTAAATTGTATATACATCATTCTTGAAAGGTTCTCATATTGTTAAAGAAAAATTACAAATCCACACCCATTAATTCTGTTGTTTATTGGGTTGATAAGGATAAAATTACATTGAATATAATAATCCCTGTAGTATTGTGCCCAATTATTGCTTAAATGCCATTTATTTGGTACAAAAAAGATCTTGTATTTATTTAAAAGTCACAAGTCTTTGTTTTAAAACTTCCTAGTTTAATTTCAGGTTTCAGAAATACATCTTCAATTTGTAGAACATATATAAATACCAGCATAGTTCCTATCAACAAAAAAAAAATGACAAGATAATTCATATACAGATCAGTACTTCTGTTTTGGATCAGTGTAGTATCTGTGCACTCTGTACTGTAACTGTCATTGTCACATCGGAAATGGAATTGGTGATTCAAGAATGGAGCTGTTTGCATTTCACTTTGTGCTAATGCCCTTGGGAAATTCATGAATCTATCTATCCTCCTCCCAGCTATGTGTAAATAGTAAGGCAGACTGGGTTCTTTTAGCTTGGGTTAGGCAACCAATCTAGAAGGAAAACTCTGAACTCAAACCAGCTGTACTCCTTGTAAAAATTGACCTTGATAGAGAGGTTGAGTGAATACACATGACTTTATCTGGAAACAACTTTAATAAAATAACTTCTGGAATAAATTCTGTAAATTATAGAATATAAAATTTCTATTGTATTGGTGTCCTATGATGGTTTTAATAGTTTTATTTAAGGAAGAGTGAAAGATTCTATATTTCCATTATACTGAGCATTTAAACGATTAAAAATTCACTGTCAGTATGAAATCAGACCCCACAAAATTATCTTTCAGTTGTAAGTTTAATTTGAGTAGAAATTACTTTATTCTCTAAATGAAAGAATTTTAATTATATTGTTCTAGTATAGATCTTACTATGATGTGTTGCTTTTGCTTTGGTTATGGTTACATACGTATATATAAAGAGAATTTTCCTAATATATAGATAATTTTAGATGTAGAATAATTTTTAAAAAAGCAAGAAAATTCTTTAGAACAATTTAAAAAGGTATTCAATCATGTTTTAAAATTAGTGGGAAATTACAAGAGTATATACTTATACCTAATTGTACATTTAAAAGTTGTTCATATCTTTTTTTTAAGAATCTGATATTTGATACCAAAATTAAATGCAAAATAATAAAAAGAACTATATATATTAGATATCAATGATTACAAACCATAGACAGAAATGCTAGAGTGCAACACTTTGGACCAGGGCAGTATGCACAGATACTACACTCTAATTGTAGTTGGTAGAGCAAGTCTATATATAAATTAACTTACCAAATATTACAGGAACTGTGCTGGTTATATGTAATAAAACTTTTACTTTTATTTATTCTTGAGCAGAAATTATTTTTCTCTAATTAGTTATGTCTAAAGTAAATAAAGAAGACCTTTTTTGGGTGAGGGGACCTGGGTATTGAAATTTTAAAATTTATCCATTTTCCAGAATATTTCAGGGTAGATTCAGTGCTGAGAAGTTGGAGAATTTTTTCTAATTTACTAAACATTCTTGTTCATTTTTGTATAACTTTTATAGAAATACATTTAAATTTTGATTTATATGTTGTTTTATTAAGACTTTATGTAAATAAAAATATGCAAATTTGTTTTCTGTCTTTTAGAAAATAGTTTAATTTCTAAATGCCATTATTTAGGACAGAAAAACCAAGTTTGAAAAGAATAATGGCCATTTTCTACACTTTTACATCATCTTAGAAATCCAGGAAGAAAATTTATTACATTTTGAAAATAAAATTATGCACTATACAAGTTATACATATAACAGTTCTATTCTGTCGGCAATATTTGCATTATTTTATGACCACTGACTATCCCTTTTCCTTGATTTTTAGTTCATAGCATACAGAATGCATACCAAAACTTTCTTTAAAAGATTTTTTAGTTCAGGAATTGTAAAATTATCAATTTCTCACTATTATCAAACAAAAAAGTCCTACTGTTATATTGATAAATTTATAAAATATCTTTATTGTTGATTTTTTTATTCCTTTATTTATTATTTTTGTTGCTTTTTATTTTAGGTCTCAAACAGATAAGATGGTTGAGTATGATTGGATTAATTATGGTTATTGGGGGTGAAATTCTCCGTAAATGTAGCATGTATACCGCTCGGTCGAATTTCAACCACTATATTCAACATGTGAAACAAGATGGACACACGCTGGTCACGTACGGAGTCTATTCACTTTTCCGACATCCTGCTTATGTTGGTTGGTTTTATTGGAGTATTGGTACGCAGGTAAGCTGAACACTTATGTTCTGCCCTGTCAGCAGGGCCTAGAATATACCAACTGCATCCTCTACAGTGAGTTAAGAGCCCCTCTCAACAAGGGGGTGGTAGTGCATGACACTAAACTGTATCCAATTCTGGAGCTCTGGGGAGTCTAGAGTCTCCTCTTCATTTCCATTACTCCCAGCTTCATTCTTTAGTTTTAGTACCTTTTTAGAGTTTTATCTACAGATCAAATAAATCAATTTAAAAATTATTGGATAGAAATAAGTGAAACTATTTAACTGTGTGCAAAGAGGCATTGTTACTAGATCATCGTCATCAAGTCGTGCTGCTAGCATGGATTTCCTTGACTCTCTCTCTCTCTCACCATTTGTCCCTATCATCCATCGCTCCTGACAGATCTTCCAGACTACATTGTATGTCTGTACAGAGCTGTTGTGGGTAGGTTCTTGTTGGGCGGTTGACACTGGCACATCCACGTGAAGTGCTCCATGAGAGAATGTTACTTATGAGTTCATCCTTGCTTCTCCAGCAATGTCTTGTTTGTCTTATTTGGATGGTTTTAGAGATGAGAAGTAAGTAGCCAAACAGCTGTTGTTTTGTTGGGTGTTGCGTCCAGGATTTGTTCAATATAGCTTGTAGCATTCTTTTGGAGTTCTCGTCCTGTTTTTTTCTCTATACATTTTGTCAGCGTCCGTGTGGTGCATCTATACTGAAGAATTGAACAAACGCTGCTTGGAAGAAATTTTGTTTTCATTTATTGGAGAGATCAGACTTCCATTGGATCAATAGCAGTCCATGCCTTCACTTGGTGCATAATAGCATCTCTTTCAGTTGTAGATGAGATGCTGCTACCAAGGTGTGTGAACTTGTCCACTAATTTCAGAGAACGATCATTTAGAGTGGAGATGTCTCCTTTTTGATTAAAACACATGTACTCTGTTTTGTCTGCCAATGGATGTCAATGCCTCCTGCTGCCTGCTCCAGGTTATGCAGCAGGGATTCGGCTTGGGTAGTTGTATTTGCAAAAAGCGCTATGTCATCTGTATAGTCTGCATCCATGCTAGTTTCGGCAGGATATTGCTTTTTTTTATTAGATCTATCAACATTCTAAGTACCTAGACAAGGTAGAATAATCTAAAACCATGTAATTGTATGCAAATTGATAATTTGATATATTAGATAGAAATATTTTTAGTATCTGTTTGAGTCTCATCCCTATATAATACTAATAATTTTCAAATAGGTGTCTATTTTAGAATTATTAATACTGGATTGGAATATGTTACTTGAAACTAAATATGATTGTGTTGAAATTGTGTCAAGATAGAAATGAGTGCAACGAAAAAAAAAGTTGCCCAGTTGGCTGGGGCTGTAGAATACACAAACTGCACATCTGAAGAGGGGTAAGACCCCCACCCCGAGTGAATGTCCTGGTTATGACACTAAATAATCTGATAGTGAGGTTCTAGTGATGCTGGAGCTTCGGGGAATGCGGAGCACCCCTTCATTGCCATTGCTCCCAGGTCCACTCTGGCCCGGCGTGGTAGCACTTGATAAAGACCCTATCTATAGGTTAAATAGAACTAACGGCATACTTATGCTAAACTAAACTCTTCGACTAAACTGAATAGCTTGAAATAAATATTTTTGACAATTAAACTGTACTTACATTTAAACTGCGTGCTTATGCTAAACTGAATTATTTGAAATGGAACTGTTTTTTGACATTGAAACTGTACTTACACTAAATTGATTTGTTTAATATAGAACTGTTTTGATATTTAATTGTGTGTAAACAAAATCTGTACTTATACTAAACTGAATTAAAACTGCTTGACTAAACCGAATAGCTTGAAATAGAAAATTTTTTTCACAATTGAACTGTACTTACATTTAAACTGCGTACTTATCCTAAACTGAATTGTTTGAAATAGAACTATTTTCATAAAAATGGATTTGGTGTTAAATTACCTACAAAGGTTGATATGCTATAAAACCCAACCAACCAACAAAAAAAAAGATTTTCAAAGACAAATAAAAAAAAAAATGATTCCACTAGAATGTTGGAAATCTAATTGGTTATGATTATAATCATTTAGAGTGTTCGCCAATGGTCCGGAGACCTGGGTTCAATCCCAGGTTGTGTCATACCAAAGACTCAAAAAATGGTACTTGATACCGCCTTGCTTAACACTCAGCAATATAAGGTATGTATCAAGGGTAAAGTGGAGCAATGTAGGGAAAGGAGTAGCGCCATCCCCTACATCTCAGTGTAGTAGCTAACGAAAAGGGAGCCTTTTGGTCGCCCTCGACTAAGGTCGCCAACTTTTTAACAAATGAATCAAATTTCACCATTCGATAACTCATCAGAGGTCATCTACTCTCGTTCTTCAAGGATGTTTTTGGCATTAAATAACCCACAAAGGTTGATATGCCATTAAACAACAAAACTAAAACACACACTTTTATCCAGTTAATAAAATCTTTGTTGTTCAGTGTTATCATTTGACTATGTAATTCTGAATGTTCCAGAAGTTGATTTCGTTTTGTTCGTTCCTGTAATATATCTTGTTGTTGGAGCATATATATTAATATCAAAAATAATGTTCTCCATGTTTAGGAAAGTAATTTTCTAATTATCTCTTAGATTCATGCAATTGAAGCTTTCTGTGTCCATTTTTAATAAACTCTTTCATTCTACTTATTTCAATCTAACCTATGATATCATAGGTAGGATTCATTAAATAAACACACTTAAAGACTGCCTTTGACAGTCATCAGATTTTTATGATTAATTACAAATAAATGAATATTTTATAATTAGCATTTGAGAAATTATACTAATCAGGGTGAAATAAAACACTGATACCACACCTTCCCCCCTTTCTTTTCTTTTTCACTCTTTTTCTTTCCTTCTGTCTCTTTTCTTAGACATATATTGTGTGTATATGTATGTAAATATATATATATATATATATATATATATATATATATATATCAAGTGTAAGAGATTATGTAACCAACACACGAATGACTGAATTTTAAAATATCATTGCCTGAATATATATATATATATATAAAGTAATATCCAGTCAATGTCTGAAGACAAAGGGTGTGGATTATTTGAGTATAGAATATATATGAGGAGTTTCATCTATGGTAGTGCTTAATGTATGGCTATTGTTATATATTCCTTTTCAGGTTTAATGTCCTCAGAAAACTATAGATCAAAGTTTATGAATGCTGATGGCTTCAGCATCGAAAAATCACTTCCTCAATTTATCATCTGTGATTGTACCTGTGATTAACTTCCAGTTACACACACACATATATATATATATATATATATATATATATATACACACACACCCTACCTATGAACATTAATGGGTATGTCCCATTCCCCATAAATATGTATGACACGATTGTGAGGAGGTGAAAATATGTTAAGTAGTCACCATTAGCAGCTGTTACTTTCTTCACGCCACTGGTGTATATTATATTTTGTTAATGTTATAGATTTCCATTTCATTTCCAACCTCCATTTTGGTTATTTCTCATTCAGTAACCTTTTCTTAGGTTACAACATATGTGTATTTTAGTATGTATAAATGTATTTATTTTTGACTTAGGAGGACAGTAATTCTCATCCAAATGAAACTTCCATTTTTAATTATCAAGAGACCTCTTGCTTTGGTTATAAATATCTTGCCATATATTTTATACCATTAGACATTGTACTCAAAAAGTCTTGGGTGTGTTGTGTCAAGTAACACCAATTAAACATCTCTAATTGATTAATTTCAGTTGGCTACAGCCATTTTATTGGTAGTTGTTCTGTTTTAAAGAACATGGCTTTTGAAATTATAGGCTAACTGCTTAATGTTTTGTAAGCCAATTCTTACTTTAAAACTGCTTGTCTTTTCTTTTCCTTTTTCCTTTTCATTATAGAAATACACCTAAAACACTGTAAGTTAGAGAATAAAGTAAATTCCAGTCCAATTTGTTACTGAATTAATTTTTTGAGGCATGTATTCATGAACCTCATTTTTTAATCTGCCAAATCTTTAGTATAACAAACAATAAAATTCTAATTCAGCTTCCTTCCAACTTTTCTAAATGGAAGCATCAATATCATGCACTACCATTACAATGTTTTGTCTAGTTATTAATTTTATTTTCTTTGATTTAATACTATTTTTTTTAGTTTATTTAACAGCATATCAATTCCCAATAAATTGTTTAATGCTGAAATTTGATTAATTTGTAAATGTTTAATTGTAGTGATTATATTTTCAATGTTCCATTGTATTATTTTTGTGTTTTTTTTTAATTGCACTTATTTTGTCTTTAGTCATTTTTTTTGCATACAGTTGTATGGTTTCAAGTATTCCTTTCCAATACTAATAATTTATATACAATTATATGGTTTCAACTAACTATTCTTATTT
The DNA here is from genome assembly GCA_963585895.1 of Sepioteuthis lessoniana. Classification (NCBI taxonomy): domain Eukaryota; kingdom Metazoa; phylum Mollusca; class Cephalopoda; order Myopsida; family Loliginidae; genus Sepioteuthis; species Sepioteuthis lessoniana. The sequence goes on along the minus strand of OY757936.1, from coordinate 74,682,222 downwards.
AATAATATTCATTGGCACTGTTATATGATTTCAAGTATTTCTATATAATACCAATAATTTGTAAGCAATTATGGTTTCAAGTAACTACTACTACTAATAATTCTTAGTAAAGAATTATAGCTTCAAGTAACTATTCTTGATACAAATAATTTGCATACAGTTAAAGGATTTCAATTATTTCTATCTAACATTGATATGATTCTATTTAATATTAATTATTTATTTAAACACTGATATATAGTTTCATGCTTTCTTATTCAATAATTTTCAAATGGATCTATTTGACTAATAAAGGCGACTCTAACAGGCATTACCAAGGCATAAATCTATCTCTTCTCTTCCCAGCAGAATGGGCTCTTTGGCCTTTGTATAGCCACCAATCTAGGAGAAGGAAAACTCTGAATTGAAACCAGCTGTATTTTCATATCTTGCTTGTGTCTGAGTTTTGCAACCCAGTCGGCTGGGGGTGTAGAATACATCGACTGCATCTCTGCAGAGGAGTAAACCCCTCCCCAACGAATGCCCTGGATATGACATTAGACAATCTGATGGTGAGGCTCTTGTAATGCTAGAGCTTTGGGGAGTGTTGAGTACCCCTTCATTGCCATTGCTCTCTGGTCCATTCTGGCCTGGAGTGGTAGCACCTGACTTTCTTATCTTTGTTTTAAATAGAACTGTTTGACATTTAATTAAGTGCAAACAAATGACTTATGCTAAATTGAATTAGTTGAAATGGAACTGTTTGATTATCTGTGTGTAAACAAATAACTGATGTTTAAGTGAATTGTTAGTGATACATAGCAATATTTAGAACTATTTAACTTTGTTGATTTATGTTTACAAATCATATATATGTATCTAATATATATGTATAAACTTGATTTGGAATTAAATAACCTATAATGGTTTATATGCCATAAAACCAAACCAAGTCAGGTTTGTTTTGGTTTATGGTATATCAACTCCTAATGGGTTATTTAATGCCAAAATCTTATTCATTTGTAAATATTTGATTGATGTCATAACTATATTTCAGTATTTCATTTTATTTTTTAAAAATTGCAAATTTTTATTTGTCTATAATCATTTGTTTGCACGTATACAATATCAAGTATTCCTATCTAATACAAATAATTCATAAACAATTATATAGTTCAAAGTAATTATTTTTATTTAATTGTTTGCAAACAGTTATATGGTTTTAAGTATTCCTATTTAACAAAAATAATTTACCCACAATTATATGGTTTCAAGTAATTAATAATCATTTGTAAACACTTAGAGCTTCAAGTGACTATTTTTAATTCAAATAATTTGCACACAGATATGTAGTATCAAGTATTCCAATCCAATGGAAATAATTTTCAAACAGATCTGTTTGACCCATAAATGAGACCCTTCAGGCCAAAGTTGACCTGGAAATAATGGTAATCAAGTAGTGACTTCACATTTCCCAGAGCTCCGGAAATGGAGCTTCACCGGATACAGTTTAACCCTTACTGTGCAAGAGTATACATGGTTCCTTGCATATGCATTTGAGATATTTTTGATCATGGGGTACTTTCCAGAAATCTCCACATTTCATATGTGGCAGTACACACATTCTGCACCCTGTCGGCTAGGGCTGTAAGAATACACTAACTGCACCCCTGCTGATGGCTAAGACCCACCCCCAAATGATGCCAACTGTTGGCCATGGGTAGCAACCCATGATGCTTGAGGACGGAATCCTGGTAGTTGAACTGTCCTTGATCCGGCAATTGAGTATGAGGTTTGGCATTGAGTAATCTGCAAGAATTGATGTGCCATAAAGTCAGAAACTAATCCACCAAACCAAACCAAACTTGAGAACATCTTGAGTTTTCAAAAAATAAAAAGCCATTTTTTTTCCCAAAATCTGACCAAATGAAGCTTTTCACCAATTTCTGGCCAAATATAATCAAATACTATCATAAAAACCCATACTCTAATCCCTAAAACCCTCATAGAAGACAAAATCAACCTAACCCTTTCTTGGCATTAAATGACCCACTGAGGTTTATATGCCATTAAACAAAACTCAAACTTGTGCACATTCTATTTTTACTGTCTAGTAGAAAAAAGTTTGCAAGAATTGATTTGCATATGATTAGTGTATGACATTTCCAACTTGTTGGGTATATTTCTTAATGTAGAATTTAATCAACTCGGTAAGTATTAATATCATATCCAAAATATCTGTTTAATGGTTGCCTTACAATTCTGCAGAGGATACAGTTGGTGTTGTCTAAACTTATTGACTGGGTGGTTATTCAATATTAGTTAAAATTAATAATACTATAAAATCTTTTGTTGCCCCCCCCTCCTGTTTTTTCCTTACTCTCACTGATATTGTTTTGTTGTCATTTCAGCTGATTTTATGCAATCCCTTCTGTCTTGTCGGATACACAATCGTCACATGGCGCTTCTTCCGGGAACGGATTTATGAAGAGGAGATTTATTTACTGAATTTCTTTGGTGAAGACTATTTTGAATATCAGAAAAGAGTTGGTACTGGACTGCCTTTCATCAATGGATATCGAGGAGAAGTTTAACATCCTCAAAGATTAGCTCATATTTTAATTAATTGGCTTTGTGGGGGGTTGCTTTTTTTTTTTTTTTTTTTATTTAATTTTTTTTAATTTAAATTTTTTAAAAATTTAATTGTATTTTTAAATATTTTTCCTTTTTTGGAAAAGAAAAAAAAGCCATGAAACTTAAGTTCCAGTCCATTGATCATCACAAAAAAAAACAAAAAACAACAACCAGCAAACCATAAATCAAAAAAGAAAGTCACATCAATTTAAAAAAAATTTTTTTTTTTGTTGATTTTTTTTTCTTTCTTCAAACTATTGACTTTTTCATTTCAGTCAGACTGCCAGGCACTTATTAAAAAAAAATTTAAATCAAAAAGTAGCAATGAAAAAGAAAAAAAATAAAGTAATATAAAAGATGTAAAAAGTAAAAAAAGAAAAAATATTAAAAATATAAAAAAAGTCAATGTTCAAATGTTAACATTGAAAAAAATTTTTTTTTTTTTTTTTAATTATTTTTATTATTAATTAAATTACATTTTTGGGTACAACATCAAAGAAAATACTTATACTGACCAACAGAAATCTATTTTTCAAGAAGGCATTTGACTCGTTGTGTTGCCTAAGTTAAGAATATTTCTCATCTTATGTTGCCTTGTCGTTATAACATTCCAACTACTGTGCATTCCAATTTTCTTTAAACTCCAGTGGCACCTTTACATTCACTTTTGGACTAAAACCGTTGGGAAAGATATGAACTCCCTTATCCTTCCAGCTATGGGTTAAATGGTATCACTAGTGTCCTACAAGGATGGCTTTGGTATTATATAACCCATGCAGGTTGATATGCTATTTAACAAAGAAACCAAACCAATTTTTCTTAGATCTTTCTTATGTTTATCCTTTTTAAGTTGAACCCTATTTTGTTAGAACCTGGACATTCCCTTTCAGGCATGTCTCATCTGGTGTCTCTACAACTTCTGTGAGAAGAAATTAAAATAACTGACAAGCATCGGAAAATAAGGTTAAATGAGTTTGCACACATGACATAATCAGTGCATCCTATCAACAGATTAAATGTAGATATTAGAATTATACTGAGAACTACTGAGTAGTAAAGAAATGCGAGATTTGAAGTTCCAAAAGTCTAAGAAATCACTTGTGAAGTGTTTTGAGAAGAGACATGCATTTCCCAACAGAACAAGGTTCAACTTATAAAAATTAAAACAGATATCTGATGAGGACCTGAATGTACAGTATTGGAAACAATAACTAGGAAGCAATGAAAGAAAAAAAAAAGAAATGGTTTTGAGAGAAAACAAAGAAAGAAATGTAATTAAAAAATTTTGTCATCTGTCCAGACAGTTGGGTCACATGCCTGAGAAGCTGACCTGATACATTTATTGGAAGCTGCCTTAATAATGTGTGTATTGAAAACTGCTCTAATACTTGCATTAATAACTGAACAGATAATGTGTGCAATAGAAGCTGATTTGATAATGCGTGAATTGAAAAATGCTCTAATTCATGTATTAGAATTGTCCTAATAATGTGTGTATGAGAAACTGACCTAATATATGCATGCATGTATTAGAAACTGCCATAATACATGTATGTATTAGAAATTATCTTATTACATGCATTAGAAGTTGCCCTAATACACGTGTGCATTGGAAGTTACCCTATTATGTGCATACATTAGAAGCTGGCCTGATACAAATCTGTACAAAAAATATCCTTCATTTTTAGCTTAAATTTTGGTCTGTGTAATTTGGTGTATTTTCTAATTTGTTGAAAATCCTAAGAATGATGCAAAAACATTTTATTAAATATAGTGACATTTGAACACTGACTCGTTTTTAATGTAAAAACATGTTAGGTGCATTTCTGTAGTAAAGAAAAGCCTTGAGAATGTTGTAAGAAGTAGTCTTTTTTTTTTTTTTTAACCTCATATTTTGAAAATGCTTTTAAAAAAAGTTTTAACTTGAAATATTTCCAGGTTAAAAAAAAAAACAACTGCTAACCATGCATAAAATTAAGAATGGGAAATTGCTTTAAAAATCAATGAAAATGATATTTTGATTCTTTTTATCACTTTTTTTTTATTTGCTGCCTTATAGAAAACTGTAGAATAATCATGTGACCTATGTATTTCTGCTGTCTTTTCTTGAGGAATTTTTACTGTAAAATAACAGGACTTTATTTTTTTAATTCAGTAGCTTCTCCCACCCAATTTTTTTGAATTGGGATTTCTTCCAAGATCTTTAGTAAATAACTTAGATCATTGATTGTACTAAAACATTTATACTGCTTTTTTTTTCTTACTGAAACTTAGAGATTTTAATTTATAAATTAGTTGTGGTAAGAGATTAATAACATGACTATATCTATCTATATAATACTAAAAGGTATGTCTGAAAAGTAATGGGGCTGGTGTCAATTCCAAACAACAGACTCCAGGGTTTCCTCTTTAAAGTAATCCCCCTTGAATATAATGCACTTTCCCATTCTTCTCTGTCATGCTTCTATGTACTGCTGGAAGGATTCTTCTGGTATGCTCTTCACCTCCATCATTATAGTCCTCTTGATGGCCTAGACACCTTCAATATGACTCCCCTTGATGATCTCCTTAAACTTGAGGGAAAAGAAAAAAGTCCCAGGGAGCAAGATCAGGTGAATAGGGAGGTTGTTCCAGTATGGCAATATTCCTCTCAATCAGGAACTGCAGAACATTCAGTACACCCAGTCCTGTTACTTTTCAGACATGTCCAAATCTTTGGTGATTATCTTTTAGACATTGTCTTTTTCATCTCTAGCTGATTTGTGATCATTTGAACAGTCAACTAACAATCACTACATACAACCTGCCTTACCCACTCAACATTGACCCTCAGTCCTAATGTTATCTTTGACCTCCTTGCAACCCTCTTCGAACCTCTTATGTCACTCAAAAACGTGTGCATGACATGCTGTTATTTCTATTCCCTTTCTGAAGCATTTCAAATGATTGTGAGAGAGTTTACTCCAAAAGGACCAAAAATTTCAGGTTTATTAGTTCCTCAGTGCTTATAGCTGAACGACCTGAAAAAGAGGAGGTGTAACAAAAACACAAAAAAAGGCAATGGCTGCAGAAATTGAAGATTACAGTTATATGCTCCCAAGATGTCATTTTAGATGAGAACCCAACCCGCTGTTCTCTCTTTCTCCCATAACTCACATAGCTCACCCAGTCCTGTTTCTTTTCAGACAGACCTCGTGAGTGTGTGTGTATATATATATATATATATATATATATATATATATATATATATATATATATATATATATATATATATATTATACCAGCTTAAACCATATGAGAGCAAGATTTTTTTTTATTAGAGCAAGACACTTAAAAATCTCTTAAAGAATAAGGCAATTCCCTGTCCAATTTGTGATTAAATAATAATTTTGTAGGGTCTGTATGTATGCTGAATATCAATTTTTAATCATCCAAATTTTTGATGCAATGAAGATAGCTATTAAATGCCAATTAAAATCCTTCACTTTAAATAGAAGCATCAAAATCATCATGGACTGCTGTTACCATGGAAATCCTATAGATTCATTTGACATCAAGATAAAATATCAAGATTAGTCATCATAGATAAAATATATTAAAATCCTAATTTATAAACTAGACACAAGAGACATATGATTGTCATGACAGTTCTTATTGTAGAAAATGAAGTGAGTTCAAATCTCTTCTTCATCCAGATCCACATAAATAATAGAGCAGACTGAGTTCTTTGAGAGAATGAAAAACTCCAAATTCAACCCCACTTACCAGAATTAGCTCAGGGATTGTTCGTTACTACTGGTACTATGTAACTTAGTACAGCCTGTTACTTGAAGTGGAGATGGGCGCTGCCAAGTAACCCTTCTATTGGCCTGAGGTAATTGCTTGGTATGGCAACTAGAAAATCTAAAAAAAGATTATGGGATTATAACATAATAACAGTAAGAAATTAACGGCATAACAAAAGATATTAACAATATGACGACAGTAGAAGATTAACATGCAAACAGCTTCATCCAGAATATGTACTCAGCTTGTTGAGTCCATTTCTTTGGACAATAATTGTTATGCCACATGCCGCCATATGTGTCCATGATATAATAATAACACTTTTGTACATTGGGAAATAAAGACAGTGATATACAAAACAGTAGAAAGAAAATGCATTACAAGAGCTGGAATTTGACATTGGTTTGTTCATACCTTGACTAAATACAGATTACAAGATATGGAAAGGAGAAATAAAATCAGATGTGACTAGTGAGTTGTGATTTTAATCATGAAAGGCAAGAGTAAAGAAGATCTAGAATTGATGTTCCATTCTTTTGAGAAATTGGCACCAGCAGGCCAGGGACCATAGTTTTCAAATCTTGTCATATGATACATTTCTTCACTTTTGACATGTACATAAATTATAGCTGAGTCAAGGACAGATAACTAAATTATGTAAGGTAATATTTGCTTGTGCCTCCGACTAGGCAGGATTTGACACAAGGTCATTTTATAGTGGAGGTTAGGGAGGGGGAGGTCACACATAAGCTGAGACTTGTGTGCTGCTGGTCATAGAATTTCTAGGTGCAATGCGAATCTATGCTTGTCGGTGATATCCCATTGGCAGAAGGTGATAACATTCTCCACGATTCATCTTTTTTTTTTTCTTTCAATATATGTCAGAATTTACTCAAAAAGCTTGAAGTTTTATTTTCTAAGCTTTGCTTTGTCTGGCACACAGAAAATAGAGTGGTAGTACCTGTTAGGGTCTCATCTGTGGATTAAATAGAATTGTTCAATCATTTACTAATGATTATTATTATTATTTGAAACCATATGGCTGTGTGCAAATTGTTTATATTAGAAAGGAATACTTGATAAATAGAATTACTAATGTTGAATAGAAATACTTGAAACTATTCAAGTGTGTGTGCTAACTAATGAGCTCTTACAACTCATTTAAAAATTAAGTTATCTACAAACTGTTCACTTACAAGCCAAATACAAACAGGATTTAGCATTAGATAATCCACAAGTGTTGATATGCTGTAAAATACAAACCAATCCACCCACCAATAAGTGGTCACTCATCTAAAAACTAAGTCAGCTCATCACGGCTTAACTTCAGTAATCTTGTGGAAACGATACGTTCAGCATAACTTGACTGTGTAAACACAAATGACTAATCATAGCTTAGATTTGGCATGACAGAAAATATGGGGTTCTTAGTAGTGAGTGATCCACAAGAGTAGTTTACTAACTATCATACCATACATATTTACTAAAATTTGTTTAATCTGACTCATGCGCCTTAGCATGTGCCAGATTAAGTAACAGTATGTACCGTTATTCATTGGTCACTTATTTAAGTATTGAGTACGTTCATTGCTGTTTAACATTTCTAATCTGGTGGAATGGGTAATGTTTAAATCTCGATAATTTTTTCCTCAAGCAATTTGGGGTACCTCAGCTAGTTCTGAAAAAAAAATTTTCTTTCTTGTCATTTTATTTTAATCTCTTCCTGACCCTAGCCCAACTATAGTATCTTATTTTTCGACTAAATACAAGATGATTTAAAAAAAAAATGTTACCGCTTCTAGGAGAGTACCTTTTTATAATTTCAAACAGTTCTCGCCTGTTCACCATTTCTATCAAAACAATCTTGGAATCTCCTGTTGGTGGTATCCATAAAGCAGTTTTTTTTTGTTTTGATTCACTGGTGAAAAATTCCAAGAACTGTTTGAAATCATAATATCCTAGAAGTGTTATTATTCCCATGGAAGTGTTATTTTTCCTTTTCTCTCAACAGTTCTTTGGAAATGCATTAGAACTTTCACTTTATTTTTTTGTGGTGTGCAACTAGAAATGATTGCAATAGCAATATCATGTTTTCATATGCCTGGGTGTCCCTCACTTCTTCCCTATTGCTTTGTACCCGCAGACCCTATAACTGCTAGTGGAGCTGTGAGTAGGGGTGCAATGTATCTGAGGAAACCTAGAAAAATCTATAAAAGAAGGAAATTAAAAAAAAGGTAATTTGATAAAATCCACTTTCTCTGCAGTATTTTTTTCTTCTCGAGCCCTGACCAAACTGTAGTATCTGTTCTTTTTCGGTTAAATACATAAATTTTTTTGTTTGTTTGCTGTTTAAAAAAAAACAAAAACATGAACATGGATAATACAATTATTTGGAAATGCAACTAAAAATAGAAATGACAATATAACATTTTCCTATACCTCAGGGTATCTATGACTCAATTTGCACCAAAGTTAGAGTACTGTCAATATTAACACTCTCTTGGCTGTCAGATACAGAGTATCTGAGCTCACAAAAAAATTGAGCACAAAACATTGAAAATACTTAAGTTTTTAACTGTCCAATCTGCAAACAGCTTTTGAAGAGATTTTCTGGTAACTTTAACAACTTGTATTTAAACTATTTTATCTTCTTTGTAGAGATTTTCTTGGTAAGGAAATTAAAGGTTCATACACATCAAGTAACACTTAAAACACTGGTTCCTACCAGGTCACTGAAGTTAAGCAGTGGTGGGTCTATTCAGTACATAGATGGGTGACAACATAGTAACAGCAAGTACTATTAGCATTCTTATGCCTGTGCTAGACTAAGGAAAGCTTAGTAAATTACCAATATTTTATAATACCAATCTCTTAGAATTTATCAACCAAACTTGTTGGGAAGTTATTTATATTATTTACATAATTCAAACTATTTCTCTCATCTTGGTTGTTATTCATAATGTTTCAACTGTTTTATCTTTGTCTTCTTTATGTGTGTCTTTTATTGTTGTAACTTTCATAATTTTCAAATTGAAAGTGAAATCACTTAAGCAGGTGAAGTAACACATTCTCTCTATCTTTCCCATATACTATCTGTCTTTTCCTCAGTTATATGATTGGTATCATCATTGGTTTTGTAACTCCAGGTGGTAGGGCTATTGAGGCACCACTGATGACTCTGATAATCCCCCACTATCTATCTTGGTTATCAGCTGCAACTCTGCAATTGGCACTGATGTAATTTTATGTCTGTATTCACAAATATTTTTATATGAACAGAAGAATAATGAACTGGGATAAAAAGATAACTTGTTCTTATAAATCCATCATCGTCAACACAGAGGATTACGTCTTTTATAAAATACTCTATAAGATGAATGAATTACAATTTTTTAAAGTTTTTAACAAATGCTCGATATATCTTTGTCCCTTTACCCCAGTATATGGTTCAAGCAGTTGGTGCTTTGTCTCTCACTTATAAAACAAGTATATTAGATGCAAATTTAGATTTACCCAACCCCTCCACCATGGGTATAAGTTCAACCCCTCATGAGCAGCACCTCTTAAATGAAAGGGTAAGAGTCAAGTTCATTCTCTAACCTTCCCCAAAAGGAGAAGGCCAACAGATGAAGTTAAGCAATTTTTAAAATTGCTCCTAATCATGTTTTTTTTTTTTTTTTTTGCTTGGAAGGGGCCTCTCTCGTAAAAATTGACCTTGTGTTATATCCTGCATGTGATAGTAAACACCATTTCAGTGGGGGAAGTAGCAGTTTTTTTTTTCGTGATGTAATTCTACATAGAAGTTTGCTCTGAACAAGCAGATACTGTAGCTTATATAAGCATTTCTGCTCAAGATCAGGGTCATATCTCTGCCCTAAGATCATTGTCACTTCCTAGAGCAAAGTTTGCTATCCAAGTGTAATTCCCCCAGAGAGGAGGAACTGATATTATTATTTATCTATTATTAAAAATAATAAATTTACAAAATAATAATTATATTAACATAGACAGCTTCAAATTGACAAAATTTGAACCAAAGTTTATTGTTGTTATCATTATTATTATTATTAATAATAATAATAAAAAAAACCATCACCAAATTAATATTGAAATAAAATTATTAGATTTTTATATTTCTGGTATTAATATTAATTGTTTTTCTAAGTTCTGTCTATTTTGAATTTGAATATGAAAGTTTTATAAATTGTATTAACAATCTGATCCCGCTAATAAGAAATTTCATTGTTATGGAAACATAAGTGATGTTCTCTTTGAGTGACATTATTATATCAGAATTTCTCATTACTTAAGAGAAACCAGGTTTGTATGGTCATTGGGCAATTATTTGCCTTACCCTGCTACGATGGTTGATATCTTATGTAGGAGGTTTCAATTCAGAGTTATCCTTCTAGACTGACTTCTTACCAAAACTTAGAGGGACTTGTCTGCCCTACTATTTTATTCATTGCTGGAATGAGAAAAGATGGATTCATGCCTTTCCAAAAGGTATTAGTTTGAAGTAAATGTATGTAGCCTGGCTTCCTGAACCTATTTTTCTAAAAAAAAAAAAAACCCCCATACATATAAAATACCCAACCCTCCTGCCACTAGCAGGATGTGACTCAAGCTCAGTTTTGAAGTGGAGTAAAGCTGGATTTGAATTCAGATTTTCTTCTAGACTGGTTGTTTAACCAAGGCTAAAGAACCCAATCTGCCTTACTATTTAACTATTGATGAAGGGGGAAGAGATGGGTCCGTGCCTTTTCCAAAGACATTAGCACAAAGTGAAATGCAAACAACTTTGTCTAGGATTTGTTGCTGATTTGATTTCCAACAACAATAACTGTTATATATATACATATATATATATATATCTGACTGAATGGAAGATATAATCTGAAAGCCAAAATTTGGTGGAATATTTATTTATTATAACATTTTCCTCATTTATAAGCTTCATCAGATGATTGGAAAAATTTTCTAGTTTGTTCAAAAATCTTTTGTATTCTTAAAAAGTTTTTTTTTTCTTATTTAATTACACTTGTAAATCAATGAAACATTATATTAAATAAATACTTCACAGAAAAATTTGGTTTTCACATCATATTTCTTCCAAACACAAAATCAAATCTATCGGTTATAAGAAACTATTACAATACCATTTCCACTCAAAGGATTATGATTTGAATAGAAATGCAAACGTCACCATTATAGAAAGAATTGAAAAAAAAAAAAAAAAAGATGCATTGGACAAAATCACAATGATAATTGACACATAAATGGATAAAACATCTCTAAACACTTACTCCAAATGGCTTTAACATCAAACTAAACCATCCACAAAATATGAATGAACAGATGGGTTACCACATAAGCATGTAAAATAAACAAATGTCCAAGTCAAATATTTGACTAAAACAGTTTCAGCTAATTTAAAACATACCCCTAACCATGCCTAACAGCTGTCTCCAATGTGTAGATCTCACTGTTGTGTTTATGATAGCAGAGATCATAAAATGTTATGATCAAAACACTTGGATACCAAAAAATTATTTTCATTCAATGAATGGATACACTATGTTACCACTTCATTTTTTATCACTTGTGACATATCAACTTGTTTAAAAATTCTAAAACCTTTTCTTCTCAAAAAACCTCTTTCTTCTGACAATAAACTAACATTGAAACTAGTTGAGAATAATTGAAAATTAATACAAAAAAAATATTCCTATTTGTCTTATCACTTTCAATTTTGTTCATTTTTATATATATATATATATATAATCAGTGGCAACTCTCAGTCATCAAGGTTACCTAGGTTCATATTTTTAACATAATTTACTATACGTATAATTTAGGATATAAGTAGAATTTTCACTTCCACGTACATTTTTTCCAAATACACTTTATCAAATCTCTGTGCCTGTTTGCACAGCCAGTACTTGACAACTGACCATTCTACAAAAACAATATTTTCTCAGTTGTTTTGAAAAATACCACAGACTATCTTTGAGTCAGGTGAAACCCCTGTTTCAGTCACCTCTAGAATCTTTGATGTTAATAGCTTAAAGTCTGAGTAAGCAGAATAGATTGCAGATACACCAGTATGCACTGAACTTTGATTGGATTTGAATCTTTTCTGCCTGATGTCATTAAATTTCCCTCATAATATAAACAGAAAAAAAAAAAATCTGTTATGATGAAACAAAATTTTTTTCTTGAAAAAACAAGGAGTAAAACACATATTTGAGATTTTTTAAAATCATTTTTATTATTTTAGTCAGAAATCTATTCGTCTGAATCCTGTTATTAAAAGGATTTTTTTTTCCAGGGCTTATTTTCATGGGCCCCAAATATCTAACTATGTTGATTTTTTTTTTTTTTTTTTTTTCCTTTTCCTTAGAGTAACATTACGAATACTGCTAAAATTTTTAAAGCATGAAAATAAAACAAAGTTATAAAAGTTTATAAGTTAAAATAATTATTCCTGATAGTTTGGTTAGACTCAACAACCAAACCCCAAGTCAAGGACAAATGACTGAGGGAATTTTATTGTTTTGAAATAGAGATTTGAGTGAATAGCACTTTGGGGGTAAGGCTTTTCTGGCTCAGCCCAAAGTCACTATTGAAAGATTTTATTTTGATGATGATATTAAGAATGTAGTGTGGTCTATTTACAAATAAAGCATGCTCAATATTGTTCATTGAGCATATATACATCTAGATTATAATGGTGTTTGGTGACTTACTCTCGCCTATGCGATCATCAGACTAAGCAACTTGTCATTTATTCATTTCACATACTTTTGTGGGTATATATATATATATACACGCACATACATATGATGAAGTTTAGACTTGAATTAAACTTAAGTTTTTATTAAGTTTAGCTTAATCTATTACAAACATGAGTTCCCCAATGAGGATTAAACAATTTATAAAGTTAACTTAACCACCATTTTGCAGTATAAAACACTTGAATTAAGCTCACCTTACTATTGTTATCTATGGCATTTTCTAATAAATTGTTTTGTCTGAAAGATAAGCCTCCAAATGTTTATATTACTGTTTCTCTGTGATATAAACATCTGTATTTAGTACAATTATTATAATACTATAAAAGACTAAAATGTTTCTTCAACAAAATTCTACAGATTTTCAATCAAATTGTCTTTTCTATTGTTTTAATAAAATGTATTTAAAAAAAATTATCAAAAAAAATGTAAATTGCAAATAAATCTTCATTAAAATGTTATTTGATTATTATCCATATTTCTTACACAATTCATTGTCAATCATTTTTTACTAGTTCCCCCCCCACTTATATCTCTTGTTTTATTTGCACTGATAGTATTAGATGGAATATCATTTGACTCGTATTTCTTTATATTTCTCTTACTTTATTTACACTAATAGTATTAGATGACATATCATTCAAATTTCTTAGATGAAGCATTGTCAATTATTATTTTTTGTCTCCTAATCTTTTCATTTTAATTTCAGTTAGTTTTTATATTAATTTCCATATTGTCATTCCAACATCCTCAGTTTGAATAAGTAACTTGTAATAATAATGTCAGGAATTGCTTACTTGATTGTGTGTCTCATGAATGTCCAAATATTTAGTTACAGTAAAATCAATCAATGAGGGTCAGTTAACTTGAGGATGACTATGGGATTGGGGAGGGTGGTGCTAATTTTTAAGATCACTATAAGTCAATTTATGGTCCTGTCATTTCAGATCAAATGGAAAAAGGAAATCCATTTGCTATGAAATATCAAACGTATTTCAAGTGTAGGATCTCAAAAATGCACATTCATTCTTACCCCCCCATCAAAACAAATAACAAAACTCATAAAAACTCTTGTATTCTGATATAAAATGGTAGATAAAAGACATTAAACCAGAACTATAAGTAATGTCTTCCTTTCAACAATTACTTACAGTGCCGGCTGCTTTAAAAAAAAAAAGAAGGGCAATATAAACAGTATGTGATAAAAAAATTACCCTTAGCAGTCATTTTTTTTTACAGGGTAAACAGCAGTAATAAGGGAATCAATCACATAATTATACATTTTACAATAATAGACACTGACTGCCCCATTACTTCAGCCCGCATACTTTTTCCAATGTCTTTTTTTTTGTTTTTTTTTTGGTGGTGCTTGTGTTTGTGGGTGTGTTTTAGATATATGTTAGAATTTAGGAAATGCCAAGTTAAGTAATTTTCTTATTTATGAGTACTAATAACTTAATAAATATTGTTTTAAAAAACGAGAGTATTATTTGTCAAGGTACAAAACGTTTACTAATCCAACATATTACTCTCCTAGGTATGATACTAAAAGGAATTCAATTTCTAATTAGTAACCATTACTCCCAAGTCCACTCTGTTAGGGTCCCATCAATGAGTCAAATAGATCTATTTGAGATAATATTTTGAACGACATTGATTTTTAAAATAAAATAAGATATTGCAGCTGAGTATGAGGTGTTTAAAATGATTATGAACTTTACATATTGTCTTTGATTAACTTCAGCATTAAATAACCCAATGAGTTGCCAGTGTTTTTTTGGTTTGCTGAGAGGTCACAGCAAATAATTAGAGTCTTTTATATCTCTTTCTTTCCTCATCACTTTACAAATAAAATGTCAAATCCACCTAAAGACTCTATAAAGCAACATTTTTTGCAAAATATATTAGAACAATTCTTAGATATATGATTAAATGGAGACTTATAAAACTTCTTAACCCTTACATGACAAAACTGTCAATGAATCGATGATTATATATATATAAAAGCATCTTAGTTGTTTTTCAAAGTTTAAATATACATCCTTCACAAGTATTTAAGTTTTTTTATGCAATAAAATGTTAAATTGGAAAGGTTAAAAAAATTAAAAGCATAAAAAAAAAAAAAGACACTTTATTTAAATTGATTTCTATGTAAAATCATACATAAGATTGCTTTCTATAAGTTTGAGAATAAAACAATAATATTAGAAATCAATAACCTTAAGTAATGTTTTGTTAAAACCAGTATGCAAATTATCCACACCATATACAATGTAAACATAATACACATTGCAGGGTTTTGAATTCATTATAACATGAACTGTTTTGAGGCAATTCTACCTTGGAGAGACTTTAATGGAGACGTTATTAATAAATGTTAATTAAGATTAACTATTATTTAATAATCATTGAGAATATAACATAAATAATTAAGGTATTTGTGATGTTGGGGATGACAATTTCAGTTAGACACAATTTAAATTATAAGATGACATTTTAAGTCTACTATCAAAGTTATTTCCAAGAGAAATTATAAATATAAGGAAAAAAATTTCTTTCCCCTTTTTATTATCCAAAAGTTGATCAATTTTTAAAATCATGATTTTTGTGCCATCCTCTGTGTGTGTGTGTGTGTGTGATAACCAATATTGAGCATACTTTATACATATATGTGTATCTCCTGACTTTTTTTTAACCTGTCTCGTCATCAGAGACAAAATGTTTTAAATTTTTAATGTCAACAAATCTGCACTGAGTGACTTTCCAGACTGAATGCCCTTTAAAAATCTAAAAATGAATTGTTTTAATAGTTATATCTCCAGAAAATCTGTCACCTAAATAGTTTACAAATGGTTAAAAACTAAGAATAATTTAAACAGAAACACTTGTTCATTTTTTTTCGGGAAACTTTGACAGCCTATATTCAATATATAAATTTAAAAAGTCATTCTTAAATTTTCTCTTTCACAAAAAACCCAAAACGATCAGATTTCTGTAAAAACAAAAACAATTATCCATTCTAACAGTAACTGCTTGTTTATGGGTCAGTTTCTGTTCACAAAACTTGGGTAATAAATTGGCTGACACAGTTTATACTGTCTTTATCAGAAGTATAGAAATTACCAGAGTAATAATATTTGTTGCTTTGAGTTTTATGTTTGGGGATTAGGCCTCTTAAATGGTCTATTTAAAATAAAAATAAAAAAAGGGAAGTATTTCTGCCCCCCCCCAATGAAAACTTGAAGAAATTTACAAATATACACAGACAATTTTTTCACAACAGATTTTAAAATATGGCTCATCAATCATCCAGTTAAAGAGGGTTATTGCCCCTTGATGAATTTATAATGTTAACAGACTTCCATACCAAAAATATTGTTCAATCAAAATATAAAAATTCATAAAAAAAATAGTTTCAATTATTTCTTATTTTGATTATATTGATTTATTCAACATTGATACATTTAAAATTACAAAATTTTGGTCTCAAGTCTTAATACAATCAAAGAATTAAAAAAAAAAAAAAAATTATCAACTTGGATAACATATTTAAAATTTTAAAAAAATGACCAAATTTCTAGTAAAAATATAAAAAAAAATGAATAAGTGAAAAATTGCCTTAAAAAAGAACAAAATTTACTTTCATTTTCCAGTTTTAAAAACTGGAAAAAAAAAAAAATGAATCCTTATGAGAAAAAATCATTTGTTTAAAAAGAAAGAAGTAAAAAAAGGTAAATTGAATTTACTTCAACTGATTATCTTAAAAAATGTAAAAATTATTTTTTTACCATTTCATTAATTTCAAAAATTAAATTAAGAAGGATATATAAAAACATCCTTCCAAAATTTTGAGCATAAACTTTTAAAAAGAAACTTCATTTTTTTTAAATAGTTCTGAAAATTTTATTAGAATTTAATAATTAGCCAAGTTTTTTGTGTATTTAAAAAAAAAAAAAATTATAGGTGTTTATAAAAATGGGATTTTGTTTGTACCGACAATGAAATAAAAGCATTAAAATTCAGAGACATTTAAATTTAAATTTATTCACAGCCGTTTATATATACATAGTTACGAAAAAAAAAAAAGAAAGGAAAAAAGAGACTTAAACATCCCTGAGTATATTGTAACATAAACCTTTCTTCAGAAGGGATCAATGTTTTTCATTTGGAGGTTCTGGTGGTGTTGGGGAGGGGTCAAATCAATAAAACGTGGTGGAACTAAATAAGAATGAGGTGATGCGTAAAAATTGGATGGATATTCGATCAATAAAAGGATGGAGTGTAGCAGCAGCAGCAGAAAAAAAGAAATGTTCTCTTGGAGACTCAGTAGAATTACACATAAACAGGGATGACGTCTGGTGGTAAATGCCAAATAAATTCATCAAACTGAAAAATAAATCAAATAAAAATGTTTCAAGCTGAAAAATTCCTTTAAAGTCTGATTTTTAAAAAAATATATATAAAATCTTTTCACTGTCATTATTTCACCTGCCCTGTTGGTGAGGCTGTGAATATACTGACTGTATCTTTAGCAGAGGAGTAAGACCACTCAGAAAAGGAGTAACCCATTGGATTATAACAAAACTTTACCAAGAATTATTGAACTTTAGTACTTTATAGCCATTATGGGCGATATTCAGCTTGTTTTACAGAAAAGTTGTTAAATGCACCAGCAGATCTGGTGCACAATTCCATGAGGTGTTCTTGTCAGAATCAGAGTTGGATTCGTTCACACTGTAAAGGAATTTCTGCCAACATTGCAAGTTTAGCAGATAAAACAGATTTTCTGAATCTGATTATGTGTTATATCGTCATCTACAGCATCATAACGGCACAATAATAAAGACGTAGGAAGGAAGACTTCTTTATAAATATATGTACCTCTCACTTTATTTGTAAGGGTTTGAAAAGGTTTTTCAAGGTTTGCATGTGAGAGGGAGCTGGAGACCGAACAGAAACTGCAATATTTTGACCCCCACTCTTATGGCCGTCAACGTTGTGTCTTTCTCGTTCTCCAGATGCTCAACCGGAGGCCCTGGGGTCCACTCTGCTGGGTGCCGGGTTTCTTTACTGCATCTTATCAGCAACTTCTCTGGTCCCCAAACGCCATTGGGGTTCCCAAGGGCCCCCTCAGCCGGGTGTGGCTTTCCCTACCACATCTCGTCTATAACTTCGTCTCCAGCTCTAACTGCAACTGGAACTGTCTTGACTTCTGTCTTGACTGAGTTATATAATAGTTCAACGCCCACACGATCGCCTACTCGATCTTTGAAATCGCATGTTTAATCGTCATCAAGGGGAAATAACTGTCATGCAGTTCACAGGTCACTCTCTTCCGGTGCATCAGTCTATGAGTGTATCATGGGCTTTACCTTGTCCCATTTCATCAGCCAAATCCACCCACGCCATTTCCTCTCATAACTGCCATTAGAATGTGTCACTTGCTTCCGGTGCATCACCTTGGAATGGCATTTTTGGCCGGGTCAAAGGCCAAAATACAACATATGACAGCCAGGTACAATATGGATTATGCCAGTTAGAAAATGTTGAAACTGAAAAATCACTAATTATAACAAGTAATTCATACTTAGCTCAATAATTTGGCCTGATTGTATCATTTGTGTTGTATGTATGGCTGTTATACAATAATAAATATTTTATATGGTTGAAATGAATCTATAAACTGATTTTTATCATTTTGGGCAGCTCTAACAATTCAATTAAACATCAGTCATTAGTTTACACACAGTTTAATGATCAAACAGTTTTATTTCTAACAATTCAATTTAGCATAAGTCATTTGCTTGCACACATTTTAAATGTCAAACAGTTCTATTGGACTCATAGATAGGACTCTATCAAGTGTTACCCCTCCAGGCCAGAGTGAACCTGGAAGAATGGACAATGAAGGAGTACGGCTTATTCTTCAAAGATCCAGGGTTGGAGCCTCACCATCAGATTGTTTAATGTCCCATCCATGACATTCATTGAGTGGGGGGGTTATACCCCTATGTAGAGATGCAGTTGGTGTATTCTACAACCCCAGTTAACTGGGCTATTCATCATTTGTATCACCAGAAACTTCATTGATTGAAGAAAAAATGACAAAGATAACTACTAAAGTTCAACAGGTTATTGGAATTTGTTCCATTTAATATTTTTTCATAAACTTTTGATGTTATACAGTACATGTAGATCTATCAAACTCACTTTGTTTCGATTCTTTGGCAAATTTTTCCTGGCTCAGTTTCATTTTCTTTATGAATTGCCCAGAATACAGGAAAATTTGTTTCTTGAATGTTTTATACAAGAGTAGATAAAGATTTTTTTCCTTTTATTTAAGGTAACTCTTGAGAGATTTAAGACTGTGTAGTTTTAATCTCATAATACTTATACAATTAGAACCTTAAGTTCAAGAAGAAACCAAGGAAATAATTCTAATGATATAACACTTAATGGGAATCCAAACAAAAAAGGAAGATGTTTATGTAATGGAAATAGAATTTGATCCATTTTACCTACTTAGCAACTTTGCTTGTTTCATTGTCATAAGCATTTGCCTATATGTGGTGTCTAGTTTATTACTGACAGAGAAGAGTGGCATGATTGAAGGTGTTAGAGAGGGGACATCAACAGATCAATGTAAATTTGTGTCCTCCTCTAATCATATTTACCAACCCCTCCGCTCGGGCAGGATATGACACAAGGTCAATTTTTAAGCGGAGTTTAACAGGTTTGAATTCAGAGGTTTCCTTCTCCTAGACTAGTTGCCTCACCAAGGCTGAAGAACCTAGTCTGCCCTACTATTTACCCATAGCTGGA
Source organism: Sepioteuthis lessoniana (assembly GCA_963585895.1). Lineage (NCBI taxonomy): Eukaryota > Metazoa > Mollusca > Cephalopoda > Myopsida > Loliginidae > Sepioteuthis > Sepioteuthis lessoniana. The sequence continues at coordinate 74,662,207 of OY757936.1, read as the reverse complement.
GGGAGAATAATTGAATTCATACCTTTCCCAAGGGTATTAGTGCTATGTGAAATGCAATCAGTCTCGTTCAGGATTTGAACTCGTGTCGCTGTGTCCATTTCCTACGACGATAACCATTACACCACAGGCACCTCCTCTAATGGCAGGCTAAACTGAAGAGATCTACCTTTGTACCTTATTCCTATGCCAACTATATGTGTTGCCTTCAAGTGATCATTTGGAAAATTCATCCTGTAAGCAAGGACAGAAAATCCCAACAGCTCTAATTAGGCTGCTAATTTTTTGGCACTTTGATTTATGTAATTCGAAAATAGTTAAGTGGATTGTCAAAGTGTTTAATCCAAATGTACTGGATATTTTCATGTTTAAAAGCCATACTCAAATTTTTAGTACATTTACAACAAAACCTGAAGTTTTGAATGTTTAATTAATAACTTAACTTAAAGTGAATTAACAAACTAATTTAAAAAAAGATCTTTATTACTAAATTCTTTGATGATCTTTTGGGATTGAATTTTGTTCAATTAGGATATTATTGGTTCTAGAAAGGAGATGCTCACTTTTGACAAAATGCATGGAAAGTTGAACTTGATGGTTTAGAATGACCTCTGGACAATTCTTATCTATAATCCCAACTGAACTTTATTTACTCATACAAAAAGCATCATTAACATTTATTGATTGGAAATTCTGATCACTTGAGACATGCAAAATGTTTTAGATAGTCAGGTACTTTTTAGAATCGTCCACATTTCATATGACATAGCACACACATATTCTATTTTTACTGGTCAATAGAAAGAGGTTGCAAATAATGATTTGCATATAATTAACATGTTATATCACCAGCTTGTAGGGTGTATTTCTCAGTTTAGAATAAGAGAGAAACTTTAATTTCAACAACAAAGCAAGATGACAGAAGATAATTTCTTTGAATTGTACTTTGGTAATTTTGATGGTGAATTTGAAGGGTTTGATCATGAAAACATACAACCATTATCAAGTGAAGTTAAGTGATTTTGTGCAATGACATGAAAATGGTTGATTGTATGTAAACCAAGATATATCTTAACAGATTGTGAATATGGATAAAAAAACTTGTTATTTGTATACGAAACTTGAGGATGTCACTTTCAGCCAATTCTAATGAATTAGTTCAATATCCACAGGTTAGTGTACAAAAATTTTATCAGCATAGTTGGAGTGAGAGAAAAAAATTAAGTTGAAAAAATCTTTGACTTGCCTGATTACCTTATACTAGCAGTGTGTATATATATATATATATATAAATGAATAAATATAAATAAAATTTTCCTTACCTCACTAAATTCATTAAATGATCCATTACATAAATAACTGTCTTCACTTTCTAAGGGGACATCAAAAAAGTCAGGTGGAACTAAACTTCTCAACGAGATCTGCAAAAAGTGGAGAAAAAATTAAAAATTATAATAATGAACATAATAAGGCAGTAAAAGAAATAATTGTCCAAGAGCCACTAGCAAGATCTTTTTCTGGACTCTTCTTACTCTGATAGTAAATTGGATAATAATTCAAGAAAATTCATAAATTGTGATAAAGACAGTAAATACGTTTCCTCATGTGTAGAAAAGATATCATCAGCTCAATGAGCATGTATTTACCTAACTTCTTTCCCATGGGCAGGAATGTGACACAAGGTCAGTTTTTAAGCAGCCTAAAAAACTGGTTTTGATTAAGAGTTTATCTTCACCAACTCCAGTGGTGTAATGGTTAGCAAGCTTGACTAGCAAACCTACAAGAGTGAGTTCAAGTCTCATTGGCTACCCCATTCATTTGGCCTTGTGCCACATGTAAGGAAAACGTTTAGTAAATTATTACCTTCACCCAAGCTGGTTACCTAACCTGTCCAATTATTTACCCAAAGAGAATATATAAATTCATGCCTTTCTAAAGGGTGTTAGCGTGAAATGAATTGTAAACAACTTGGCCCAGGATTTGAACTTGGATTGCCAATTCTGTTTCCTTTGACAATAATCAGACCTTCTTGTGTATGACACTTGGTATTTGTGAGCAGCTAACAAAATTTCTGTGTCCTGTATAACTGGAAATAGATGCAAGAGGATTTTTAAATGACAATGACAGCAATGACTCATCCAATGTTACTTGCAGTCAATCCATCTTGGATCAGAGCTTCTTAAACTACTAGTGGGTGATAAGTGCTGGACTTTTCTAGGAGTGTGTGTGTGTGTGGGGGGCTACAGAGTGCCCGTAAGATATATTCTAAATGTATCTTTTTGAACTCCCATCACCAGGAAAAGTAGCAGCAGATGCTCATAGAAGAGAAGTGGATTCATGCCTTCCTCATAAAACGAGAACAAAACAAGTACGTGGTGCACTCGATAAGTTTCCAGACTTTTTTTTGTACAGGCATTTAAAATTGTCGTAGACTCTTGAAAATTCAGTATGTTATTGCTATACATCTTATGAGATGACTGACCAATTTTTATGATTTCAGCTTCAAAGGAACAGCTACAGCAGCAATTGGAATACACCCTACTAAAGCCTGATTGTCACAGCTGGTGAATTTCAAAAATGCAATCTGGACGCGAGGAAGAACGATATGCAATAAAATTCTGTTTTAAACTTGGAAGAAATGCCACAGAAACGTATGGAATGCTTCAGACTGCTTTTCGACCATCTTGCATGAATCAAGCATCAGTTTTTAAGTGGCATAAGAGATTCAAGGACGACAGGGAGTTTGTGAGGGATGATGAGAGGTGTGGGAGGAGTAAGGAAGTCAATAGATCAGAGTTGATTGGCCAAAGGGTTAGGGTTACTATGTTGAGGTTTTAAGAGAGTTCAGCAAGAGATTCTGTCGGAAGAGGCCAGCACTCTTTAAATCGGGTCAGTGGCATTTCCAGCAGGACAATGCACCAATCCACAACTCCATCCTTGTCACAGACTATTTGACCAAGATGGGCATCAACACAGTTCCTTACCCTCCCTATAGTCCAGACCTTGCTCCCTGTGACTTTTGTTTATTCCCTAAGCTCAGAGGCTGTTATGAGACAATTGAGGAGATGAAAGAAGCTGTGACGAAGGTCATTGAGATGCTCACACAAGAGGACTCCCATGGGGCCTTCCAGAAGTTGTTGGAATGAAACAACAAGTGCATTGCAGCCAGTGGAGTTTATTTTGAAGGGAACTAGAGTTTCATGTGTGTACTATCAATAAAAGTGCCCATACGAAAAAAGTCTGGAAACTTATTTAATGATCCTCGTAACAACTATCTTGGTTTGTTGATTACAATATCAGTGTTCTTTACAATTAAACAATGTGAACCCTCAAAAGATTTGAAGGTAAAGAGAGAAATTGAGGAAAAGCAGAAGGGTCTGATATTTCAGTGTTCTTCAAAGTTAGTCTTTGAAACTCAAAAATATTTTAAGGTAAAGAGAGAAAGGGAGGAAAATAGAAAAAGGTCAGATATTTCAAGTGGATCAGTAATGATTATCAAAATAAAAGTTTTCAGTTTAAATAAAAATAAAAACGGAATTAACTTTTATTGAAATAAAAATAAGGAATTAACTTTTATCACCATAACCCCCCCCAAAAAAAACAAAGAAAGAATTAATAATAGAAATTTTAAAAAGTTTTCTTTTTACCTGTTTTTCTATTAAAGCATTAAAATCAATGCCTTTAAAGAATGGAAGGTTCTGGAGGGAAAAGAGATCTGTAAGGCGTCGATTTGGGCATTTCGTCAGTAACTAGAAAAAATATTTTTAAATAATAAAATGGTTATAAAAAGAAAACATGAGAAAAATGGAGGAAAAAATAAGAAAGAAAAGATTTGACTGGAGAAACATGATTTTCTTTAAATGTATTAAATAAAAATAAAATGTTTTTTTCATATTAACTTTATTGAACAACATTCACCATTTCTGCCTTCTTTCAGGACACATCACACTTTTTCTCTCATTGTGTATGTGTGTATATATATATATATATATATATATATATATAATAAAATTTCTTTTCCAAATTGAAAATATTTTTTGATATTAAGCTTATAATTTTCAAATGAAACATCATTAAAACATTTTACATAAACATGACCACTTGCTCTTATATTCATAAACCAATAGCATAATCAAATGGTTGGTTGGCTTTCATGGCATATCAACCTTCATAGGTTATTTAATGCCAAATTCTGTTATATATATATATATATATGTTTAACAAAAGATTTCTAAATGAATAATTTGTAGATATATCGTTTTAGATAATCAGAATCTCATTTGTTTGCACAAGATTAAATGATTTCAATTAATCAAATTTTTGGTACACAACCCTGTCTCTCTTGAGAAGGCCAGAACGTCATTCATTTTGACATTGTCGAACAGATCTCTCAAACTATTCACCTTTAAAAAAAAAAAAAAAAAAAAAAAAAAAAAAATCACTTTCTGATGGGAGCAAAAGCTCCACATTCTATGAGAATGTGTTTAGCGGTGCAAGGTGTTTGACATGTCAAACATTGTGGTTGTTGTTCCTGTTTCAGTATGAAAGAGGGAGTAAGTCTTGTATGATCAATGCACAATCGGAATATAATGACATGTTCTCTTCTTGATTTTCTCAAAGCTGGTCTCCATTCCCTCAAAGTCGGCTGGATCTGGAAGAATTTATTGTGGATGTTATTATTCCAGCGTTGTTGCCATTTTGTGTGAAGGAGTTTATTGATTTAGGGTTTCAGGTTAGTATGTGGAATCCTGAATTTGTCGGAGGTTAGATCCAAGACAGATTCAGCTGCTGAGTCTGCTCTTTCATTTCCTCTTCCTCTAATGTGACTTGGGATCCAGCATATAAGTATTTCTTTACTATTTGTCATTGAGACTAGTCTACTCAACAGTTTAATAATTAGAGGATTCTCAAGTTTTTTATTATTTAATGACAATAAGACAGATAGTGAGTCTGAGAATATGATAAATTTCTTATGTTTGCTCATCGAGATGATGTCAAGAGCTAGGTCTATTGCACAGGCTTCTGCTATGAAGATGGAGCTTTCCATTAGAAAGGTTTTCTTGATTATTTTATTGAGAACAAAGCCATCTTGTCATTGTCGTTGGAGCTATCCGTAAAGACATGTAGGTGGTTGGGATGGTATCAGAGGATATTGTGAAATTTCTCCTGATAAGTAATGGGATGGATTCTTGTTTTAAGGAGTTCATTCAGTTCAAAGATCACTTTGGTCTTTTTTAATGATCCAAGGTAGTATTTAAGGTAGGATACTTTTATATATATCATTTAGAGAGATAATGGATTCTTTGAGAGTAGACTTCACCCGAAGGCCAAAAGCTTTTATTGATTTTTTTCTTTTTTTCAAGTACTGCTCATATTTAGGGTTGAGGATGCGGTTATAAGTTGGGTTGGATGGACAAGATTTGAATTTTGTGTAGTATTGGACAGCAAGTTTTTCACATCTTAGTTATAGGGGTGCTTATAAGGCCTCAGTGTATAGGCTGTCAACTGTAGAAGTTTGTAAGCTTCTGTCTTAGGCCTTCGTGGTGTATAGGGTCGGGCTGTTTAAAGTAGGAAACTTCTGGCTGATCTGTAGATAAAAATGGCATAATCTAGTTTTGAGCGGATCAGGAATCTGTATAGTTTAAAGAGAGTTTGTCGGTCAACTCCCCATTCTGTGTGGGTGACCCACTCACAGAAGTTGTTGGTCTCGGGTGGGTTTGCTTTTTAAATATTTTATGGTTGGTTGGGTTTTATGGCATATCAACTTTTGTAGGTTATTTAATGCTAAATCCATCTTCATGCAAATAGTTCTATTTCAAACCATTCAGTTTAGCATGAGTACACAGTTTAATTGTCAAAAACATTTCTATTTCAAACTATTCAGTTTATTCAAACAGTTCTAATCCAGCCAATACTCCTGATAACTCCTTTGGAAGTATTTAGTTTGTCATGCAGGTAGGCTTTGCATTTCATCATATGAAAGGTTTTACTTTTTAATATGCTTTCTGCCTGCCTCCGGCTGTCCACCTCAACAAGCAAATTCCTGTTCATGTTTTTTTGAACATTTTTTGCTGTAGCCCTTGTTGATATCACTTTTTCCATAAGAAAAGGTGAGAATTTGTCTAGGCAGGCCTCTTCCAAAGATTTAATGACAATGAATCTGGGGAAGTTTGCTGCCTCACCCTCCAAGTTTGATTGTAACAGGTTTTGTTTATTTATTTATTTATTTTTTATTTGAAGACACCATAGATGCAGTATATTTTTTGCTGGCCCTGTGCTTCCCCACCCACCACAGAGTCCAACTTGTGTTGGGAATGTATCAAGGGGGGAAATTGAGCAGTTGCTAATTTCAGGTTCTCAACACTGGTCAAATTCCTATCCTTTCAAAGCAATTGACCTACAGCCACCACCTTCTAGCATCTAAAAGATGAGGGTTGGGAACTTGATGCAAGTGCAAATTTAAAAGTATGATTGGGATAAAACATATAGGTGCTAGGGCTTGACATGACCAGCCAACTGATTGGATTGGACCTTTCCGACCGACCGTCAGACCAAGTAAGGGCCAAAGTGGTGCGTTGCAAGTCATTGACCACTCTGTTGCTGCTCAACCACAAGGATCCTGTCCTAGCATCTTATGAGTCGCCACCTACAGCCAACAGTTGGCCCCATTGGGCGGATCTTAACCCTCTGCAGGGGTGCACTCATATTCTACTTCCCAGCTGACAGGGTGTCAATTTTGAAATGTAAATAATCTTGAAATAAACATATCCTGATGATGGCTTTAAGCTGAAACCAGTCATAATTAATAAAGATGGATAAAAATTTATTAACATTTGTGTGGATATATGGAAATTGTTATTATCCTAAGGAAACCAACTTCAAATTCTGGATGAGGTTCTTTTGTATTCCATTTCATGCTAATGATTTTGGGAAAGGCATGAATCTTTCTCTTCTCCTAATAACAAAAGGCAAAATAATTGGGTAGACTGGGCTCTTTAGCCTTAGTAGTGCAACCAGTTTAGGAGAACAAAAAACTGAATTCAAAACATGAGTGTTTTTGGAAAATCTGTGGCACACCATTCTTCTGTTATCAATGTATCCCAAAAAGCGTGATTGATTGATTTCTTTGTTTAATGGCTTATAAACCTTTGTAGGTTATCTAATGCCAAAGCCATTCACCTTGAAGAACAGTAGTGGTACTATTTTACCCATCGCTGGGAGGATAAGAGGGTTCATACCTTTCCCAAGGGTATTTGTCCGAACCAAAAAGCGTGACTGGTGATACACAAGTCCTCACTACTATAAATAAATCATCCATTCAGAAAAATCTGTCACACAGTGGTGCTCCATTCTTCAGTTATCAGCTCATCACTAAAAGTGTGGTTGGTTATACATAAATCCTCACCACACTAAAAAAATCATCTGTGTAGTCAGTCCAATGGTTGAACTGCCGAGTCCTCATATGTTGAGGGGAAGCTTTCATATAAGTATATCATCTAAAAGATTGTATTTTTTTTAAATACATTAAACTTTTAGTAATGTAGCCGAGACAAAGGATGTGAGATAACAGTTTATTGTAGGTCATATTTTGCTTTACTGACCAGTATTTGAGCATTCTCTTTGATTTTAGAAAAAAAAGTTTTTATGTTGATTATGATGTGAGAGAGAGAGGATTACAAAGAAAATGCAAAGGTGTAGAAGAATTAGAAAATTTTATTTTTGGAATATATGTGTGTGTGTGTGTGTGTGTGTGTGTGTGTGTGTGCAAAGAAAGTAACAATTTTGCTTTGAGGGCAGTTTTCAAGTCTTAATAATAATAGGAAGAATCACATCCCATGACTTACCCGACTGACTACACTCTGACATTTTTCAGAAATATAAGGTGGTAACAAGTATTCACATTCGGATACAAGACTGGCCATCTCAAAATGATTTGCTGCACCATCCACAGGATACTAAAGATAAAAAATAATATGTCATAATTAAAGTTAATAAATTTAAACAAATTATTACTATTATTATCTAGTTTGCTTTGGTTTCTTTTTTTAATGGCAGATCAACCTTTATGGGTTATCTAATGCCAAAGTCAACCTTGAAGAAGAACAGCAGTTTAATGCATAGTTGGGGGATAAGGTGGTTCTATACTTTTCCCAAGGGGCATTAGTCCAAAAGTGAATGTAATAGCATAACTGGAGTTCAAACTCGTTTACTTCAAGGCGGCAGTCCAGCACTTAATTGTTTACGCCATGGAGACTCCCCTTTTGATTTCTGTATTGGTTTGGTTTCTTTGTTTAATGGCATATCAACCTTTGTAGGTTATCTAATGCCAAAGCCATTCTCCTAGAAGAACAGTAGTGGTACTATTTAACCCATAGTTGTAGGATAAGGGGGTTCATGCCTTTCCCAAGGGTATTTGTCCGAAAGTGAATGTAATAGCACGACTGGAGTACGAATTTGCTTAGTACGATTTTGCAGTCCATCGCTTTAACCATTACACCACGAGGACACCCCCTGGTCTCTGCATGTATATACCATTGGTCTAATGAGTAGAGTGTTCGCCAATGGTCTGGGAGACCAGGGTTCAATCCTAGGTAGAGTCATACCAAAGACTCAAAAAAATGGTACTTGATGCTTAACGCTCAACATTATAAGGTAAGGCATCAAGGGTAAAGTGGAGCAATCCAGAGAATGGAGTAGTGCCCTCCTCTAAATCTCGATGTAGTAGTTATTGAAAAGAGAGCCTTTGGGTCACCCTCAACTAAGGTCACAAACTTTTTTTATGTATATACCATAACATAATATAGAGCTCTCTAGCCTTTGTAGGACAACTAGTCTAGGAGGAGGAAAAACTGAATTCAAAACCTGAGATTTGCTTGGAAAATCTGTGCCACATTGGAGCACCATTCTTCTGTTATCAACTCATCCAAAAAGTGGGGTGGTAGTGGTTCTACACAACCCTTCAACACCGTAAACAAATCATCAGTGCAGATCATTAGTTTGTTTGGGTTTTATGGCATATCAATCTTTGTAGGTTATTTAATGTCAAATCTATTTTTATACAAATAAACAGTTTTATTTCAAACAATTCAATTTAGCATAAGTACACAGTTTAATTGTCAAAAATATTTCTACTTCAAGCTATTTAGTTTAGTCAAACAGTTCTGATTCAAACAATTCAGTTTCATATAAGTATAGTTTTTGTTTACACACAGTTAAATGTCAAAACAGTTCTAACAATTCAGTTTAGCATAAGTACACAGTTTAGTTCTATTTGACCTATAGATAGGACCCTATTAGGTGCTACTACACTGGGCCAGAGTAGACCTGGGAGTGATGGCAATGAAGGGGTACTCTGCATTCCCAAAAGCTCCAGCATTACTGGAACCCACCATCAAACCATTTAGTGTCTTATTCAGGACACTCATAGGGAGGTGGTTCTTTCTCTTTTGCAGAGAAGCAGTCGGCGTATTCTACAGCCCCAGCCAACTGGGCAAGTAGATCATTAATTAAACTTTGGCTTTGTTAATTGTCATCATTGTTGTCAATAGGTGAATATTATTATTAGTAGTAGTATGGTAACAATAAAAGTGGTAGATTGTAGCAGCACATTAACTTGAAAAATCTGAAGAATTTCCACTTCAATTCGGTCACTGACTTTTTTTTTAAGTGACAAAAAAGAAAAAAGTATCCAACGTAGATAAGTCCAGGTTTATTAATCACTAATTTTTGAAATGCTTCCATTGATCTGGTTGCACTTTTAACAATGAGCCATATTGATAATCCATCCCAAGTTAAGTAGCATGTTACTCTTCCCTTGGAAGGTATTGATGTTGTCAAGATGGAGCAAATTCTACTCGCTTACGGCCTACCAAAAGAAACTGTTGCAGCCATAATGATTCTCAATAGAAACACCAAGGTAAAAGTCTGTTCTCCAGATGGAGACATAGACTACTTCGACATTGTAGCAGGTGTACGGCAAAGAGACACACTAGCCCCATACCTCTTCATCATTTGTCTAGACTACATGTTAAGAACATCTACTGATAAAATCAAAGAAAACGGTTTCAAGCTAACAAAGGAAAGAAGCAGAAGGTACCCAACAAAAACAATTACCGACGCTGACTACGCTGATGACATAGCGCTTCTGGCAAACACACCCGCCCAAGCCGAAACCCTACTACATAGTCTGGAACGAGCCGCTGCAGGCATTGGCCTCCATGTCAATGCACACAAAACAGAATATATGTGTTTTAATCAAACAGGTGATATCTCCACACTATACGGTAGCCCTCTGAAACTAGTCGACAAGTTCACCTACCTAGGATGCAGTGTCTCATCAACCAAGACAGACATCAATACATGACTAGCAAAGGCATGGGTAGCTATCGATAGGCTATCGGTCATATGGAAGTCAGACCTGACCGATAAAATGAAATGCAGTTTCTTCAAAGCAGCGGTTGTGTTGATACTGCTATATGGATGCACTACATGGACACTAACTAAACGGATGGAGAAAAAGCTTGACAGCAACTACACAAGAATGCTGTGAGCAATATTGAACAAGTTTTGGAGGCAACACCCAACAAAGCAGCAGCTGTACGGCCACCTACCACCCATCATGAAAACTATCAAAATCAGACGAACCAGACATGCAGGACACTGCTGGAGCAGTAGGGACGAGTTCATAAGTGATGTACTCTTGTGGACTCTTTCACATGGCTAAGCAAAGGCAGGGAGACCAGCTCGAACCTACATACAGCAGCTCTGTGTAGATACGGGATGTAGTTCTGAGGACCTTCTGGAAGCGATGGATGATAGGGAGGAGTGGCGAGGGAGGGTCAGGGATATCCGTGCTGATGGCGTGATATGATGATGATGAGTGTTTACAATATGGTTTCAAGTATTCCTATCAAATGCTAATAATTTGCAAGCAGTTGTATGGTTTTAAATAATCATCCTTATTTAATAATAATAATATTTTGCTAACAATTGTATATCTTCAGTTAACTATTTCTATCAAATTGCAATATCAATGTAGTAATAAAGTTTAATCATTTTAAACAGTTCATCATTATTTATAATATCAACTTACTTCTTTAGAAGCAGCCACAGAAGCCATGAAATAAAGTCTGTATATTTTCCAATATATGAAATGAGAAATACTATTTCTTTATGAGTTTTTTTTTACATGAGTAACAACTGGTGGTTTTTACTGAATTTCAATTGAAAACAGCAAGTTTCTCAAGGTTTTCAAGACTTTTCTAATTAGTTTAGCTAATCTCAGCAGTGCTGTGGTCTAAATGGTCTTAATTTTTCTGACCGCAAAGCATTTATCGACCCCTCCTCTAAAATATGGTAGATTCAAAATGGTCTTCATCTGTGACAATGTATCTAGAACTACTTCTAAAATCTATTCATTTCAATGTTAGAAAAAACTAAAACAGGATAATATAATAGATTAGATATAAAAGAAAAAAACTAAAACAGGATAATATAATAGATTAGATATAAAAGAAAAAAACTAAAACAGGATAATATAATAGATTAGATATAAAAGAAAAAAACTAAAACAGGATAATATAATAGATTAGATATAAAAGAAAAAAACTAAAACAGGATAATATAATAGATTAGATATAAAAGAAAAAAACTAAAACAGGATAATATAATAGATTAGATATAAAAGAAAAAAACTAAAACAGGATAATATAATAGATTAGATATAAAAGAAAAAAACTAAAACAGGATAATATAATAGATTAGATATAAAAGAAAAAAACTAAAACAGGATAATATAATAGATTAGATATAAAAGAAAAAAACTAAAACAGGATAATATAATAGATTAGATATAAAAGAAAAAAACTAAAACAGGATAATATAATAGATTAGATATAAAAGAAAAAAACTAAAACAGGATAATATAATAGATTAGATATAAAAGAAAAAAACTAAAACAGGATAATATAATAGATTAGATATAAAAGAAAAAAACTAAAACAGGATAATATAATAGATTAGATATAAAAGAAAAAAACTAAAACAGGATAATATAATAGATTAGATATAAAAGAAAAAAACTAAAACAGGATAATATAATAGATTAGATATAAAAGAAAAAAACTAAAACAGGATAATATAATAGATTAGATATAAAAGAAAAAAACTAAAACAGGATAATATAATAGATTAGATATAAAAGAAAAAAACTAAAACAGGATAATATAATAGATTAGATATAAAAGAAAAAAACTAAAACAGGATAATATAATAGATTAGATATAAAAGAAAAAAACTAAAACAGGATAATATAATAGATTAGATATAAAAGAAAAAAACTAAAACAGGATAATATAATAGATTAGATATAAAAGAAAAAAAAAGGGTCGAAAATTGGGTATTTACTTCTCCAATAAGCATTGTATACATAAGAACTCCAAGTGACCACCAATCGGCTGTGTGTCCATACGCCACAACTGAGAGGACTTCGGGGGCTGCAATGAAAATTGATGAGCCACATAATAAAATCCATACATTTTTAGATGTATACAAGTGTAGATAAAGAAATATCATGGCTTGGATGAGCCATTCTATTTGATTCTTATCTATATTTTCAATGTTCCATTGCATTCTTTTTTTTTCAAATTGTGTTTTTTCACTACTATAATCATTTGCTCGTACATTTACATAGCATTAAATATTCCAATATAATACAAATAATTTACACATTTATATAATTCAAACTATTTCTATTTGATAATTGTTTGCACACAGTCATATGGTTTCAAGTATTCCTGTCTCACACCAATAACTTGCACACAATTATATGATTTCATGTAACTAATAATAATCCTTAGCAAACAATTATAGCTTCAAGTAATCATTCTCAATTTTCATACAGTTATATGGTATCAAGTATTCTTATCTACTACAAATAATTTTCAAACAGAATTATTTGACCCATTGATGGAACTCTAACAGGTACTGCCACTCTTGGTCAAAGTAGACCTGGGAGTAATGGCAAGGACAGGAATGACTCCACATTCCTCCAGAGCTCACCATTAGATGCAGTTTAGTGTCATACCCAGGATAACCATTTGTGAGGTAAATAAACCCCCATTACTACTTTACAGACTGAGGTAGCAACAACGAAAAGATGTAACACCTATTGTTAACCTTGACAAGAATGAGAGATTGCCCTGGAATACAAATATTTCATACTACTTACCCATGTACTGCAATGTTCCACAAACAGTTCGAGTTTTTTCACCATAATTTAACCATTTTGCCAGTCCAAAATCTGTTATCTGAGTGTGGCCTGAGATAGAATTAAAAAATAAATAAGGTTAAAAAATTTACAACTTTTTAATTTAATATTTTCTTTTTAAATCTGTTTTTGTTTTTTTATTATCCATATTTACCAACCCCTCTGCTCGGGCAGGATATGACACAAGGTCAGTTTTAAGCGGAGTTTAACAGGTTTGAATTCAGAGTTTTCCTTCTCCTTCTAGACTGGTTGCCTCACCAAGGCTGAAGAACCCAGTCTGCCCTACTATTTACCCATAGCAGGAGGGAGAATAATTGGATTCATACCTTTCCCAAGGGTATAAGTGCTATGTGAAATGCTATCAGTCTCGTTCAGGGTTTGAACTCGTGTCGCCATGTTCATTTCCTACGACTATAACCGTTACACCATGGGCACCACCATCGTATATTTACACCATGGGCACCACAATCGTACATTTGCCATTATTTTGAATCACTTTCTGCCATTTATTAGATAGTTTGTTGATTCCTCTCAAGCAAAAGTCAGCTGGTTTCCAACTCAAGAAGTTTTCCACAAACGTTTTCACCTGATCTTGGAGAAATTTTTTTTTTGCTATTCAGAGCATTTTGTACCGAACAAAAAAAGATGGAAATTACTTGGTACATGGTCTCATGATTATGATTGATAAGGTAGAACAGACCAGCCTAAATCTAACATTTTTCCAGCATGATTCTTGCTGAATGTGACCTTACATTCTCATGGAGAAGTACAATATTTCTCCTATAGACAAGTGTGGGGTGTTTTCTTAGATTTTTAAGCACACATTGCTGCTGAGTTTAAAATGAATAATACTGCAGTGATTTCACAGTACACACAGCATAAATTTTTTCCCATGAAGCTCCAACTTTAAGATAGGCTGTGAAGATTTATCCTCATTAATCCACTGCATTTTGCATTGAACGTTGTCATAAAAGACCCATTTTTCGTCATTTGTAACAATATTCTTGAGAAACAGGTCATTTCTTTGCTTTGAAAGAAGACTTGTCACTATGAATTGGTAAATTTTCTTTTTCTTCTAAGAGTATGAGGAACCCAAACATCTAAGTTGCTCACTTTTCCTACATATTTCCAGTGGTGGTAGATTGTGAATTGGAATGTATCGAAGTCAATTCTTGAGTATTTTTGCATGGATTGCATTCCATTAATTCTCTAAAAGCATCTTGATTGACATCTGAAAAGCATCCTGATCTGGATTCATCACTCAAACAAAACTTTGAAAACCAGTTTTGCACTTGTCAGTCAGTAATGAGACCTTGGCCATAAACACTACAAATTTTCTTAGCTTTTCTATCGTATTTTTTGCTATTCTCAAATTCCCACCACATTACAAATTGAATATGCCCTTTCAGTTCTTCTATTTTAGAGGCGTGAAATCATAGATTAAATCATGAAGTGTATCCTTTCACTATGGAAATAAGAATGACTGATAAAGGCACTCTTTAATCAGGTCATTTCTGGTTGCATTTAAAACATTACAAGTTTGAAATGCAAAGTTACCACTTACATAAAAAAAAAAAAAAAAAAAAAAAACGGAAATTATTTATGACTTGAGCCAAGGCAACCTTTCCAAATAACAATATGAGTTCTTCTTTTTAATCACTTTGATTCTAAGCAAGATTTTAGAAGGCTAAAGCAATTTTTTCATTTTTCAATTCAATAAACAATAATATTTACAATCAATTTTATTTTAAACTTTATGAATAAGTATGACTCTAAATCCTTTTTATATTTCTTCATTGGTTATCAAGACTCAAAATTATTAGAACACAGGCCAATCTTACAATGGTATTAGTAAAGGGACCTACTATACAGTAATATTATTACACAGGCCAACCTTACAGTGGTATTAGTACAGAGATTTATCATACAGTAGTTTTAGTATACAGACCGACCATAGATCTGTATTAATATTCAAATGGTATGTATAGACAAATATAATAAACTGATACCCCCCCTATATATATGCTGCTATATACATGATATCAATTTTAACACCTAGAAATTTATGTAAAAATTTTCAACTATCCAAGAATAAAGAGGAAAATACTCACCCTCAAAATCGAATAAAATATTCTCCATCTAAAATAAATAAAAAATATAAAATTGAAAATGGAAATATTAACCCAATATCTGCTAGAAATATTCAATGGGGAAATTTAATTTTTTCTTTTATAATTACAAAGGGACACCTTCCAAAAACAATATATACACAATTTAAAATTGGCACAAATGTTTATTATACCTAAAAAGTTCTTTCCTGTTTATGAGACATTGGTGCTTTCTGGGTTACCATTAACTAACAATACCAGTGTAAATTTTTCTTTATATAAAACAATCTTTTTTTTGTAAAGGAAGCTAATTAAAGGGAAATAAAAAACAAAAACTTGGCACCCTTGATTTATCTAGTACTAAAAGTGTTCTTTTCTTTCTTTTTACTCATTTCTCAATCTCTCTCTCTCTCTATATATATATATATATATATCTATATAAAGTTATTTAATAAAGTTAGATTTTCTCTTGTGTTCCCTAAAAATATTGTGAATTTTTCAATCACCTTTATGTCTCTGTAAATAATACCTGATTTCTGAAGATAACCTTAAAAAAAAAAAAAAAAAAAAAAAATAATTATTCAAATCAGGTAAATATATATATATATATATATATAAAGAGAGAGAGAGAAATGTCTTTAGTTTCTGTCATTATCTTCCATTCTTTTCTTCCCCCCCCATTTATTTCATTCATACAGATAACTTTCTTTTTCTTTCCTATTCTTTCTCTCTCAATCAAACTAGAATCTGAAGGGATAACAAGGCAATTGGTGAGTGATAGAGCACTCTACTCATCAGGATAGTTTTCTCTTCTCTCTTACATTACCATACACAAATATAACAGTCACTGTCATCATGTTCTACTGATTCCTTTGACTATCTCTTACCATCCATCCCTATCGATTATTAATCATGACAAATCCTCCAGACAGTATCCAGTGTTCACACAGAATTAAGTACTACCAAGTAAGTAGAGTTATTTAATAAAGTTAGATTTTCTCTTGTGCCCCCACCATACCCCTCTAAAATATTTAGTGAATTTTTCACTCACCTTCATGTCTCTGTAAATAACACCTGATTTTTGGAGATAACCTTTAAAAAGATAAAATAATTATTCAAATTTAACAAATTCATAAAATTAATATCAGAAATAGAAAATTGAAACAGTAAAATGAAAACACTTTAAAAATAACTCACAGACCATCAACAATGGAGATAGTTTGATCTTCACATAGTGCTCCACAGAATTGGTCTTCTACCAGACTAAGACAAGCTTAATAGATATTAATAAGGCACCTTACTGTGAAGTAATGATCTTACTGCAAGCTATACAGGTCATTGACCTAATGAGTAGAGTGTTTGCCAATGGTATGGGAGACCAGTGTTCAATCCCAGGTCGAGTCATACCAAAGACTCAAAAAATGGTACTTGATGCTGCTTTGCTTAGCACTCAGCACTATAAGGTAAGGATCAAGGGTAAAGTAGAGCAATCCAGAGAATGGAGTAGCACCTTCTTCTACACCTTGGTGTAGTAGCTATTGAAAAGGGAGCCTTTGGGTCAACCTTGACTAAGGTCGCCAAGTTTACTTTTATTAGCATCATAGTGAGTTTACTCTTCACGGAGTGTACCAATTATTAATATTTTTGGGTACACAAATATAGATATGTATACATATTGTTGGTTGGTTGGTTTTATGGCATGTCAACCCTTTTTTAATTATTTACTGTCCAAGTCAGTGTTTTGTTTTTCGAGCAATTATATAATTTATAGTAACTCTTCCAATTTAGAAAAAGTCATTTGTAACCAATTATAATTTCAAGTAACAATTCTGAATTCATAATTTGTACACAATTAAATAGTTTCAAGTATTCCTATCTAACATTAATAAGTAAGTAAAGTTAGCAACTGTAGTTGAGGGTACCCCAAAGGCTTCCTTTTCAATAGCTACTACACCAAGGTGTAGGGGAGGGCACTACTTGCTGTTTCTAAGAATCATTTATGTTTAATAATAATTTGCAAAAAATTATACATTTACATCAATTCCTATCTGTTCAATCATTTTAAAACACTTAATACTTAGTAAAAATAGAAATGATTTAAGAGCCAATGTATGTATTTTACCAACTCCTTGTTCAAATAAAGGGCTACATTTTTTATTCATTTCATTTTTAAAATTACATCCTCCAGATGGTGGTCACTATTCTGAAATTTTCAACCCATAGCAACATCAATTTTCTATCCAGAACAGCATCATTCTGAAATAACATCAAATGAGCATGAAAAGGTATTTGTTTTGCAATAACAGATTAATAAGTCTTAAAAACCACTTTAAAAGCCAATACACAGTGTGCATCAGCCCAAGCCATAATCATAACTGATTGTATTTAAAAATATATATATATATATATATATATATAAATAAAATAGTAAGACATTAGCTAGATAGAGCTACTACTACCACTACTCTAAGTTCACTTGCACCACACTAATGACAGTTTAAAATGTGGGAGGTATTTCTGCTGCACCAAACAAGATGAGAACAATAGTTTAAATAAATTAATGTATATTGACAATTCTTCATCTAAAAATAAATAAATAAAAATCGTTAAAAAAATTCAAATAAAAAAAGAAAGGGTCAGAATGTTTGTACTGGAAAAGAAGAGAGATTGGGCACTTGTAAGGAAAGTCCTAGAACATCCAAATAAGTTTATTGAAACAGTTAATACTCACTGATCACAACTGCTAATTCAGCAATTTGATATCTGACTAGAGTTTCAGGAAAATGTCCGTGATAACTCCATAATGTGAACATGTCACCATAGGGAACAAATGTAAGCACTGTAATGAGAAGAGAAAATAATAAGGATTATCAATGTTATTAATTTTTTAAAATCCCCTTCAGATATTCTGTATCTGAACTCACAAAGAAAAATACAACACAAAATATATTTAAACATTAATTCAGGGTGTACATTTTCTTTTTTAAGTAGAGGAATTATATTGTGAATTGAATTATCATGACCAGAAAATCCGGTGAACACTTGTGTATGACATATGGAAATGCTGGACAGCTGTTTCGACCTTATTAGGTCTTATCAGCAATGTATACTGTGATCTCCCTAACCGGAGATTGAACCAGTGACCACAGAATGCAGAGCTGAAACTACCACTGAGCCATCAACCCACATTGCACACAAGTGATACCAAATCAATTCACAATCAATTCAGGGCACATACATTTTCTTATTCTATTAAAAGAAAGGCTCTGAATGGTTGCTATATTAAGCCTTTTATTATTATTATCTGATGTAATTTCTAAAAAAAAAAAAAAAAAAAAATTGAGCTTACAGTATATGATAAATTAATGAGCCAAAATATTAGGCTAATGGCATACAGTAAAATATAAATGAGCCAAAATATTGGGCTTAGTGATATAGTAAAAATAGAAATGAGCTTGAATATTGGACTTATGGCATACAGTAAAATAACAATCACCCCAAATATTAAATGTCAACTGAAGGTAAATAAAACCTTGGTTGATTATTTTAAGGAGTATGAGATCTTAATCTATCTGGATGCAAATATTCTCTAGCTTCAGAAATTTATAGGAGGGTTGGGTATCTGGTTCAGATGGTTGTGGTTGAAATGGTCTGATGCCAAAAGTCTACAGATATAAAAATCATCAGTATTTTTCTTCTAGCTAAATCTAGAAGATGTAACCTTTGAAGAAAACAATTAAGATTAAAATGATCAAGTTAGTATTTGGAAGATAAAAGTCTTGGTCAATTTACTTTTTTTTTTTATCATTGCTTGAGAAAACAAAAGAAAAAGAAAAAAGAATTTCCAAGTTCTACAGATGCAAGACTAAAAATAAATGAAAGAAAAATCACTTACCTATATATAAATGACTTCTTGACTGCCAAAACTCCAGAACTTTTACTATGAAGG